>CM065381.1:17349835-17832335 GCA_033060915.1 Euryodendron excelsum | reverse complement strand
AACATGATTGAAATTTGTTTAGTGATTTGATTTTACATCAAACTTTGTGAAACTGCATATATTTTATTGGGGCTTATAGTTTGCCTATATTTTTGGAATAATTTTGGAGTATCATGTATCTTAAAAATATTGTGAACCCTACGATGAATATGTATGTTTATATATGTTATGGTTTAAAATTATGGCATATGTAATGTTTAGAATATTTCAAAATTTGGCAAACTATAAATTTATATTAAAAAATAATGCATAGCATGAAAAAATAAATAAACAAAAGAGGTAAAGACATGCTTTTCATATATATATACATGCTTTAATCAAATTGCACACGCATCATCTGTGTTCTGCCTCTAGTAATACTTGTGGTACATATATTATTCTGAAGTAGCCATGAAGAAATACACAAAAGACACACCAAGCCATCCAAAAGGGACACCCAAAAAAAGACCAAAGAAGAAATTATGAGAAAGAGGAGTTTATAGGTTTGGGTGTTTTGAACTGAGATGGGATCTCTTGATAGCATTGATAAGGCTCTCTTCGGCTATGATGAATAACTTTTTTTTATGCTTCTTTCTGTTGTTGAGAAACCAAAATGCCAAATGGTGAAGAAACCAAAATGCAACAAAAACAAACTTGTGGGATGCAGAAATTGTGAAACCTAGTAACAGAAAAGGTTACACCACAGAAATTGTGAATCCCAGAGATTGCCCAAACTTCCAGCGCTGGTTGTTTAGTGAAGTCAGTGAGGACAATGGTGTGTAGAGTCCGCAAAACTTATGTAGCTGAAGCAGTCACAAAGTTATAGAGATGGAGTTATCCACTAACTTGTTATTTTCTTGATTTGTCCTTGAAGATTTTGAGTAAAGCAGTTTGTTTGACAGTAAAAAAGTAGATTGTCAAAGATAATTTCAAAAATCGAAAATGTCATGCACCATGATACAACTTCTTGGAAGAGGGAGACACTGATTTAGTGTTCTCCCTTTATATATTAGAATAGATTTGAGGGAAATTGTATTTTAAAATAAAATATGATATGCTTGGAATGCATGAAATTTAAAATGTACCGGTGGGATTTGAAAGGAAAAGGACCACCTTAAAATCGTGCGGAAAAATGGTCGGATTTGATGGGAATTCAAATCAGTAGAACTCAATTACCCACCTTGCCCTTTCTTCTTGTTTTTTTACAAGTTCCTTTCTCTCTAACTTAATCTTAAGGCATCATTGTTGATAAAAATTATTTAATTTTCAATTCCTCTTGAAACCAAATAAAAAAAAATTCCTTCCTTTTGATTTCAATTATTTGCAAACAAAAAAATAATTTTCTTAGAATTCCTTTTCTTTCCTTTTCGATTTTGAAATCAGCCAATTGCTATAAGGATTTGGTTCCAAACATAGTAGAGTTGTGTTTGATTAAAAAAAAAAAACTTGTGTATAAGTTATTTCCACCCATGATCGTGTCATGGTTCCATCACCGTCTCACTCTTTTCCTCCCAAAACTTTGGCCTTTTAATGTACTAGAAGAAATTTGGACGACATGTAACAAATTCAGCGTAAAAGATCCCTCCCCTTAATTATTAAGCAGAGTTTTTCTTACTAAATCAAGCTTCTAAAAAATCTAATTTATTAAATTTAGTTTTAAACTTATTCACTAAATTCAGCCACTGCTTGAAGTTTGTGAATTTGAAACCAATGTTTTAAAAAAGGATAGGACCGGACTAGTTGGTTCAACCGGTTGAACCGTTGACGGGTAGAAGAAATAGTCCAATCAGCTCTCTAAACCCGTTTTAGTCAAACTTAATGAGAATTGCGGTTGAGTCGTGACCCAGTTAATCAAACCAATGTTGGACAATCCGGTTTAATCTTTTAAGGCAAAATTTTAGGTTTTAATTTCAAAATTTTAGATTTTAAGTATCAAAACTAGTGACCTGTGACGCGGTCTCTTTTTTGGTTCACTCAACAGTTCGATTTTCAAAACATTGTTTGAAACATAATTTGTCTACTCAACGGTCAAGATCTGTACATTAAATTACTTCATTATTGTTATGTTTACTTCTTTCTTCTCCATATATCTATATTATATATTATAGCAATAGGTATTGAGGTCTTTGAAACTAAAAGTTTCAATTCCTTATTCTCCAAACTTTGATTTTTTAAAAACATAAAATACATGTGTCATATTATTATTGGTTCCTCTTAATTAATTATATATTTATTCTAAAATTCATAAATACTATTCAATGACAGTTATGGTAACATTTTTAAATTTATTTAATTACAATCTTCCTAAAAAAATTTATTAATCATAAAAATATTTTAAAATTCTAGAATAGAAAGAATTAGCACTTTGTTATATACAATATACATTTGCCAAAATATCATTAATTTTTTCTAACCCTTTCTTATTATACTTAACTTTATAAATTCTATATTGATAAATGCTATCCATTGATAATTATGGTAAAATTTTTTAAATTTATTTAATTATAATTTTCCCAAAGAATCTTTATAAATCATAAACTAGATTTTAAAATTTTAAAATAGAAAGGACATGTATCATTAAGTTATTAGCATTTTGCATATACTAGATACATGTGTCAAATTATTATGGGTTCTTTCTAATTTTTTCTTTTTTTTTATGAATTTTATAAATTCTATCTATTTGTCTATCTATATCTATACTATATATTACAACAATATGTTATCAAATTTTTAATTCTTATAATATTAGAATAATTTAAGTTAACCTAAAACTCTCACTAATTGAATGATATATAATTATATACAGTATAGATGGATTTACAATTTCTAAAGTTTATTAATTGAGATCATAGTTTCCTAAATTTTCTTTTAAAATTCAAACTATTATGTGTTTCCTAAACTCACTCTCTTAAAATTTTAGAAAATGCACACCCATTATTGTGCAATCTATTTGGTTTTTTAGTTTAAACGTTCTAATCCAATTTGGTTAGAGTATTATTAATTTATAAAATACATATGCCATCCAATCAATAGTTTTTCTTATTTAAATATTTGTTATTGTTTTTATGTGTACCGTAATTTAAATGTGGCATGTGTAACACCCTATTTACTCTTTTTTATAATGTTTAATTTCTTAGGTCCAACATTTAATTAAAACCTCATTAATTTATGATTGGGTCAAAATGAATCAATCTATTAATAGATATTTAGAGAAAATATTTTTAAATACAAACCTATTCAAATGTTTCTATTAATATTCTTTTGTAAAAATTAAGTTGATCACCTCAGTTTTTGTCCATTACTAATTTATTTTTATTTTTTTTTGCATTACTTTAATTTGAAGTGGCATGTACTTTTAAATTTGGGTAAAATGCTTTTTCTTTAAGATTGTGGCCAAATATTATGCTTTTAATTTTATACTTTTTAATTTGGTAAGATTAGAGGTTACACATATATCTAAAAACACACGTTCAAAATATTAAATGTAGCATAAGAGTAACACATTCGCTCTTATGAAGGTATCATTATATTTATAACTTATATACAAGATATTGAATATCAAAATATTTCATGTAAAAATTACATTCTTGAGCTATTTTTTCTTTTTTCTTATTCTTGTACATAACACGTTGTGTATAGTACGGATTCACTGTTAGTATATATATATATATATATCCCTACACTTATACACGTGATTATTCATACATATGTGTGGGCTTATATAAGTGGTTTGATTCAACATTGAAACGATTCAAAGGAAAAAAGGTAGCAATGGCCCATGGGTTGATTTAGCTGTGAGAGGTCCGAGCCCAGCCATTTTGGGCTCAATTAGCCACTGCCATCTCTCGCTTCTTCCGATGGTGTTCGTATTTATCATTTGTTGAAGTCGTTAGAACAATAAACGACTTTAAGGGTGTGTTCGATACTTGATTATACTAAAAAAAATGTAATCATTCACTTCTAAATAGCTAGTTATTAGTCTTAGTCTAGTAATATTTCATCATTTTTAGTCATATTTTGATCTTAATCCTTGTTTATGACTATTTTATAGGTTTTGTACTTAAATGGAACGATTTAGGGAGCTGAGGGCAAAAAGGTCAAATGACCATTTGAAAGCCGTTAGAAAGTCATATGCTAACCATGCACATGCTTTTTCAGAACAAAGCAAGCCTTTGTGATAGCGTTTGAAATTACATAGGCTCAATTTTATCGTTAAAAGCCCATTCGAAGATCGTTAGCTAACCGTCTACACGGTCTGGGACTGTTAACTAATTGTGCGCATAATCGACGGCAACTCTATTTTATTTTTAGCTTATTAATTCAGTTTTGAACCTCATTTTCGGGATTTAAGCTTTTTCGTTTTATTTTTAGCTTATTAATTCAGTTTTGAACCTCATTTTGGGGATTTAAGCTTTTTCGTACATAGATATAGTTAGTTATAGCTTTTTAGAAGTAGTTTTAGAGAGAGAAATGCTTCCATTCTCACTATAATTTCTTTTTTACTAATCAAATTCAAGTAGTTTGTAAATTTTCTTCAATTCAATTGTCAATTTCTCTATGGATTCAAGTAGCCAATCTTTACATTGGTTTCAATAGTGAAGATCATCCATCTCAAGGGTTTCAATAGAGATAAAATATAATTTCATTGTTCTATCTTCTTAAATCTCCAATTCTTAGCAATTGAAGTGTAGATTCCTAAGAACACTTAAATTATTGATTATGTTTAGGAATTTCAATGCATGATTCTTCAATTGTGTGTTTTTTCCATCCAATTCAATGATATTAATCTATGATTCTCAAATCGATTGTAATTCCAACTTCAAATTGCTATTGAATTGAGTTTATGATAATCATCTCTTAGATCCTATTCAAATCTTATATTCTTGACTAAGTTTTTGAGTTTCTATGCACTACTTTTGAATTCAGTATAGGAATTTTTTAGATCGATTGTATGAATGCATGAATCTCGTTATTTATAAATCTAAGCTGATTATTATAGATTTTATTATTTTAATGGTTGAAATCCTCCGAATCAAATATTCTTAATTGTTGTGTTTGATTTGAGTTAAAAATCTTGTCAAAAGTATTAGATAAATTGAATGATTGGATCAATTGAATTCAATTCTTTTTATTAATTATCAAATTAGTTAAAGTGTTTTTAGTTTAAATTCAAATGACCAAGTCTTGAAACCAAATCATTTTTCATTTTCTTTTTTTTAAGAAGGATTTTATTAAATTATGTGAGTCTTCAGAGCGGCAAGTGCTAGTCGGAGCCGATAACCTATATTGGGCTCAATTCTCAAAAAATTTAATCCCAGTCTTATCAAGATTGTACTTGATGACCACTTACTCTTAGGTGAGCATTGCTAAGGTCGATACAATACTCATGGAAGGGAAATAGAAAAGAAGGGAATAAGAAATGAGAAGAAAAAGTTTAAAAAAAAAAAAATTGGATTTCCTCCTCTGTTTGATTTTACGAAAAAAAAAAAAAAATAGAAAGAAAGTAAAAAACAAAACTAATTTTCCACACTACAAAGCAAACTAGGGAAGGGAATAGTCCTTTTATTTTCTCTTCACTTCTTAAATATGAAACACACTCTACATTTGTAGTCGTGGTTTAATACAACCTAAAGTCTTGTTTGAATTCCATGACTTCAGAACGCTCCTTTAAAGAGTATTTTTTGACAAAATCCAACTAAAAAAAAAAATTATCTACCAGATCTAGCTTGATTTGAACTTATTTACTAAACTTAGTTTCTTTTTAAAATCATGATTTTAAACCCTAATTTTAATAAAGTTGTGATTTCAAACTCCAACTTTAACTAGGTTTTCTTTTACATATTACATAGAAGTATAAAACAAGTTTAGTGTTGGTAGACAAGTTTTTTTGTTTTTTGTTTAGGGGGGGCTGGATTTGGTAAAAAAAACGCCTCCTGTAAACTTCCTCGTGAATGGACGATTATACCCTCTGCAGAGAGCTTCACCGAAAGCGATAGGCAATTGCTGTGGATCAACCGAGACCCAGTGAACCGACCTTTGCGTTAACTGTATCTGAGTTGTCTTCCCATGGCCTCTCCTTCTCCGAAGTCCCGCCTTTACCCACCCCTCCTATTTATCTCCCCACACCTCTCTCTTTCATCCCCACAACCCTATCTCTCTGTCTTCAAATCTTCCCATTTTCTCCGATGTCGTCCAAGAACCAATCCTGTTTCGAAGATTTCTTGCCCATCATGGCCGACAAATTGGGTGGGGACGGGTTGATCGGAGAGCTCTGTAATGGTTTTCAGTTGCTGATGGACGGTGATGAAGGGGTCATCACGTTCGAGAGCCTCAAGAGAAACGCCGCCCTGTTGGGTTTGCAGGACTTGACGGACGATGATCTGCGGAGTATGTTGAAAGAAGGCGATTTCGACGGTGATGGGGCACTCAATCAGATGGAATTCTGCGTTCTCATGTTCAGATTGAGCCCCGAGTTGATGGAGCAGTCTCAGTTTTTGTTAGACGAAGCTCTTCACGGGGCATTGAAAGATTCTTATTGATTGTATTTTTGGTTTCCATACTATTCTCTCTGTTTTTCCTCTTTTTTTTTTTTCTTCTTCTTTCAAAAAACTCCTTGTGCTGCTGTTGTTAGGCATACAGAAATTGAAGTGACAAAAATAAAAAATAAAGAAAATCATTTGTTCTCTATGGGTTTGAGTTACTTCATCGCCTGGAAAATTAGGGCTTACCAATTATCCATAGAATACATTAATAATAAAATAATATGTTGAAAAATGGAGTGAATACCTAATGTTTGTTCCAACTTTCAACCATACAACACTAACCATTTTTGGGTTCCTAATTTTTCATGGCTTGCCTCAAATATTTGAGGGCCGTCTTTGGAGCTGAAGTGAGATTCCTCCATTGCAATTTTTGGCTTCAAGGTTGTAACCATGAAATGGTATAGCCCCATATATATGGGGTTTTAAAAAAACAAAATTTTATATAAACAATTTAAGTTTGAACACAATTCAAAACTCATTAATTTTTTAAATTCGGCTTAAGTTCGTCTTGATAAGCTCATAATCTTTAAAAAAAAAAAATATTCAAACTATTCAAATTAGGTTCAATTAAAATTCGTTTGAAATCAGCTCAAAAATTAAATACGCTGAGTTTGAACACAAATTAAAACTCGTTAAAGTTTTTAAACTAAGCCAATAACTTGCTATGGTTACATTTTCTAACCAAGTGAAAGAATCTCAACAAAGTTGTAAAGATTGAAATTTCGCAGAAAGTAGCATGCTCATGTTGCTTCTTTCTCTAAAGGGCTTACACACTCCGCTTCTATCTAGCAAAATCCAAACATAGTGCGGACTGATGAGACAGCTCTTTTCATTTTAGTTTTAAACGATTCTACACGAAATGCTCTTTTACAATTTCGGATACCTAGCCTTCATATGCAATTTTGTAAAATTGAACCTCAAACTCTCCGTCTCAAACCCAATCATCCAAATGGAGCTTAAGAATCTTTGAATTGCCCTAGTGAGAAATGATTGACACTGTATGGTGTTTTTGCGACTGCTCTAGTAGGTTTTTAAGAAACTAACAATTTTTTTTTTTATTATTTTTAAATCAGTGAAAATTTGAACCTGGCTTCTGCTGCGCAATAGTTCCCAACTTACGACCGCATTGAAAATATCAGTCCAATCAAAGTCACAGTGTCTAGTTTTGTTTTAAGGGGATTACATTGTTTTATTAGTCACAGTAAAGTTATGTATCATTTGTAAGACAATCAAAACATTACAAATTTAACAAAATATTTGCTTAGGGATAAATATATTATATTATATATGTTGGAAAATTCTCCCATTTTGTTAAATTCATGATTTCTTACAATTATATTCCCATCTTGCCAGTCCGTCTTGGCTCATCCCATTGGTTAAATTCATGATCTTTACCACTCTTCTTGTGCTAGTTTTCAAATGAGAGGGAGAGCGAGAGAGACTTAACAAGGAGAGCATATGTTTGCCAGAGCACGGACAGTTGATGATTGAGTTTGACCTGCATGATGTGTAAGCATATTAGATTTCTTGAGAAATTCTGGGTTTTTATCTTGGAAACTATCGAGAAATCGCAGTTGGTGGTGATGGAAAATATGTATTTGAATAAGAAAGTAGATATCATCCAAAAGCCCCCAATTTCCTTGCGTAGAAAATAAGCCTTACACAAAGAAAGTAGATATCATCCAAAAGCCCCCAATTTCCTTACGTAGAAAATAAGCCTTACACATGGCAACAGATCATTGAGCAGATATGCTTTGATGGTGGGATATATTTAGGAGTATAGGAATATCAACGAAATTTCTATTTGTATGAAATTGCTCTCTCTGTCAACTTTTCTTGCTTATTAATCAACCATAAGATCATACGTTTTCCCAGCTTTTCCCTTTGTTTTTCCTTTTCATCCACGGGGTCAATAAGATCTTATGTTTTCTTTATCTTTTTCCTTTCCTTTTTCCCTTTCTTTTTCTATCTTTTCCCTTCATCTACACAGTCGATAAGATCTCATGTTTTCCCATCTTTTTTCATATCTACCCTTTTCATCCACATAGTTGATAAATATTTTTCTTTTTCATTTCATGGTCAATCCTAAAATTTACTATCACCATGATTATGTTTGGATCTTGAATATGTGGATTAAAAGGAAAAAGAGAGAAAAAGAAGTTACTTTTTTGTTTGGTTTAGTTAGGAAAATAAGAACAGAATTAAAATGTATTTATTAAAAAACTCTATTTTCTTGTACAGTTACCTAAAATAAAATTAAATACATAGTGGTGATTTTATTTATTTTTATTTTAAATTATTTTAACAAATTCAAGATTCAATAAATTGTTTAGTCTGTTGTGGATTTGTGATGTCTGTGTCCCATTGCATGCCCAAAAAATCTTTGGTGAAAGTAGCTCCAAGTTTTAGATCTGAATGTACTAGGAATAGTCAACAATTACCACTGCGTGAATCTTTTTAACTAGGCTCGTGATATGCTTGCTTTTTGTGCATGTAAACATATGAAAGTTGGAATAGTAGCTAGTCGTTATTTTTTTCCTCATGAAAAATAATTATATAATGAAAAACACATCAAACTAAATATTCGTCTGTCTAAGAAAATTCTGTCTAAAAAAGTCCTGAAGTATATAAAATATAAGGGTATAAAATATAATTAACTTTTAGAAGTAGGTTTATAAACGAGTTGAGTTAAATTAAATAGTGAGTTGCTCTCAAACTTGATTTGAAAAACTAAACGAGTTTCAACTATGTTCAAATTTGATTTGTTTATCTGCTTGAACAAATTTTGACACAACAATTTAAAATGAGTTTTTTAACTCCAGTCAAGTTTGAATAGTTTAGTTCATTTTTTTACCTCTAATTAAAATATGCTGAAAAAATAAAAGACACGTAGAACGACTGATCCAAACAAGGTATAAAACAAATGTGGAAATATATATCAATTTGTTAAATTAGTTACAGATCTTTTGGGTATGATTTGACACTACTATAGAGCATTTGAGAGAGCAATTTGTTAAATATCAATTAACTTAAAAAGGAAGCTTTGGTAAGCGTGGCATCCTCTGGTACGTCATCTTACCCTGTCCATACCTACGACATGCAAAAGTCAAATTCTTCTAACTAACAAACGGTCCAGATTCACATTATTGGATCCAATAACCCATCAAACCTCTTGACGTTTTGGCCTTCTCCACGTGTTTGTCTATTCTGACTACTATTCCCACCTCTACGTTACGCTCTAATCCACTTGATTGGTTGCTATGATCCATACAGCTCATCCTCAGATCATATTCCACACCAGCCTTTATTGACCAAACTTTTTTTTTATTGCCCCTCTTATTATCGAAAAGTCTAATACAATACAAACAAAATTTTTAAACAAAATGGTATGATGAGGAGTGAATATTGATCGGCTGCTTTCATCGGGTTTGAATCCAAATTTTAAGTTTTTTTAGAATAAAAATTATGTTTCCCAACCTATTCAAGTTAATCTATTTAATTTGAAAATATTTTTTTCAAAAATAATGTTAAATAATATAAAATTTAAATATATAAATATATTAAAATATATTATTTTATATATATTTCGGGTCAAGCCGGATTCAAACTTAATTTCTAAGTCCGCCCATTAACTAATTGAGCTTAAAAAAAATCTCAAATCCTATAAATAATGTGCGAGTTCAGGTGAGCTACTAAATGCGTGGGCACTCTTAGATATGATTGTCTCTGGACATTTTTTAAATAAAAAAAAATCCATCATTATGGTTCATAACTTAAAATTACAGTAGAATTTTTCTTTGTATAAATATGTAAACCTTAGTATAATGTACAAAACCCTAACTGTTGCAATGTATGAAAAAAGGGTTACAAATACGATCCTTGCCTCCTTGGTGAGATCTAATGTGCATGGTGTTAGATATAAAGGTTTTTATGCCAATAATTTTTTTTTTGTATAAACATGTAAATCTTAGTATAATATACGAGACCCTAATTGCTGCAAGATCTGAAAAAAAGGGTCACAAATACGATCTTTTGCCTCGTTGTTGGTGGGATCTAATGTGCGTACTGTTATCTCACATGTATAAAGGTTTTCATGCCAAGGTTATAACTCGTAATAGAGGGACGAAGTCTACCCTCAAAAGGCATGCACATTATTAAATAATGATAAAATATTAAACGTGCATTATCTAGAGTCGTGTCCCGTGGGCTATGATGGGCGTGACAACAACATCTCATCATGAGTTGCATTGGTAGCCCATTTCAACCAAGGCAAAATTTGATTTCTTCAAGCAATGACCTCAGAAACGACGTAGTTCTGACCTCTACGCCTATTTGTTAAACAAAGCTGTTAGGCACTAAAACCATGACTAATATCCTTAACTAATCTCAAATTTTCGAGTATAAATACAGCGTCGCTCTGTTGTGCTTTCTCAATCGTAGCGTTGCGCAATTTGCTGAGAGCTGAGAGTGTGTGAGCGAGAAAGTGCGGAACAAAGACCTTTCAGGACTCGATCAATGGCTACGAAAGTCTACATAGTGTAAGAACTAATCATTTTGTTTCTCTCTCCACTTTCTCTCTCTAGATGCGTGAGTTTGTTGATGTTTTTTTTGCTCTTGTAGATCGCTCTTGTATTGCATTTAATTTTTGTTTTTAGTTCTTGTCATCGATTAATCTGTGTGTTGATCTCTCTAGGTTTTTGCGTTCTACTGTGTTTAACTTTTATTTATCTTGCGACGTTTTGGTGTTTTTGATTCGATATCTGAAAATCTGTGGATCTTTTGGCAAATTTTTGGTGAGTATTCATTAGCGATGCTCATAGTTTTTTAATTTTGTTTTCACTGAAACAATTGATCATGTGAGTGATCGATGGCTAAGTTTTCCACTTTCTCTGTTTCATGTTTTCATTTCTGGATTGAAGATCGTTTTACTCGTAGTAGTAGTTGGCCAATACCTTAAATTATAAAGAAAAGTGTAGTTCTTGAAATGCGGATGAAGATCCTGAATTCAGTATTTCATGGTATTTGGATATCTTGATCAAAAGTGGACAAATCAATGGTTTATTGTGGCATTTCTGTGGATAAATGGCACAACCAATTTGCGTCTTTCCAGTTATAGATGTATGCTTGCTTGCATATATAAATGTTTAGTTATAGAGGGGCTATCTCCTTTGCCTCTGTTATTCTTACGACCAAAATTATCTCTCTCTAGGCTCGTAACAAGAAAACTTGGATATCACAAATTCTTTGCTCAAAAGGTCAGTTGATCTTTTTGCCTTATTACTGTTCAATGGTATGAGAACAAGAGAGAAATTAATGAACCAAATCTTGATGCAATATCCGAACTTTAATTCTTTAGTATCGAAATTGGGCATGTATTTCGCAGAAAATAGAGTTACTTTTTGAAGTGAAGCACTTTGAAAGCTAGCTTTTGGCAAAATCTGAAAATTCTAAAATGAAGACAACAATTTAAATTTATCAAAGCATTAGATGAAGGGACTGTTGCATTCTTATACAAGATATGCTGACATTTTAAGTCTCCCCATGGGAAGTTTCCACAAGCAATCTGTGCTACCCGCTTTCTCATACCCTGCCATATAAGTCTTTGTGCCTTTTTATTCTGTATTGTACTAGCAAATTATTCAATTTGAGAGTTTTTGCTATAGTTATACCTGTCAGCAGGTTTTGTGCGAGATATTATTTTATGCACACCTAAACCGCTAAAAATAAGTTCATTACAATATAAGTTTGTGTAGATCTGATATATTAGGCTATAACCTTTTGAGGAATCACAAAGTTATAAGTTTATTCATCATCGGCATAGGGCCCACGCCGGGGCATTAAAATGTTTGGCTCCGTTCTTCAAGATTCTTATGTGTGGGCTATGATGAGGAAAGGCAGAACAGATTTTGGGAGGTTTGCTTGCCAGTGCCACATACTGGGTGCCTGATGAGGAGAGGAAAGAAGTGGGCATGAGTAAAGAGAGGAAGGAAATTAAGGAAAGGAGAGAAATTTCTTGAAGCATCTTTGATAATGGTAATGTGAGCCTATTTTATGAGTTTCCCTGAACTGTGTAGGGTTGTTCAGAGTTGTCAGCATTGCGCTGCAGCACTGCCAAACTTTGGGTTCATTTGTCGGTGCTCTTCTCATTTTTAGAGTAAGAAAATCCATCACCATCCGATGTCTCCTTGCTCCATGCCAGCATTTGCTGCACTTTGGCCAAGGGCCTGCATCTCCGCACTGTGATTTAGTTATACAATAATGTCATATGTTTTTATCATTACACTTGCCTGCAAACCAGTATCTTTTAAGTTACCTATGCAATGCTCTGGAGTGTCTATGGTGTTCTAAAGTATATTCGCCTGTAATGCCTTGAGCTCTCGTGGTCTGAAGATGTCAATCGGTAGTTTCTTTGTTTGGGCTGCCATGTGGCTCATAAGCTCTGGTTGCTGATCAGGTGTATTAGCACTAGGTGAGGCACCTTAATCCATGGTGAATTGGTGATGTGATTACACATTTATCCACATTTATTGCTAAGTCATAGCGGGACATATAATGAGCATGTTGGATGTCCCTATAAAAAATATATACCGATATTGTATTTAATAGAGCTACAAAAATGTGCCTAAACACACACGGTGCATACACAAAAGCATAATCTTTTCTGTGCTTGATTTTTCACCTGTGTTAGAAACAGAATATGGTTTTGGTAAGAAGTAGAATATCTTCATTTTTCCAATTTTTGTTTATACACTCTAATAGCAATTCTTTAATCAATGTCATCAACTTTCTGTCCTGTTATAGGTACTATTCTATGTACGGACATGTAGAGAAACTAGCAGAACAGATTAAGAAAGGTGCTGCATCTGTTGAAGGAGTTGAAGCAAAACTATGGCAGGTAGATGCTAGTTCTTTTCTTTCTCTCTTTTCTTTTGTTATCCTTCCAGAAGGAACTGAAAAAGGTAAGCAATGCTTCTTGAAGGTGTCTGCACATTGATCTTTTTTTTTTCAAATTAAAAAGAGCAACAATGAGTTCAGAACATTTTTTTATTTTATTGATACGCAAGGCTTCCTTGACCAAGGATGTGCTTTCCATTTCTATTAATGCATTTGTATGCTAGTGTCCGCCTATAGACTGCAGTTTGCATTGTTGTAGCTATTCAGTATACTGTAGAACACAGTAAATTTGAACAGACTGCACTTTAAGGGTGAAATTCCTCAAAGTAAATGAATATGAGGTAGCTTCTGATGTGAGATGGAAGAAAAGTTTGCAAATGATTTCAACTGTTTTGATTAAGCCAAAGAAAGATGTTGAGTTGCAATATGTTTTAATAGTTATTCCTAAAATGAAGACGTTATTATTTTTGAAGAATCTAGAATTGTTAACTGGGAGGTTTGACGGCCTAACTATGAATCTGACTCAATGCTGTCATTAATGCTTTATTCCATCTGTTTTGAGATGTACATTTCTGTTTGCTAAAACATGAATGACCAGTTTCTAAATCTTTAAATCTTTGCTCGTTGTAATGAGTTCCTAGGATATCAGATCCTCTCACCATGTCAATGATTCCATCTACCTCTCCTAGACATGTCCTGCAACATTCTCTTTGTAGCATGGTGGTCCTTATTAGTCGTGCTGTCATTGGTCATCCTTCTCGGAGATGATGGCATTGTTGTTTGAAGTTATCATGGCATTGTTGATTTTTCAAGCATCTCAGTTGGTTCTCCCTTATTTAATATTCCACTGGGGTTACTCCTGCATCTTTCTATTTCTTCCTCTTCGCTCCTGCATATTTTAAATTCATTTATGGCTGACCCTTACTTCCTTGTAATATTCTTGGCTTATACTTTCCTCACTAGGTTTAAATTTCAATATGTTTTGTTGGACCTGAAACTTCATTATATAATATATTCTGATAAACATTCTTACAGGACTTCACTTTTCTAATCTGATTATTTAGTTGCTGGCCATAATTTTGATTTAACCAATTGTTTAAGAATGCTTCTTGAAATTCCAACATCTGTGCCTATTTTCTATCTTGTGATAAATGATTTGAGCTGGAAATGGTTTTTGGCGTCCAACTTTTTTCCCTTCTTTAAATTTTTTCTCCTGCTGAAGAAGGAAAAACCAAGCAAAGAGATGCAAATTCTAAACAGAGAGAGCAAGAAAGTAAACATAAATTAAGGCAGGCTGAGCTCCTGCTGATGGAACGATCAGAAGCCACTGCAAATCTGTCTCCAAATGAATAACTGCAGCAAGGCAGCCAGGAAATTCAACAGTAATAGCCCATTGGGCAAATAGAAATTGCTCACTTTCCTTTCTAGCCTTCAGGAAGAAAACTGAACTTGTTCCACAAAATTCTTCTGATGTTATTTCTTCTTGCTTTGCTATACACGTTCTCTGGATTAGGACTAGTGTTTCTTGCTTGATTATGACTTGTCCTTCAGCATGAGGCAAGAATCCTAATTTTCAAGGCTTTCTTACGAATAAGGTACTTTTCATGTGGAGCAGGTCCCTGAGACACTACCAGATGAGGTGCTCGGGAAAATGAGTGCACCTCCAAAGAGTGATATTCCACTTATTACTCCTGGTGAACTTGCTGAGGCTGATGGGTTTGTTTTCGGCTTCCCCACAAGATTTGGGATGATGGCTGCTCAATTCAAAGCATTTCTTGATGCCACTGGAGGTTTATGGAGAACACAGCAGCTTGCAGGCAAACCTGCTGGAATCTTCTATAGTACTGGATCACAAGGCGGGGGACAAGAAACTACTGCGTAAGTTTCTGTTTGGTAGTTTTCCATTCAACCAGATATAGAATGGAAATTTGAAATACAAGGAAGAAAAATTAATTAAAGCGGTTTTTCTTAGGTTGACTGCCATTACCCAGCTGGTTCACCATGGAATGATCTTTGTGCCCATTGGCTACACTTTTGGAGCTGGCATGTTCGAGATGGAAAAGGTGAAAGGTGGAAGTCCTTATGGTGCAGGGACATTTGCCGGTGATGGCTCAAGACAGCCATCTGAGCTTGAGTTGGAGCAGGCTTTCCATCAGGGGAAGTACATTGCCACCATAACAAAGAAACTCAAGGAAGCTGCATGATTTCTATTCGAAACTTCCATACTGTTTGGCATTCTTACTGTTTTTTTACCTTCGCTAGAACTTCATTAATGTCCTATTTCTTTCTGCTTGCAAAAGATTATTCTTGCCTTATTGGATTGGTGATTTGTATGTGTTTTACTCAGTACAGTGGTTTTCCTCGAAGATAAAAATATATCTATTTACTTATTTTTCCCTGTGATCGACTGAAAATCATTTACCCGTTCTTTCATTTCTTTTTCTTCTCATTTTATGGGAAATAAAATAATAATTTCGAGGAGGTTACGTGATTTTTGGGATGGAAAGAGGTGGAATTAGTGTAACTTACCCAGGTCCAGTCAGTTTCATAGAGCATTGGTCAACAGCTCGTGTCCTCTCTCCAGGCATGTTATTGTAAGCTACATATGCATATTATATATTATAGCAAAACGTTAAGTAGGTTTTTGTGTTTCAAAGTCTTAATTTATTTTTTTTAATTTTAAAAAATATAAAAATATAAATGTCATAAAATCGATTGTTCTTTAATTAATGTAGCATGTTTATTGAATTGTTATCCTTTCAATATGAAAATTGTAAAAGTCAATAAAGATAAAAATATTGTAAACTAAATATATCATGGATTCTTTATAATCAACATGGTAATTAAATTGAACAATCTAATTAAATTCTAATATATAATGCTCTTTTTAAAGGAATTTAACTTTTTAAAATTCTAATATATTTGTGATTTTTTTTTTATGGATTAGACTTACCCAAACCTAATAAATATGACATTAAAGAAAGTTAATAAGTTTATAAAATAATAATCAATGTAGAAGATAAATAGTTTTTATTTTGTCTATAATAATTTTTTTATTGTATGTCGCAATAGCTTAAGATCCTGTATATAGGATTCAGTACAAGTTCATTTTAATGAACCCACTAGATTTAAATCCTTCAGGTAACAAAAAAAAAGATATACATATAAAAATAGGTTAATGATGTTTTATTGTAAAGAATAAATAATGAAACACTAATTCATTTCACATTGTATGAATTTATTCAGTTATATTAAATAATTACCCATAAAAAGGGAAAAAGAAAAAAATAACTAGAAAATCTAACACAATTAAAATATATTAACTTTTTATTAAATAGTTTTACAGACGAACAATATTCAAGTATCATCTAAATATGGAATTATACTAAATTTATGAATATTCAATTAATTATCTATTACTATTAATAATAACATTGTTTTGTTAATTTGAATGACTATTTCTTGATAGATATTAAACAAATATATAAGGGTAGTCATGGGCCCGAGAGCCTGATAGGTCTGCCCATAAATTATAGAATTTGGAAATATTTTTAGGCCCCATTAGTTTGATAGGTGATCTTAGGAATTGTCTTTAAAGCCCAGCCCCAATATTATTTTTATAGGAGAAAATTATTTATTCAATAAATTTTAGGTTAAATTTGAGGTCTTAGACGGGTTTAAGAATGTAATTTTTTTTAATTAGGTGAGCTTGGGATTTAGTTTTAAGCCCGATAAGATTTATTTCTAGTATAAGCCCAGCTCAACCAATGTCTAACCCTACATATATGTAAGATTTCATGTACGAGATTAATTGGATGAATATAAAATAATATCCTAGATATAACTTTTTTTAATATAATTTTTGTTAATTTCTTTTTAATTTTGAATATAACTTAATAAATTTGACGTCAAAATTTATAATTAACATATTTACTTTCAATAAATAAAGATATATTAAAAGTGTGATTTATAATAATTAATACGCAAATTATTTTTGTATATTTTTTCTCTTTATGGCTATTATAATAGAAAAATATTATAACATTTTTAATTATTTAATATTATATTTTAAATACATGATCCTATAAAATATTTTTTTATAAAAAAATATTTAAAAAACTGACTTATGATTTAATATTTGTGGCACGGGTTCACTGCTCACTGCGAATATAATTATATACCCAATTATGCTCCGTGAGGCTCTTAATCTAGATAGATTAATCCAACCCCACCACAATCCAAGGTATTAATTATTGGTCTACAGCTCTTAATCTTGGTGCCCCTATCTGGTAATAGGCATATAGAATTCAGTCTCTAAGCTAAAATCTCTTTTTCTGTTTTTGGAACTCGGATTTACTAAGATTAAAAAAAAAATAAAAAAGTAAGAAAAAAGAGAATAAATGAGATATTCTAAATTCTTATTTATTTTAGTTCTTTTATCTTTTATTTTCTTTAACAACTAAATATACAATGTAATTTCAAATTATCTTATCTTTTCTTTTCTATCATCAAATCTTTTATTCAAGCATAGCATTAAGAATAGCATCAACGAGAAGAATCAGCATAGAGAAGAAACGCAATTCTATATTTCTCATGATCCTGTCTCTTTTATCTTCTTCTCACAATCAAACAAGGAAAGGGAGATGATTTGATTCACACAGGAGAATTATGTTATTACAGAATTTTTATACAAAAAATTCTACGATAATGATGTGCTAGCAATATTTTTCTGAACAATGACCAAAACGGCGGGTATATAAATTTGAAATGTACGGACTATACACAGCCACATCATTTCGATATGGTAATTATTTACAAAACTTACGTTTGTATAGCATTACTCTAATTAAAATCTCCACTTTTTCATGTAATTTTCTTCTTACCTCATTCGTGAAATTTTTTTTTCAATTGATTTTGCTATTCTGATCACGCCAAAATAATGCGATTGAAATTCGTTAATGTGTAGCTGTAATGCAGTAATAATGCTCGAAAGTTCAAGATCGATTCACAGGAAAGAGTGTTAGCACATTCAAGAAAAACTCACCTTAGGTCAGAACTCTCAAAAAATACTCCAATAAAATAAAAAGAAAATAGTTTAAATAAAGGGTTTGTATTTGTAAGTGAAATTTTTTAGAAGACCTGGCCGATCACTCGAGCCACTATCAATGAATCCAAACTTGCTGCAAAAAGGACAGAGAAGTTAGAATGGATCGACTTTCTTTAGGCCGATCACACTCCGGCGGTTAAGTTAGCAATTTTAATCGAGAATTGAATGAGTGAAGACTGTGTATGCTTGAAATTAAATTGTTCACACCTTTCTCTTTGGAGTTGTTATATTTATAGTGCAATCGATGGAATGTTAACTTTTGTGTCTATCTTAGGTCATCATGACCTACATTGTAGACCACATCATTCGTCTCCGATTGATCGGATATTGTTTCAATTTTACCGCCGTGCCAGAGTCAGTTGATCGGACGTGTGGCGGACGTTGCGTGGCGAACTGTTGCCGCATTAAATGCGGGTCATCTATGCATTAAATGCTGCAGTTAGAACATTAAATGCTCTGATTATACTTGCAAATTGAGCTCGCTGCTTTGGGCTTGGGCCTGAGGTTGGCATCGGGTCGGCAGCACGAGCTTGGCCGCTCTTTTGATTAAGTGGGCTGGCTTGTAGTCCAATTTTATTCATTTAATTCCTATTGGGCCTAACTAGACGAACTGAGCTTGATTTATTTGACTCACATTATTATCTAAACTAAACTATGAAAACAATAAAATAAATTCTTGAAACCAATTGATCAAATCAATCGCTCCACCTGGAATTCCAATAGAGGCTTTTGATAACTCAAATTATCAACTATGTCGTGAGTTTTTTATTCAGAAGATTTAACAATAAAAATAACTATTTTTTAACAATGAAATGTAAAATAAATAAAGTTTAGAATCATAGATGCATACCATTGATTTGTTGCCAAGCATAATCAAACATTTAGGTTTTTGTAAATATCTACCCTTGATCCTTGAATCTTAATTTACAATAATTTGCTTCAAGTGTCTATACCATCAATTCAAGTAACTATAATCCCAAATTCTAGTTTGTGTAATACAACTCAAGAACTTAGTCAAGAACCCCTTGTTTTTAATAAATCAAGATTATAGAGAATCAAGAATTTTTAATTTAACAAAAGATTTAAACATTGAAAACTAATTTATCTTCATTGTTCATTCAAGATCTTCAATTGATCCCAAGATGAAATCTAGCTACTCATCATAATTATAGATACACAAATATGTAAATTTATTGAAAGACTGAGTAATCTAATTATAGAAATTGAAAACTGAATGAAAAACTATGAAAACTTCTACTCTAAACTACTTCTAAAACCTAAAAAAAACGTCATTCCCTTTTTAGGGTTTGATTACAAGTATATATAAATAAGTCTGGAATCCTAAACCAACAAGGAAGCAAAAAAATTCGATGCTGAGCTGGCTCGTCATTTGAACGACCAAACTAGTGCATTTTTCAACGTCCGAACGATAAAATATGAAATCTTGAGAAATCATTCATCCGTCATCCGAATGACCATTTTTCAACTTCTGAACGGCGTTCGGATGACCACTGCAGCGACCAAAACAACTCTTTAAATCTTTATCCATCATCCAAACAGCGTTTGTACAATGACTTCAGTGATCAATTTCTAGGCACTTTTTTAGCTTCATTTCCTATAAAAATCAAAATAGACTTAATTAGTACTAGAACATAACTAAAGAGGTATATAAAATCATAAACCGAGGCTAACAAAGCACAAGTTAAGGTCTTACAATTGCACTTTTGGAGCGCAATCACACCCCTCAACTAGGTTTTTGCTAGTCCTTAGCAAAATACTAAAAACTAAAAAGATAATCTCCACTTTTGTAGGAGTCATGAGTGCATTTAATATATGCATTACACCTTTAAACCCCTAAGCTACCCCTAGTGAACGAGTGGTGTCTCATAAAGACTTGCAGTGATATTACACATAAACATCTGTTCATGTCATGTGAAAAATAATAAGAATACATGAAATACAAATAACTTGCTTAAGATAATTTTCAGTTCACCTTAAGTCTTGAATATTGCAAGGTTAAGGTATAAAAACTCATAAGAAAGATTCACATTAAGATGTACTATTAATGCAATATAACTCAAAATGTATCATTCTTATGCACCCATATCTTTTATGCTTTGATTCAAGTTTTACCGAACATACATTCACAAAAACATGAATATTCAGATCTCTCAATGAAAAACTCATCATAAGAGTAAATATAAAAAACATGCAATAAGAGCAATTCAATAACAAAAATCGAAAAGATGTAAGTGTATACGACTTCGCATAGCTCTATAAAAAAATATTCATAGTTAAAGTGATAATCAAGGAATTGACATAGATGACTTATACTCAAAAGAATTTTTAACTCATGTATACTTTTGGATCAACTAAGACCTTTTGTATGAAGAAGAAAAATGTATAGAGAGAAAGAGTAAAATACTCAAAATATGTGTGATCAAGGCATGTAATGATCAGTAAATACATACTGTCACTTACCAATTCATCTGACAATGCTTCTTCTTTTTTTTCTTTTTCTTTGCTTCTTTTTCACTTTTTTGTCATACTTTTTCTCTTTTTTTTTCTTTTTTTATTCCCATCACATCACAAATACATCATCTTCTTTCGTTTCAAGCTCTTCACTAGCACGAAGGTCACATCTTTTTTCATAAAAAGTATTTCAACAATGATTTGGCTTTATCAATGATGATATATAAAAGATTGAAGAGAAAGAATCTAGAAATTATGAATCCAAGAATAATAGAAAGACCTAAAAATATATCCAAAGTATATTAAATTTGAAATTCAAAAGAGTATGATGAAGCTATTAAAAGAATGAAATATGAATAAAAAAATCCTTGAGTAAATATATCTATTCCGAAAAGAAGATAAATGGCTCTAAACTTACAAGATAAAATCACCACTCTTTTAAGAATATGCATGCACAAAATATCAATATTAAATGTCATATAACATGATAGTGCACAATAATAAAATATCTTTTATAATAATTTTATGACAAAAATTTGCAATGAATCACAATAACAAGGTGAATCAATAATTAACTCAAACTTAATCTAATGCATGACTCAAAATATTTTCGACATCATAAACGCATTAACATGAATATAGATATGGTTCCTCATAATGTAATTCTCAACACATCCAATAATCACTGATCAATAAATATATGAAAAAGTGTGTCAAAGATACAAACCGTAATATCTGAACTAAATGATACTCAAACTTTTACCGAAGAACTCAAGTGACCGAAAGATAGTTAATATAGAACAACACCTGAAATTGATCTATCAAGCATAACAAGGTTTGAAGTATAACAAAAAACAAAAATAAAAAAAAAATCTAAAAGACCAAAACATTACAAAAACAAAAACACACACAAACTATCACTAATTCTCCCTCCAATTAAAATTATGCAATGTCCTTAATGCATGAAAACAAAAAAAAAAAATAACAAGGAATAGAGAATGGGGGAAGGAGAAGTAAAAACAAGGTGTCCAAAAGAACACCCCCCAACTAGGAAAAAACTTGACAAAACTAAAAACCCCTAAAAATAACAAAACAAACTAAAATAAAATAAAAATCTACTAACTACTCCTACTACTAAGAAGATTTAGAAGGAAATTACCATATACCACATCAAGGATATTTGCTTGCATGTAGTTGCTTACCATTTACCATTAGTGATGAGTTCACCATTAATAAATATGCATATATACAAATACTATTAAACCCAAAATCATACAAAACACTCATGTAAGTTTGTAAAGGATAAATAATAAAAATAGAATCTTGCATGATAAGAATGGTAAGACTCAATCTATGGTAGAGAGGAGTATAGGATAACAATACTTGATCATTATCTTTAAACAGTTCAAATTTCTTTTCCTTTATCTCACTTTCCATTTCTCCTTCCTCGATCGCATGTACTTATTGGGAGTCCTTAATCTTGAGCTCCTCTCTCTTGGGTTTCTCTCTTTCACTCTCCATTGTCCCTTGCTCTTTCACCTCTTCCTTAGGTATCACTTCCCTCAGTTCAGACATCTCGGGAAGAATAAGTATCTCTTCTTTAACCTTATCCGTATCATCATCCACCCTAAGAACTTCTTCCCTTAGTTCAGACACCTTGGGAACTTCTTCCCCTGCAACGGTACCAAAAACTGATCACTCCTAAATAGTACGATTGAAATCCGCCAGTGTGCGATTGTGATGCATTAATAATATTAAAAAATCTGAGATTGATCCATAGGCAAGAGGGTTAGTACATTCAAGGAAAACTCACCTTATGTCAGAACTCTCAAAAAAACACTCCAATAAAACAACAAGAAAATAGTTTGAAGAAAGGGGTTGTATTATCTAAACTAAACTATGAAAATAATAAAATGAAGTCTTGAAACCAATTGATCTAATCAGTCGCTTCACTCGAAATTTCAATATAGGCTTTTGATAACTCAAATCATTAACTACGTCGTAAGTCTTTGATTTGAAAGATTTAGTGATAAAAATAACTATTTTTTAATAATCAAATGTAAAATAAATCAGGTTTAAAATCAAAGATACATACAATTGACTTATTGCTAAGTATAATAAAATGTCTAGGTTTTCGTAAACATCTACTTTAGATTGAATAAGTTTTTAAGCCCTTGATTCTCGAACCTTATTTCATAATAACTTGCTTCAAATGTCTATACCATCGATTCAAATAATTATAATCCCAAACCTTAGTTTATGTATTATAACTCAAGAACTTAGTCAAGAGCCCATTGTTTTCAATAGATTAAGATTATAGAGAATTAAGAATTTTCAATTTAACAAAAGATTTAAACATTAAAAACTAATTACCTTCATTATTCATCCAAAATCTTTAATTGATCTTCACAATTGATTCTAAGATGAAATCTAGCTACTCATCAGAATTATAGATACACAAATATGTAAATTTATTAAAATATCAAGTAATTTGATTATAGGAATTGAAAACTGAATAAAAAACTATGAAAACTCTTACACTAAACTGCTTCTACTACGACAAAGATTTGGAAGGAGATCACCTAATACCACATCGAGGATATTTGCTTGCACGTAGTTGCTTACCATTCACCATTAGTAACAAGTTCAACATTAATAAATATGTATATATACGAATACTATTGAACCCAAATCATACAAAACACTCATGCAAGTTTGTAAATGATAAAGAATAAAAATAGAATCTTGCATGATAGGAATGGTAAGGCTCAATTCATGTTGAAGATGAGTATGAGATAGCAATGCTTGATCACTATTTTTAACCATGTCAACTTTCTCTTCCTCTATCTCACTCTTCATTACTCCTTCCTCGATCATATCTTCTTGTTAGAAGTCCTTAATCTTGGACTTCTTTCTCTTGGGTTTCTCTCTCTCACTCTCCATCGTCCCTTCCTCCTTCACATCTTCTTTAGGTATCACTTCCCTCAGTTTAAACACCTCGAGAAGAATAAGTACCTCTTCTTTAACCTCATCCTCATCATCATCCAACCTAAGAACTTCTTCCTTTAATTCAGACACCTCAGGAAGGATAGTTTCGTCTATGATTATCTCATTCTTAGGGATGGTGATAGATAGGTCTTTGTCATAGAAATGAAGTAAGTCTATAGTAGTTTTGGCCTCTCGAACATGATATTCAAAGTTGGGTTGTGGTTGGGCCAAAAACTCATCATCCTTGAATATTGGTTGAGATAGGGATTGTGTCATAAGGACGAAGTGCTTTTGTAGGTCCACTATCAACCTTCTAGTCTCTGCTATCAATATACCTTGCCTATCCAACATATTATTAAGGACTCGTATACTGTTGGCTATTTGGGTGACATTGTCATCCATAATTTGTTCCCAAGCTCTCTCCTCTTGTTCTAAAATTTTATTGAACCCAGAGTACATACGTGTATGATATTGCATATATGAAAAAATTATGTCCTCTTAGCTCTCTACATAAGGTTAATAGGGTGATGGAGTCATGTAAGGTGAAGAGAGAGGTGTGTAAGATGTGTATGTATAAGGTGAAAAAGAAGGTGGTGCTTGGTAATATGGTGATGGTGGTTCATAGTATTAGGATAAAGCTTGCGAGCACCAACCCTGATGGTAGATAGGTGTATAAGAAGTCAGCGATTATGCCAAGTGTAAATCGGGGTTATTCCAATAACTATCTATAAATAATTCTAAATTAACCTCTTAATCACAACACAACAAACCACCAATTGAATAAATTCAAACCAACCTATCCTCCAAATTCTCCACAAATATACCACCAACTAGCAAAAAGCACCACTCTAACCATATAAAAAAATAATAAAATAGTTAAAATAATTGCTCAAAAATAAAAGATGGAACAAAATTATTCAAGTGAGTTATTGAGTCTTCTCGTGGTTATAGAATGATGGTGAAGTGTTTCTGTTAAAATAAAATCTCCAAGGCTCGTCCTTTAATGTCAATCGCCAATTCTCCGATAACGGCGCCAAAAACTGATCACGCCAAAATAGTGCGACTAAAATTCGCTAGTGTGCGGTTGTGATGCAGTAACAATACTCAAAAGTTTGATATCGATCCACAGAGAAGAGGGTTAGCACATTCAAGAAAAACTCACCTTAGGTCAAAACTCTCAGGAAAACACTCTAATAAAGTGAAAAGAAAAAAGAAAATAGTTTGAAGAAAAAATTTGTATTATCTAAACTAAACTATAAAAACAATAAAATAAAGTCTTAAAACCAATTGACCAATTAATCGCTTCATCCGGAATTCCAATGGAGGCTTTTGATAACTCAAATAACTACGTCGCGAGTCTTTAATTAAGAAGATTTAGCAATAAAAATAACTATTTTTAACAATCAAATGTAGCATAAATCAAGTTTAGAATCATAGATGCATACCAATGACTTGTTGCCAAGCATAATAAAAAATTTAGGTTTTTGTAAATATCTACCCTTAATCCTCGAATCTTAATTTACAATAACTTGCTTCAAGTGTCCATACCATCGATTCAAGTAACTATAATTCCAAACCCTAATTTGTGTATTACAACTCAAGAACTTAGTCAAGAACCCCTTGTTTTCAATAGATCAAGATTATAGAGAATTAAGAATTTTTAATTTAACAAAAGATTTAAACATTAAAAACTAATTTACCTCTATTGTTCATCCAAGATCTTCAATTGATATTCACCATTGATCCCAAAGATGAAATTTAGCTACTCATTAAAATTATAGATACACAAATATGTAAATTTATTAAAAGACTGAGTACTCTGATTACAGGAATTAAAAACTGAATGAAAAATTATAAAAACTTATATTTTAAATTACTTCTAAAACCTAGAAAAAGCGTCTTGCCCTTTTTAGGGTTTGATTACAAGTATATATAATTAAGTCTGGAGTCTTAAACCAACAAAGAAATAAAAAAAAATTCGAAATTGGGCTGGGTCATCGTCCGAACAACCAACTAGTGCATTTTTTTAAATTCCGAACGATAAGATATGAAATCTTGAAAAATCATTCGTTCGTCATTTGAACGACCAAAACAAGGCATATTATATCATCGTCCGAATGACCATCTTCCAACATCCGAATGGCATTCGGATGATCATTACAGTGACTAAAACAACTATCTGAATTTCTACATTGACTGCAATTAGTGTGGTTTTCATAGAGTCATTAACTATTATATCAGGGACTTACGCATTAGTGCGCTTATTGGCCAAACCTAGAATATAAAAAATAATTATTATAAACCATACCATGTTCTCAGTCCCAGTGTGGCGAATGGGTTTTGAGCTCATACATTTGCTGTTTTGCTTACGTTTGTGCTTACATGATCTCCAAATACATTATGAAGGTGAAGCACGATTGATAGAGTTCAAGGGGTGATTAAAATAGGCTTTCTGCATTTGGTCACGAACAAGAAGAAGAAGAAGCAAAAGAAAGCAGGGACAATTTGGATCCTAGCTAGATCAAGATTTTTAACCCTAAACATTTGTTCAATCAAAAATGGAAAGCCGAAAACCTTAAGCTTCGTTGATTATGTTCCATGTTCATGCTATGTCTGATGAAGTTTTACTCTTATGCTCATATTGGAATCCGAATTTATCAAAGAAAAAAAAAATAACTAAAGAAAAAGAGAACAAAAGGTTTCAAACACAGCTACTGTTTCCAATTGGCCTTCAGGAATTAGAAAAAGCCTGTCTAATTAAAGAATTAATACCCCTGAGAAGACATAATGCATTGAAAAAACAGGAGTAATCGTTATGTATTGCCGTCTAGATGATTCCATACAAACAAAAAATATATATAGAAATTCTGAAATAATGTGGTTGATTAGGATATTTAAGTTTATAAGAAAGTACGTCCAAAGATGACTATTAATTACACATTGCTACTGCCACATCAATTTTTTTTTTCAGAGAATTTTGTATAAAAATTAAGTAAGAATAGAATTTTTCTAGCGTCATATATGATTACATGCTTTATAAGCATGGTTATGATCTATGCTTAGATGCTTTCTTTTTGCATTCATTTGTGCTTCTAAGTTAAGCTAATATACTCAACTTCATAATTAATCCTACATGATACTTGATCTTGGAGTAGCGGTGCCAATCAAAAGGATATATTACAGTCATATTTATTTTTCCAGATAAATAGAAGATATTTTAGAATGTCCTTCAGTTAATCAATTAAAAACAGAAGTCCTAGGTGATAAGGTAGGTGTGCAAGGGCAGAATCATATTAAAAGACTTGACTATTAGTCAGTTATATAATCATTCTTTAGTGGTATGCTTTTTCTCTCTGGAATTTAGCTATTTCCTCTAAATGTTATGGCTTGATATTGAAACCAATTATTCCAGAGATCAAGAAAGAAAATACTTTTAAGAAAATATATTTGTTATAAAAAAAATACATATTCATAGTGATTGTTTGTGCCTTTTATTAAAAATGAGAAACTCCAAGTATATTTTTATATGTAACATTCATTCTCAAACACAAATACTTGCCATATGTTCCCTATTATTAGTTGAAATTTCTGGATATTTCCTTCCCCCAGTTTTTGTCCCTATACAAACTTTGAAACTTGTTGAGATGCCAAGAGTTTTTTCCCTATAGTAAAAGTAGGAAAGCCAGAAAGAAGGAAAGAAAGGAAGAAAAAGAAACAACAAATTGCATACATGCAGGCTTCTTTTTTCTTCATTGGAAAATGGATTGCCAAAATACAAGTTAAACATAATTTTTCTGAATTTAACTAAAAAGAAAAAGATAGAGAAAAAAATCCTCTCTCTCTGTCCACGCCCCAATGTTTTTTATTTTTAAGATAGTGATATCATAAACATATCTAATCAAGTCCACATAAATTAGAAAGTTGCAAAGGGTACCTTCCATGACTTTCAAAAATCAATTGTTTGTGTGTCTAACCAATGGGTAAACATGGAGAGAGAGAGAGAGAGAGAGAGAGAGAGAGAGAGAGTTGGGTTTTGTCTTCTCTTCACCTTCCAATGGAAGCACTTCAAAGTGACCAATCGATGAAAGGCACAAAAAAGCAAAGGTTGATAGCTCCTGGACCTATATCCCTCCATTTCTTATACAAGAGTACACTAAAATAAAAAGGGAAAAAAAAAATCAAAGAAAAACCTAAAAGGAGGACCATTGGGCCATCTCTGACTTCCACTAACATATTCCAAACATATAAACAAATCAAAAGTGAGATTTCCAATCAAATGATCTCCCAACACTCACTCACTCCTATTCTGGAATTCAATTATATATTCCTTTCATTTCTTTTCATCTTTTGTTTCCTTGAAACTAAAGGTAGCGCCAGCTCTATGCACATGGAGATGATACAACAATGAAAGCTCCTTTATCCTCCCTTCAGCTAAATTCTGCTAGAAACAACATAAATTCTCTCTAAACTAGTCTACATATATACTTTCTCTAATACTACCACCTGTTCTCATTCCTAACCAACCTTTAATCATAATTCTTTAATTATTACAAAGACTATATTTGAGTTCTATAGTCCCTTATATATATCTTCCAAAGCTACATCATTTTGCCTGTAGCTGGCCCAACAATTCCCCTAGCCTGTCCTTTAGAGGGTCATCTCCTTTGCTTTCTCAGCAGCATTTTCTTTCTTTTTCATCCCCCGGCCGGCACTCACCGGTGTATGATAAGTTCCTATGGCGGCAACGCAGAGGATCGGCGCCACGCCCCAATTTCTATGGCTTCTCATTCTTCTTATCTGAAGGTTCCTCCAAATGTAGGGGTCCAAAAATCAACTGTGGTCTCATGAGTGACCGGGAAGGTGCTTGAAACTGGTACCAAACATAGCCCGCGGCTTCTAAGATCTTGCTTTGGTCCTTCAGGGTCCTTAGATTTATCAGAATTCTGAATGATCATGAGAAAATTGTTTATTATTTTCCATAGAATTAAGAAAAAAGAATAGAATTATTTATTTTATGACTAGCAGGAAACAAAGAGAATTTTGTACCTGCTGGTGTTGCATGGAAGCTCCAATTTTCATGTACGGACTGCTTAAAACCTGATATGTTATAAGCAAAAAAGAAGAAAGCATGCATCAGAAATAGTTAATTGAGACCTTATGTTGTTTAGTTTCTCCGCAATTTTGTTAAAAGAATTATGGAACTTACATTAACTTGTTCATGGAGGAACTTGATGTATTCAATCGCTTCAGAAAGCACCGAAGCTGTGTCGGTCTGAAACAAAAACATGATTAACAGCAATCAATCAAAGTAAGTTTTTTTGCTGAATTCAGAAAGAAAATGATCTCTCACTATATCTATCGTGAAAGTAAAGATACACCCAGAAGATTACCTTTCCGAAAGGTGAAACTAATTGTTGGAGAGCAGTGATTCTGTCCCCCATCTTCTCTTTCCTCACCTATGAACAAAGCTACAAGTTCTCATCTATGGCTATGGAAGAACAAAAACAAAAAAGTAAAGATCAATCTCTATCGTGAAAAGTTTTTGATCTTCTGTTTACCTTGAAAGCTGGCAAAGGTGATGGTGTTTCGTTCCGGCACCTTTTATTTGATGGTTCGCTACTACTTTTCTTTTCCACTAAGTCCCGGACCTGTAATGTATTCTGTTGACAAAATGAGTGCATATTTGATATCTATAAAAGATAACAATCCGAAAGGTTAAAAACCCTAGTCATGAATTTTTCACTTCACGTTACCTTAGGTTTCTCGTCAAAGGTTGATGGAGGAAACTGGGGCTGTAAGGATGGAAAAAAGCTCGAGCGAGCCTCATTCATGGCAGCTGCGGTTGCGTTCCAGAACGGAGTATTGTTGGAGAACTGCAACTGGCTCTGCGGTGGCTGTTTGGGAGGTGAAGTTCTTAGGAACTGAGGAAATTTAGACCATGATGGCAATAGTTCGCCGGAGTTCATCCCGTAACTAGGTGGATATGGATAATTAATCGGCCGGTTTTCAAAACTAGATTGTTGTTGTTGCTGGCTATGATCAGGTCCTAATAGTCCTTGTATTATTGTTGAAGGGCTTCCATAAGCAGCTTGATCCAGCTGAAAACTAGTGGCTAATCCCTGGCATGTAACGACGCTGTCGCCGGAGCTAATATGGTAACTGAACTGCGGCTGATCCAATGAAAAACCCCGGGTGATTTGCTTGTACTCGTTCGCCGAGGAATCCTCGGAACTGCCGGAATATATCTTCTGTCTCCACTGGTCTTGAGATGATGATCCCATCCCGGTTTCTTGAAGCACTGAACGAAAACTGCTCTCAGCCTTTCCACCATGACTGCCGGAAAGATAAAACTTAAAGCGGTCTCAGAATCTAATACGAATTTATCATGAAGAAAATTGAAGTTCTTTTTTTTTTTGGGGGTCCTGAAAGAGTGATATAAACTGAACTTACAGTGAAGTTTGGTTCCAATCCATTGCCGGAGATGAAAGGCGTAAACCCATCATTTGTAAGTCGGGATCCGCCAGTACGCCGCCGCCGGAATCAGGGCCTTGTAGCTTCTGGGTATCTTGGAAAACCATTGAGCTACCCGACACGGAGACAGAATCCATGGAAGACCTTGCTTTCAGGTCCACTATCTCTGTCGGCCACCCATAGCTGCCGACACTACTAAGTGCCGCCGAAGACGACGACGGCGATGATGCGCTGTCGAACCTGTTTCTTGTTGAATCCCACCAGTTTCCACTGCCGAGCTGAAATTCGTCGGCCATGACCAGGTAAGTTGATCAGCTTCTTTTATATTTGCTATTCCTCTCTCTCCCTCTCTCTGTCTCTCTCTCTGGTTTTGTCTTCAGATTCTTCACTCTCTTGAAGGCTCTCTATTCTTGGGCTTTCTTTATGCTTGTATTGGTTTCATAAAATGATGAAATCGATTCGCTGCATATCTCGATATTTATATCAGCTGAGAACCAGAATTTGGTTGACTTTTCAGTAGGGGTCCTGATTAGATTAGACACAGGAAAGGCCGTTTTGAAATCGAATTCCTTTGTTGAGCTTAGCCAAGTAAAATAAATCAATATAAATCAATAAATTTTCTCTATTTGAATAGGCAAGATACTTTTTCCTTTTTCTTCCTTTTTATGTTGTACTTTATCTCCCTTGAATGAGTAATGCTATACTAATAAAATTTGTATACAATATATTCTTTTTGATTCTTTTATTTTAAAACAAAGCATAATTTATTTTTGTTTATAATTTTAAAAATGCCATTGCCTTATTGATTTTGTTAGAGTTTTTTATAATTAAAATTTTATAATTTTAAATTCAATGGGAAGAGGCAAAAAAATTATACAGAAAACTCATTAGAATGACACTGTTGATGATATTTTTAAAATTATGAATTAACTTAATGGATATTTTATTTTTAAAAAAATTGAATAAATGAACCAATTCATCAGCATCATAATATATAAAACGTTGTATAAATTTTATGTTTATATAACATTTCTTATTGTTCCCGTTCATTCCATGCCAATTAAGTAAGCTTTCCCTTGAAATTTAGAGTCAATAGAATCAATAGTGCAAGACAAAAGTTTACTACATAATTTAGCAAATAATAATTATATTTACATTATTCAAATGCTCAAATAATAATTATATATATTTCGAGTGTTCCTTCTGCATATGTATGTGGTGTCTTCTAGCTATAGCACGTAATTACGGCAAATCATTAATGACTCATAACTAGTTCTGGCTTCATCCTACCAAACTCCCCACAACTTTCTCCAGTTTCTCTAGTTAATTGGGTCAGCTAGGGATAAAATAACAGGTCCATTCTCTACTAATTCTGTTATTTGTTCCAAAAGGAAATGAATCTCTACCTGTCAAACTCCAATCCAATGGTTTGTACGTGGAGCTTGTGTAGCTATTTCATAATACAAAATCAATGTAAGATTTCGTAAACAATAAAAATAAAAATAAAAGAATATTCTTTCAGAAGAAAAAACAATCCATACTTTCAATTGAAGGAAAGGTTTAAGCCACATCATCTTAGAGGCCGCCAAAGTCCATGGCGAGATCAATAAAAGAATGGAAAAAATCAGCTTGATCGTATACAATTTTGGTCACATAGAAAGGACAGTCTGCTACACGAGACTTTTGCTATTGCGAATTTAAAAGAAGGTAAGATATATGCAGTCTTATCCAACAAACATAAATATTATATGAAAGTATTAGATATATATGTATGTGTGTGTATGTATATATATTTAGACAATTTGCCACATGATGCATTTCACAAAACCCATTATCTCAATCACAAAGTCGGATCTTCTGAAAGAGGTTGACAATCAATCAAGTGCCCCAAAACGTATGGAACTTGTGCCTGAATAATAAAAAAAAAACCCCATTGGAAGGACCACAATTCCATTATTAAACATTTGATCATATTTATTGACTAATGTTTCATCTTTGGGACTTAGGGTAGGTAAATCTTACTTACCAACTTTCCATAGGATAGCTTCTATATTAGAATTCTTCCTCAAATTTTGTCAACAGCAAATGATTACAAGTAATATAATATCATTAATCAGCATTCAATTTTAAGAGCTCATAGACTTGGGCTATGATAGTTTTCAACTCATAATCGGCTAAACAGAAAATTAAGCCATTTTATGAACATATTCAATCAAAACACAAAATCTGAAAGAAAAAAAATTAAAGATATTGTAATGTAGAGAAGACCCCTCTTGTGTGTGTTTTTTAAAAATAGGATAAATAGATAGTGATATGGTAATACCAAGTACATACTGTCACTTGTACTTAAATTATAGGTCAAGGATACTTTTAGCTATGTTTCTCAACCTTTAACTCTTGAGTTTTATAAATACTCTCTTAAATAATTATTTTATTTTAAAAAGACTCTTTTAAGTATGTTTCTCATTTCGTGTATCAAGCAACTTTTGTATACCACTAAACTTTGTAATCCACTGGAGGTCTTAAAAATCAACCCGAGAGAGAGGGAGAGAGAGAGCTATTTACATATTTTAATGCAGAACTACAGAAAGAAAATTGTATAGCTTTTTTTATTGGGTAATGCTATACATATAAAAAATTCGTATAAAATTTGTTACTAAAATGATCTGGTTGAATAACAGTCATTAATTTTAAAACAAAACACTCTTATGATGACTTTTAATTACAATAATGTTACTGTCACATTATTTTAATAAAAAAAATTTATATAAATTTTTTAAAAAAATATTAATTTTTTTATTTATTTGCTTTTTGAAAATAAAAATGTATGTCAAATCAGTCACACTTTTTTCCACCTCAAATTAATTTTTAAAAAATAAAAAAAAGGAGGGTTTTGAGTGGAAGAAGACGGCCGGTGGTGGAGGAGAATGACGAGGGACGGAGGAGGAGGACTCCATTTTGATTTTGACTTTTGAAAAATGTAAACAAATAAAGTCAACCAGTGGGTCCACGCGGCGTGCGCGCGTGCGGATACAACTGGGTCCCACCGTCTTACGAGTCAGAGCCCGACAGCGACTCTCTCCTTTACATTCTTCTCGTCTTCTCATAATTCCTATCAGGCGTACCAAACACGTGTTGGCACACGCTTTTCCTTTTTCTGTTTCCACTACTGCCAAGTTGAGTTTGTTAGGTAGGTTGCTCAACTTAAAAATATAATAAATCATAAAATATGCTTACGTTTTATTTATTTAGTTTTGAATCGATTTGAAATCATTGTCGAGCCTATTACGAAATAAGTTTGAGTTACTTCGCTTTTTTATGTGCAATCTCAAAGTACTTAATGAGTTACAAAAATTAATGAATTTTAAAATATATTTATATTTAATTTATTTTTATACCGAGCATATTTCAAACTAACTTTCAATTAGCCAAACACAATGTAAGTTTGTGTAATTTGTTTGTTTTACTGTCCTACTTATAGTGAAATAGAGAGAGGGTTATCATAAATTTTTTTTTCTAAAATTAGCTATATTTATACACCTACTTATAGTGAGATAGAAAGAGGGGTATCATAATTTTTTTTCTAGAATTAGCTATATTTATGCATAAAATGTTGCTGAATCTGATATGACAAAAAATGGATTCATAGCCCTTCATGGCCGATTTCGGTTGAAACTTAATATCGAACTCCCCTAATTCTACAACCCATTTTGCCAACGTTCTAGAGAAGTTGACCCTTCGAAGAAGAGGTTTGAGCTGGTGGTCCGTAAGGATGGTGACAGTATGGGCCTGAAGTAATGCACCAACTTATGGGATGCCACTACCAGTGCGAACACCAATTTTTCGAGTGGTAAATACCTGCTTTTTGCCCCGAGAAGTGTTTTGGTGACATAGTAGACAGGTAATTGCTGCCGATCTTGTTGCCTAAGTAGGACAGCGCCGATTACATGCTCCGATATCGCTAGGTAGAGGAAGAGTTCCTCGTGCTGGAGCGGAGTGGAGAGCAAAGTTGGTTGGGTCATGTATTTCTTCAGATCGGTAAGGGTTAAGTCACATTCTGGGGTCTATTTGAACTGTTCTTGTTTCTTGAAAAGCTGGAAAAACGGTCTGCATCTGTTTGATGAACGGCTGATGAACCTGTTGAGTACTGCGGCCATTCCTGTTAGCTTTTGTACCTCCTTGGCATTCTTCGGGGCCCGAATGCTCTAGATCGCACTAATCTATAACGCGTCCACTTCAATGCCCCGATGCGTAACCAAGAAGCCCATAAATTTACCCGAGCTGACCTCGAAGACGCATTTTGAAGCATTAAGCCTCATTTTGTACTCCCTCAAGATGCGGAGTACCTCTTTTAGATCTGTCTGATGAGAGTCGCTGAATTTGCTTTTCACCACCATGTCATCGATGTAGACCTCAACAATTCTGCTGAGCTGCATCTTGAACATCTTTGTGACCAGTCACTGATACGTGACCCCGACATTTTTCAGACCAAAGGGCATAACCGTGTAGTAATAAATACCCCTTGGAGTGATAAATGCCGTCTTCTCTTGGTCATTGGGATGGAGGGGAATCTGGTGGTACCCTCGATATGCATCCAAGAAACTCATCCTCCCAAAGTCAGCCGTTGCATCCACGAGCTGGTCAATTTTGGGGAGGGGGAATGGGTCCTTGGGGCATGCTTTGTTGAGGTTAGTGAAGTCCACACAGACCCTCCACTTGCCGTCCTTCTCTTTCACTATCACTATGTTTGACAGCTAGCTTGGGTAGTTGATCTCCCGAATTGCCCTAGCTTCCAAAAGCTTCTCAGTCTCTTTCACAACAGTGTCTACATGCTGGGTTACCGCCCTTCTCCCTTTCTGGACCACAGGTCGGCACTTTGGGTCAACATTAAGTTGATGACAAGCAACATCGGCGTCAATCCCTGGCATGTCATAAGGGGTCCAGGCGAATATTTCCAAGAAACTTGTCAATAACTCGATCAAGGATTGTTCCTCCTGTCTGGACAAGGTGGTGCCGATGACAAAGTACTTATCTCCCTTCTGATCAATGTATATCTTCTTCAGGTCCTCCACGGCTTTGTTTTCAGGTGTCTGTCCCACATCGTCAATGGTTGGAGTGTCTTCGTGCAACTTCATTATTTACACCTTCTCAGCCTTTGTTTTGGTTGTGCACGCTGTTAGGAAGTATTGTTTGGCAGCTACTTGGTCTCCTCTTATCTCCCCTACTCCACCAGGGGTCGAAAATTGGATCAGTTGATAGTAGGACGAAGGAATAGCCTTCATGAGGTGTAGCTAGGTTCGTTTCATGATGGCATTGTATGGGGAGGGCACGTTAACAACCAAGAATTCTGTCTGCAATGTGATTCCTCCTGCAGTCACTGTAACAGTTACCTTCCCCATGGGCCAAACTGGATCTGAACTAAAGCCGACCAAGGGGCTGAGTGATGGTTGGAGGTTGGACTCCTTGAGTTCCAGCTTGTTGAACAGGTTGTAGTACATGATTTCGGATGAACTTCCTTGGTCGATAAGCAACCTTTTTATGTCACAATCCGCCATTCTTAGTATTACGACCAAGGCGTCATTATGTGGAGTCTGTACTCCCACGAGATCTTCATCAGTGAAGGTAATGGACGTATAGGTTTCGCTGATCTTGACTTTCTTGGTCGGTGGTTATATCTGCATGACTTCCTTTAAGTGTGCAACCTTCTGTATCTCGACCTGGTATCTATGCGGGTCGACGGTTCCTGACTCAGCCGAACCGTGTAACACATTGATTACTCAGACTGGTCTCACATCTATTTCCTTCTGGGCAGCGTCTTCCAATCGTGGTTGCTTGTCCTCTTTCTTCATCTTTTCTCGGTTAATGAATTGGTCGAGATGGCTAGCCTTAGCCAAATCTTCCAAGTGGGTCTTCAGGTGCCGACATTGCTCCGTCTTGTGCCCCTTTTCGAGGTGGTAGGAGTAGAATCTCTTCTGATCCTGAGCTGCCGGGTCTCCTCCTAGCTTTAGCGGCCACTTGAAGAAGGGTTTGTCGTGGATTTGAGGCAAGATCTTATAAATGGGGTCCTTAAAGACTGTATAGACCCCCTCGTTCACCTTTTTCCCTCGGTTGGTATCTTCTGTTCTGGGTTTCTTAGCATCCTTCTTGTTTATTTTATCGGCAACAGTGCTGATATTTGCCGAACTTGGCTGGGACATTTCCTCATCCAATCACATATAGCGCTCGATCCTCAATATCAACACCTGGGCAGGCCGATTTTGAACTGAGTCACAGCCAATTGTTCACTGCACTCATCAATTTTGTTGTAAGCCTCCCAGTAGCGTCGTGCATATATCGGCAATCCTTCCTCTTCTTCCTTTCGTAGGGTCAATAAGAAATCAACCTCCTTCGGCTGCAAACTGTTTGCTATGAAATGGGCGGTGAACAACTCGGCAAGTTGCCTCCAGCTCGATATGGATTGAGATGGCAACTTATGGAACCACCGCAAGGCCACACTTCCCAGACTTGAGGGAAAGACTCGGCACATCAACATTTGGTCCCCACACCATACCACCATCAGCAGTTTGTAATGCCAAACATGATTAATCGGGTCGGTCTTCCCATCGTACAATGTGAACTTTGGTAGGGTGAATTTTCGAGGAATTGGGTAGGACTCGATCTCCTCTGTGAAAGGCGAGGATGTGATTGGGTCTAGGGCCTTTTTTACTAGGTCGTGGGCCGTGCGCTCCTTGGTTTATTGCTTCTTGTCCTCCTACTTCTCATTATACCACTTATCCCAGTCTTTTTTTTCTGTTGAGCGCCCGCCACAGGCTCGTCATTTGGCGGGGTTTTGCTCCTATCCCTCCGCCGATCTTCTCTCTTGTTGTCACAACGCCCGGTGCTAGAGGTATAGCTTCCTCTTAACCATGGTGCTGGATCATTCCTACCTCCAGTACTCTGCTCCTGGTTAGGGGACCTTTCTCTCCCATGCCCATTTCTTCCAGAGAATGCCTCCCTCATGACCCAAACTTGGGAGGTGAGGTAGGCAATCTCTTCGCCGCATCGCCGAATTTCCCTCTCTGCTGCACGGAGTGTGTCTTCGCTTAAAACTCACCCACTGGAGGGCGATGGGGCTAGGTTCCGGTGGTGGTTTTTGCGAAAGTTTCTGTCCTTGATATAGTCTGTGTTCCTCCACATTTCGTCCGGTGCTTTCTGGTGGCTTTCAGCGGGTGTCCATATTTCCGACCTTAATGTCCTTTCTCGTTGCCAATCTACTAGTATAGACTGGCAGTGCACCAAGTTAGTCTGATTGTGGCTAGAGGAAGCTCTACTAACTCTCCTATCATGGTTCTTTGTTTTTGCTCTTCTGTCGTTCAGGCTTATGGTTTTTCTAAGCTTTCCCACAGATGGCACCAATTGTAGGTGGGATTTTTCGAAAAAGCTGGGCCGAACTCTCAAGCCCGGGTGAATGAGTCTAAACTCCTTGCAAGAGAAGAAGGTTAGAATGGGTCGACCCTTGGTGGGCTGATCACACTCCGAAGATTAAGTTAGCAAGCTTAATCGAGATAAAAATGAATGAGAGTTGTGAATGCTTAGAGTTAGTTATTCGTACCTGGCTCTCGATCTCTTGGGTATTTATAGTCAGATCGACGGAGTGTGTTTGGCCTTGGCCTACCAGTAGGCCCTTATGGCCTGTTGGGTAGGCATCATCATTGACGCTGCCTGATCACTTACAAGGTCTGGCTCATCATCGCTGGGGATTTTGGCTTACCGGACGTGCACGTCGATGTCGCGGGGGAAGCTGCTTTCGCATTTAATGTAAGTCAACTCTACATTAAATGCTTGAACACCGCTAGCGGTTTGGGCCGGCCCGTCCCTTAACTCTAATTCTGGCCGTCAAACAATCCATCTTTAATTCGCGTAAATTGAGCCTAACCCGCTGAGTTGGGTCGCGAGCTATTCCTCCACAGAAACTATGATCCCTCAAATCAGTGAAACCAATCAATAAGAAGCATTCGTCTCAAAAAAGGGATTTATATATATATGTATATATATCATGAATTCCACTCATATTATACTCTTTAGTATAAGATGCCCATAAAAGTTTTAAAGGTTAGACAAAATTCCCACATTTGTGGGGTTTGGCCATGGCTGTTCATTGCTTCACCATATGTTTGAGACTTTCTGTAACGTATATACCCATATATATGGGATTGGTAGTTTAATTTGTAGGTAAGTTGATGATCAAAATTTACGATAAAAAGCACCATACGATCACATGTTAAATAGGTCCACAGGCAGGATTAGAATTCATTAATAACTATCAATCCTCCTCCTTTATTTTCTGAAATAATAATTAAGAGAGAGGATCAAACAAACCAGTTAATAGGGTTTAAAGAACCCCTTATGTTGTTAATTATAACATGGGGTCCAATAAGAAATCATCCAGTAAGTCTGAAACACAGTATCAGCATAATAAGGCCTCATCAATAATCAAGTATCACATGTCCCATATTTTAGTTTCTTCTATGCCAATTCTAAGGTGGAAATAATGAAATTTATCACTTTCTTAACCCCTTGTTCAAGTTTACTACTCATGCTATTAAATTGGTTGAAAAAATACATGAAGTGTTTATTTTTAATAGATCAAACCCACCATATCACCATACTAACTTGGTGTTCCGAACCTAAATATTAAGTAATTTTTCGGGTCGAACACTTTACAGTATACACTGTAGTATTTGTATGCTGACGGCAGCATGTTACGAGTCAACTGCACCTGACTTATCCATTAAGACATGTTGTGTCTTTATAAAGGAAGTGAACCAAAATTTTCCATCTTGATTGTCATTATGTCTCAAATTTCTTCATCATCCTCCACCATCTATGCCGATAAAATCTCAAAGCAAATTTGAATACGACGCAATTTTGGCATAGTTTCAAAAATTTTATTTCTATTTTTGAGTTTTTAGTCAAAATAACACTATTTTTAAAAAATATTTCCAATCTAATACTATTTCAAAACTAATTCCCATTTGAATATTTTCTTGCCACAACACCTCTTATTTTAGGGAAGCCCTTAAATCGTGCACTTCTTTCTTTTATTTTCTTTTTTCTTATAAATTTTCCAAACACTACTAAGTTGTTCTTTGCTTATTTGTTTCTCTCTCTCAACTATTCATGGATTTGTTATTGAACAGTTCTTCTTTCCAATCTTAGCCAAATTACACTCTGATTCAAAAAATCAAAAGTCATGTTAAATAGGAGCTTCAAAGTAAAAAAAAAAAAATGTTAATAACGCATCGAAGTATTATGTCCAAAGGTTTTAATTTAATATGTAGATACTTACGGTACCGTAGTATATATATATATTAGCTGGCCTTGTGCACATTTGATATTGCGCAGTGAAAATCACAAGGAGCAGGGAATTTTCATTGGCTGCAAAAAGTTGTTTCCAAGCTAATAACAACCTTGTTTTTTAACACACAGTGATATGCTTCACTTTTAACAAAAGTTTTGCTTTATACCCGACCGTATTAACAACGTGAAAATTTTTTTTATTGATCTCTTTATTTCAAAAGATATATCAATCCATTCGGCTAAAAATCTGTTTTATAAAATCTCTACAGGAAAGGCTTGGACATCCAGATTTGATGTAAATCTTGTTACTCATAAGTATTATTGGCATAGCATTGCACTAAAAATTGGTTATACTCTTACAATTGAAGCTTCTGGTTTATGCAGGATTTTGATGTTTTATGATTTTTCTTTTTCTTTTCTTTTCTTTTATTTAATTATTTTGGAACCCCATTTTAGATTGCTTCTTGGTTTCTTGAATCTTTAGTCTAATCTAGCTAAGACTAAAACTTCGGTTAAGATTGAAAAGAAGAAGCACACTTCCATGGATGCTTGAGAGAGAGAAACAATGAGCAAAGAAAAGAAATAATTGAGTTCTAAGTTTTTTGGGAAAAATTCAACCAAAAACAAGAAAGAAAACAAAGAAATCCAAAGTTTAAGCACTTTCCTAAAATAAGAGATGATATGGCAGGAAAAGTATTAATATGGAAATTATTTTTGAAAGAGTGTTAGATTGGGAATATTTTTTTAAAGAAAGTGCTATTTGGCCAAAAACTCTCTATTTTTATCTTTACTTTTTTTTCGTGTTCTCAAAACAAAAACAAATGAAAAAGAAAAACCTTGTTTTCTTTTGGTATGAAAATAATTTTGGGAAGTCAAAAAATACTTTGAAACTATATCCCAAAAAAAGGGTTATTTTTAGAAAAATATCCAAAAAAAATTTTTAAGAAACAGTTTGCCAACAAATTTTTCGTATTAATTTTTATTTTTTCATTTTCAAAGACAAAAAAAACAATTTTTAAGAACGAAACCAAAAGCACATGAACGATGGTAATGACTGCATGTAAGCAACACAAATAACCACCTAATATACGAAAAACTCCATACTTAATTAGGTGTTGTTTCTCTTCTAAAATTAATCTGTGAAAGCACTGTTGCTAAAAAGCTGTTTGAGATTCATTATTCTTTCGAGTAAAAATTCCAATGTGAATAGCTTAGAGATTGAGTAGAGCATGAAAAGTAGTATTGCTTCCCTTTCCATTTCCAGATTACGTTTGGAACCACACATTTTCTTCAATCAATCATCAAAATGATGTCATAATGAGGCAAGCTTGAGCTGTGTGCTAGCTGACAAACTCGACAAAGCTTGTTTAGATTTCAACACAAAGTGATGACCCTCACCATCTTGTAGAGAGAGAGAGAGAGAGAGTGAGACCATGAAGTAGGAGCTGACCATATGGGGGGTCCAAGGGTCACATTCTAAGGGGAGGGTTTTGCCTTTGCTTTGGTCCACAGGTATTTTGTCAATCCAAACGTGCCTCAAGCATCTTTCTGGTCAACCAGGAACTAGAGTGAAATACCCAACTTGTACAAGCCGCCCCAACAATCATGGCTAAGTTTACTTCACCAGACATGAATCTAATATCTTTGTTGCTTTGCGAGGACTCTTATGGGTCCAGAATAACTAGATTAGCTAATAATGGCCTAATGGGAGTCTTAATCTTTCACTGCGTAATATCACAAACAGTTCTCAGCCGCTGATCTAATTTGATGTGATTGAATCTTGGAGTAGTGATCATCAATGAATAAGTCAATAAATTCTAACCACCCTAAGATTAGTCAACTGAAATGATTTTGGAGCTTGAATTTTTGTGGGTGAGATGACCGGCAAATTCAATGGTCTGGATTGGTATATATATGTACGTGTTTGAACTTCGATTTTGTCCAGGAATTGTGATTGGGTTTTATCTTTAAATTTAGTTTCAGAAGCCGAGTTTGAGAGTACATATTTTTAGAAGAGTACTGTATATACGTAGATATTTTTAATGGTTTCGTATATAATGATAAAAGCTCAGGAATAACATTTATAGAGAGGAGGTATCTTTATCTCATGCAATTTTCAAAAGAAGAATAATGTTTACAATAATAATAAGAAGAAGAAGAAGAAGAAGAAGAAATAAGCATTGTTCAGAGTTCGTAGCTGAACCTTCAAAATATAAAGAAGTCCCAATGGCTGTACCAATCAGTACATAATCAGTGATGGATGAATGTGTTAATATTTTGTTACAAACCCTCATCGGTCATTTAAAGGGAAAAATAAAAAAAACACATCTTGGTTCCAACCACCCTTTATGTGTATATGTATGTATATATATATATATATATATATGCATATTCTTCCCACTAAACCAACCAAGAATTCCATTATATTGAACTCGACAATAATGATTCGTTTAGTAGAGCTTATTTTAATTTTTTTTTCATTTGATTTTTTTGATTTGTAAATCAAAAAGCTAAATTTTTTTTTTTTTACTTTTATAAGCTAATAATAATCTAAAAAGTCAAAAAAAATTAATTTTTTTTTTTGCTTGTAAATTATAAAAAGTTAAAATCAAAAAGTTCTACTAAATGGTCCTTACATATAATAGCAAAAGTATGACCATTTGCCAGCTTTTAGAAAGTAAGCTGCCCTAAGGGACAAAAGGTTATGGTTAGAGCGTCTTGAAGATAAATTTAAATAAAAACAGTAATACAAATATATATATATATATATATATATATATTTACAAACAAATGTTTAGTGACAACACAACTTTAACTTGCTCTTTGAATGCGACAACCTGAAATACGTAGATAGTTCTTTAACTATATTTATATGTATATGTGTGCATACAAATAATGCCCAAAGTTGCTATATGAATTTAACTTAGAATTCTCTCTTTTATGGTTCAGCCAGATTGAGTTCATGTTGTCCTTATCAACTTTGGTTTAAAGCACCTCTACTCCAAATCCACGCCATCTAGATTTTATTATTTAGAAGGTAGTGGACGTTAGAGTAAGACTCTTCTGGACCTCCTCCCCGGGATATTTTTGTTTATGGAGCTGTTGTTGCTTATAGGACTGTCTCTCTTCTCTAGTGATTGACTTGTTTGAATTCTTTTGAGTTGAATAATGTTGGATTATTAGTTTCCACCATTACTAAGAATGAGAGTTTGACAAGTGAGTGTGAACTTGACTCAGTGGCCATGTGTCATGTCACCAAATTGGTTTTCAACCCCAGGTGGCGTTGACATTGATATTGTTGATTGACTTGCTTTTGATCAAACATTCTTTGGGTCGTGAATGGCTTCCCCCCACTCATCACTGCCCTCTTAAATTCTTCAATTTTAAAGAATAAATAATAGTGTCAAACCTCAAAAGTGGTGGTTGCACAGCAAATTTCATACATTGAAAATCTTCATTTTTACATAATTTTTATATAGAAAAAACGATGTGATTGCATTATATAAACAACAAGTGTTATTCACATCGTTCTTTACAGGCTATTTGGGACTTGGAGGAGGGGAAGGAAGGAAAAAGAAAGAAAAGAAAAGATAAAATGATAGAAAATAGCTTTTCTTCCCTGCTTGGTTTTGGAAAAAAAATAGAGAGAGAGAGAGAGAGAGAGAGAGAGAGAGAGAGAGATTTTTTAAAATTTTCCTTCCTTTTTTCTTGCCCTTCCCTCACCCAAGTTCCAAACATGTTGTTAGAAAGAAAAAAAAAATTTTGTTTGTATAGCTTTGTTAATACTTTTACTTCAAATGATAGAAGTTAAAATGAAAGAAAAACAAGAAATTCTTTCGTGGCATTAGCGACACCCTTTTTGAAGTCTTGCCCTATTTCGAAGCCTATTGTAGCTCTTAGAAGAAAAAAAATAATAAGAGAGAATTTCTTTGCATTTTATTTCCCTGACAAATTTTTTTTTTTTGGTAAGTGAATCAGTGGTAGCACATACATATGAAAATAGAGAGGAATAGAGAAAAACATATAAGCATGAATTTTATTAATTGAAGTAGAATGAACTTTGTTTATTGCAGAAAATTTTTACAAAAAATTTTATCAAAATAATGTGACTATGGCAATGGGGCATCACCATGAGATAAACCCTCGGCTGTGGGAAGGTTTCGAGGGCAAGTGCACAGCATGACCTCATTTTGCATCCTCAGCAAGCTTAATTTATTTGCCCCCGCCCCCCCCCCCCCCCCCCCCCCCCCCCCTCTTTACAAACTTTTAGTGAGTTTTGTTTGATCTTTTTTTAAAATTTTGAACCATAAAAGCAATGATTCCAGGAGTCTGCAATAATGCAAGCGATTTCATTTTATAAGGTTGCATGATGGTAATGTGGAAATAAGTTATTGGTTGGACCTACCCTTACAATCCGCTTTCTGCAGTTCTAATGATTGACATTGGACACCCCCAAATATCTCTCTACCATTCTCAAAGGTACTCACCTCAGCAGAGTTAGAATTTTTTTCTTGGGGCAAACAGTGCAAAGCTGCTTTAAATTATTTCTCTCGCATCAGCAGTCGCACACCTTTTTTTTTTTTTCGTTATTGTCTGTGAATATTTTTACACTTTAGTGTGATTATGTTACTTCCTAGTGTTACTAGATTAACATTTGACACAGTTCAGGTATGAAAGTTACAATTTACTTTGTCTTAGGATTCAAATCTGGCTTAAAATATTCACGCTTACGACACTGTATGTTGGTCACATATCAATTACTCTTGGCTTTAGCTTGATGAGCGACTTTAGTTTTCGAAAAACACATAAATCGTGGGATTTTCCTAAAAGAGGGACGAGTGACAAGAAACTGGGGGCCAGTTTGTTTGCGGGATAAATAATATTATGAAATAAAAAAAAAGTAATGATGGGTGATAAGTAATATCATAATGTGATAGAGGATTACTTATACTATGTTTGGTTAGAATATGATAAGTAATCTAATAATATTATATTATGATATTATTTATTACAAAATTATTATTAATAGTATATTGTATTGTAATATATTTATATAATATTATATTAATCGATTATAAGGGTAATAGAAGAGTAAAAATGATATTTTTCTCTTATCCCAATAGAGGAGATATATAATACCACCTCTCCCATCATATTACATATCGTCCATTTTAGGGTATTACATCTCCAAAGGGAGATATAATCCTTTACAAATTTTATTTTCTAAACATTGGTTTTTTGAGTCCATGAATTATCATATCCAATTTCTCACCTTTTATCCCACAAACAAACACGGTCTGAGAGACATATTTGAAATTGACATTGGGACTTGGCAAGCAGCTACACTGGTTGTGTTGTCCATTTAATAAAACAGGTAGCCAAGTGTACTAAATTTCTGCCAGTGTGAGACCTGAAGAAAATTAAATATAAGTAACTTCACTCCAAAATCTAGGTACTTGTTTCCTTTTTATGATATCACAATAGAGGAGCAACCTTATAATGATGGGATCAAATCTTAGACGTTTGTCCATTCATTTAGTCTAACAAGTACAAGGCCAAGTGTGAAATGTACCCATCAATGGGATTGGGCCTAGATCTGATACCATTTTGTTGGATATGGGTATAGAACTTTCATCCATACATCCAAAGCTAATCCAAACTTATTAAGGCTATTAAAAGGCTCATTCAAGATCATGAGCCTTGAATTTCACTTTTGCAAATTGGTAACCTCTTTCTTTCTTTGAGAAGACCCTATAAAACATTTGAAAATGGGAAGTGAAGAATCACCAGAAAAGAAAGGAACTACACTTAATTACAAGATAAAGAAGGTAACAAAGGATTCTTCAAATTTTGCACCCCAAACCTATGAATTATAATTTTGTGCCAAACCTTAAAGCAAAAATAATACTAATTTTGCCCCAAGTTCATAAACTAGAAACTAACTTCATTGTGATTTTGAATAACAGTAGCTCGGTACTACATTATCACTATTGTTTCTCTTATTCTATGTAATAATAAATACTATCATACCAAAAAAAAAAAAACAAAAACTATCATGAACTCGTGTAACTGTCAACGAGCCCTCTGTTTATAGATTCGATAGTCCATAGAATTCGAGATGCATCTTATTTTTGGAATACGTATTGTATAATGGTCCTTGTAGATATTTCTTTCTCGTTTGACTTAGAAGGTGTTTGGATGTGACTTTTTTAATAGTTTATGACTTAAAATTTATGATTCTTTTAAATTGTACGTGTTTGGCTCCACACTAAAAAAATTAACTTTTTAGAAATAATTTAAGCTTGAAAAAGTCATTTAAAAAAATAATTTTTTAAAACTAACTTAAGCTTATGACTTATGACTTATGACTTTTTTAAATAACAATCCATACACTCCTTAATTCCATCCTATGGTTGTTTTATTGATGGTATATTTTAATTTTTAAGAGGGTGTTTGGAAATAATTTTTTTAGGTGGCTTATATCTTAAGCTTATAGCTTATTTTTAAAATAGGGTTTGGCTCACTCCCTAAAAAGTTACTTAAAAAGCTACTTAAAAAAGTCATTTATTAAATCACCATTTAAAAAAACAACTTATGCACTTTAAACATTTTGTGAAATAGTCACTTAAAAAAATTATTTTTAAAAATAACTTAAGTTATCCCTCCAACCACCCCAAGTATTTTCAGTTGATTTTTTTTTTTTTTTAAGCCATGAGACTTTCCTAAAAGAAAGATGTGCTTAAGTGGTCCAATCAAAAAAGAGTTTTTTTTTTTTTTTTTTGAGTCACCGTACATCACTGCATACTTTGTTACAGCAGCTAAAACCCCTCCTGTCTTATATTCCTTCCAACGGGTAAGAACCGATATTGACGAAGCTCGCTCAAGTTTTGAAACCCGAATGGATCAACTCTGCAACGCTTACTCAATTGCTTCAGACGACGACGACGACGACGTCCCCGAACATGGAAGGCCTGTCTTACTGCCTCCGTCGAAGCGACCCAGACCCGACCATCCTCATTCCTACACTGAACCCTTGCCCGTTCTTCGCCCGAACCCCGCCCCGTATCCTCCAACGGAAGCTCCGACGCCTGGCAGATACATTTCGAAGAGAGAGCGAGCAGTCTTGGCCTCGGCTCCTAGGGTTTCTGACCCAAGCCCGCCTGATCCGGTGAACGCAACGCCTGGTTCGTCACTTTTCTCACTTTCTTTATGCTCCAATTTGTTTCTTTTTGTATTCTAGAGCGAATTTTTGGGAAGTCCGTGTTTGGTTGCTGAGAAAACGATGGGTAACAGAGAAAAGAAGAGGAGTTAGAAAATTCATGCTTTTTGCCCTTGTGGACTTGTGGTTTAGGGCAGAAAAAGATTAAAGATACTTAAATAGTTCCTTTCAAATTACTTCACTAATATGGAATTGAGAAATATTTTGTAGCAGATGCTATGTTGCATTTATGCATTGGCTACTTTATGGCATTGGATTTTTCTGGTAATTATCAGCCAATGAACATTATGAGTTCATTTTTTTGCCATTTTAGTTGTATTTGCTGGAAGCATTCTAGAGAAAATGGCCCGTGATTTTAGAAGAGGATATGGGTTTTAGTTGAGCCGGGTGGCGACAAAAGATTAAACTTTCTGGGCGCAGGTAGTATGATTTAAGGCTGCATTGAATTTCAACGGGAACTAATTGTATTATATCTCCTTGAGCTGCTTTCATTTAGTTAAAAGAATTGTGACCCTTAGTATAGCAGATTGGATGCTAGTAAGAGTTACCCAACTCAGTGAGGGATATAAGGACTTTCTAATGATTTATTTGAGCTCTTATTTGTTAGTTATATGTATCAAATAGAATAGAGTAATTGCATGAAGTGACTTATCAATTATTACTGCATCCATAGATCCATTTGTTGTAGTGCTGGATAATATTGTTGATTCTTATTTTTTCGACAAGGTTTTATTAGTTGTTGTGAATGGATGTGATGTAGAACCAGTAGAACCACTAGGGGAGAGAAGAAGCAAAGAATAAGAATAAGAGCAGAGGGAAGAGGAAGAGAAGAAAAGGAAACAGAGAGGGAGAGAATTTTCTCTGAGAGAGAGAGAGGTATGCTAAGATATGAAAATTCAATATTATGCCAAAAATATCCCACAATTCATACACTCAAGCCTTATATATAGGCACTATCCAATAAGGCAACAAAAATAGAAAAAATAAAGGAATATATACGAAATGCTAGTGAAACTAAACTTCCTAAATAAATCTAAATTCTCGATTGACTCCTCCTCCTAAAATAGGTGTGAAGCTCTCCTCGTCCTTTATCCCCACCAGCATTTAATTTGTAATTTTTGTTACTTTAAGCACATACAATGTGTTTTTCAATTTTATACTTGCAAAATCGTGTCACTCATTTCATTTAGTGAAAACTTGTTATCACACTAACTTGAGGTACATTCTTCTTGTCAGTCATAGGGAGTATTTTGGATTCAGATCTACCACATAATATTTTGTCCTCATTGAAGTATCGAACAAGGGGGCATGCAGGGCTAGGCCAAATATCTGAAAGGCTCTCTATAGCTCTTAACGGCCATTCGAAGGCTGTCAATGTTATACAATGGTCAACGAGTCATGGTGAGTACTATATCTTGTTGAAGAATTGATACTGATATTTGACTACTTTTGTTTCTTTACCTAGTTTATTATATGGGCTCTTGAGTTGAAACCAGTAAATTAACTATTATAAGGGTACAGTACAAGGACAAAAATACAGACTTAGTAATGTATATATGGCACTAACATATGAATCTCGATATTTACAACAAAAAAAAAAAAAAGAAAATTAACATATGAATCTTGAAAATATTTTGACGAAGTGAAGGATAATGTTAGCATATGGTGGAATTTTCGAATGGAAATATTTGGAGTTGTTAATGGAGATGCAAATGAATTATTTGAGTCAAATTCTTGCTAAAAAATATATATATTTTTTTATAGGTATTAGTGTGTAGGGTACAAAAAATGCTTGTTGCTTAGAAATAGAGAGCACCAAACACCACATTACTACAAAAAATCATATCAACATCAAATGAGGACTGAATATGAAAATGCACGAACTAGATAAAGTTGAAAGTCAAATATGAATTCTTTCACAATTCCAAGGATGTAATAACTAAGCCTACAGTCAGTACCTAAGAAGTACGGACACGGACACGAGTGTCGGACACGATGCGTGTTGGACACGCCGACATGGCAATTTTTAAAAAATGCTAGACACGACACGGTAGGGACACGACAAAAGACTATATTTTTATATTCCTTATATGTTATACATATAAATATTATACAAAAGAAGTAAAAAATATAGAACATTACACGAATTAAAAATTAAAAAAAGAACACATTTCACTACTTAATTGGCAACAAATTCATAATTAGTCAATTATATAGCATAAAAAATATAAAGTAAACAAGCACATTAACACACATTAACAACAAAAAATTTGTTCTATCAATACACAATATTATAAAGTCATAAATTACAAAAAATATTAAAACGTCATTACATTTAATCAACTATCCATCATCATAGCATACTTGTTTTTTTTCTTCTTGTTTGTTTTTCTTCTTCTTTGAACCAACAATTAGTTTCAAAATTTATATTTAAGGCCCCGCATGTCCCTAAAGTGTTCAAAACGAGACACACGTGTCCAATCCATATTCATGGAGTGTCCAATGTAAAAATAAATAATAATTGGACACGTAAAATGGAGTGTCCGACACGTGTCTGACGAGTGTCCCACAAGTGTCGATGTCCAACAATTGTCGGACACGGGTACGGCTCCTCCAATGGAGTGTCCGTGCTTCCTAGGTCAGTACAACATGGAGTTCCTATATGGTTCAAACTAAATGTCATAACTTCCCCCAAGGTCCCCACATAGATCACCGGGGGAGTTGAAGCTGCCACAGGAAAGTGCTCCTAGTACTCCACCTGTCATGTGATACTCTCAGAATCTCGGTTTTTTTCTTGGGTTTTCTTCATTTGTTTTTTTTTTTTTAACTTCAATAAGTTTGATACTCTCAAGATCTCATTCGACATTATATTTGTGTTTCATAGTCCTCTATAGAAAAGTTTCCAGAACTATGGAATATGAGTGTTGTAAATTGATTGCACCTAGACCTGCCAATGTCAGGCATAGAGTATTTATTCTGCACAAAACTGTGTAGATATGAATAATGTACTTGCCCATTTTCCTATCTGATTCCATATCGCGCATTATAGTGTTCATATTAATGTTCAGACTGGTAAACCTTTATTGCTGAATACATACATGCCAAATGAAAAGGCTTATGGAATATATTTACGTGAAAGTCTGTGTACATTGTCCGAATATCAGATTATGAAAGGAAAGGAAACGAAAGGAAAAAAGAAGAAGAAAGAAGAAGCAAAAGATTAAAAAAAATGATTGACCTAGCAATTAGGGCTACGTAATATAATCAGCCCAGTGGGTTAATTATATATAAAATAGTTCTTAAACGAAAGACTTAAAGTACCATCACGTATGATACAATTGCTTATGATAACAAAATAACCCTGTCTACACTCTGACAAAGCTGGAGCATAGATATCTACCATGCCCAGCCTTCTAAACATCTCTTGAAACTGAGAGTTCTTCAAACCTTTAGTGAAGATATCCTCAAGTTGTTCAGCTGACTTCACATATGGAGTGAGGTTCTTCTTAACCAGTACCTTCTCTCCAATGAAATGACAATCAACTTCAGTTTGTTTATTCCTCTCATGGAAAACAAGATTACTTGCAATCTTAATGGCAACTGTGTAATCACATAACATGCTTATAGGTAAATCAATAGGAAAACACATTACTTCCAAGAGCAACTTTATCCCCATCATATCACAAGCTGTATGAGCCGTAGCTCTGTATTTTGCCCAGCACTAGACCTCACAACAACACTCCGCTTCTTGCTTTTCCAAGTCACTAAATTTCCTCCAATTAAGTGCAAGAACCAGAAATATGATTTTTTTTGTTTATTATGCCACATGTTTGCTTTCCTGATGTTCTATTATAGTGTTCAGCCCATCTTCTTGCATCTGCTGGAATGGATCATACCATCTGCATATGGAATGTGTGGAGCAAAGATCAGAAGAAAGCACGTGTATTGAACTATCACAATGCAGCAATTAAAGATGTGAAGTGGTCACAGCAGGGACTGTTTCTGCTTTCTTGTGGATATGACTGCTCATCGAGGTTAATTGACGTTGAAAGTGGTTTAGAGACTCAAGTTTTCAAGGAGGACCAAGTTGTCGGAGTCATAAAGTTTCAACCGGACAATTCCAACCTCTTCCTTTCTGGGGGTTCGAAGGGCTTCATTAGATTATGGGATATTAGACTTGGGAAGGCAGTACATGAGTATATTCGAGGTCTAGGCCCAATCCTTGACATTGAATTCACCATTGATGCCAAGCAGTTCATCTCTTCAAGTGATGTATCCAAAGGCAACGTCAGTGAAAATTCAATAATTGTTTGGGATATCTCACGACAAGTTCCCCTGTCTAATCAGGTAAGGGGCTTTTCATATGCTCTTTTACTTGTATATTTTAGAGATGAAATCTTTTTGACACCATCTATTGAATTCATTGTTGCATAACTCAACTGATGCATTTGTAGAAACTCAGCATCATGCATGCTGATCGATTATTCGTTTTATTGGTGCTTGACGCTTCTTATTAATCATTTTAATATGAGTCATAGCATCATAAAAGTGTACCTTTGCTTCAATATATTGGCAAGGTTTTATTTAGATAATTTCAGTTTGTTTCTTGTGTCTTTTTCGCCAAAAAAAAAAAATCAGAGCCTTTTGTCATATTTGTTTTTGTTGTATTTTGCAATATTGAGTTACTGAAAGTATTGTAATACTATCTAATCAGATCGTGTTATTGGATTATTTTCGCTTATAATAAACTGGAATGCAGATCACACTTTCATTTACTAAGTTTACATTTGCATACAACTTGCATGTAGGCCGAGAACACAGTAATTGCCTTTAATAGTTTAAGTTGGTCTATAATTTTGATATTGCAAAGTTATTTCCACCTACACTAGCCATTTTACTCTTAGATTTTGGCAAAATAGCTCTAGCTTCATATCTTTGATTAACCCTCTGCCGCTGCACGAACGCTCACATGTTAAGCCCAGGGTTCTTTCGTATGGATAGAGGAATAGTTTCGAACTTTGTTTGGCTTATAGGATCTCCCAAACTGGTTGAATTTTATGAACAAATATAAGAAAACAATGTTTGCAGTGATGTCATGCCATGTGCACACTTGGGTAAGCCTGCGATTTCTATAGCTGCTGGGTAAAATGTATTTAATGTAAACAATTTGCCCACACAATTCACACTCCTGAGTTGTATTTTTTATTTCATAAGTATGTGTTCTAGTGATTCATGTTTAGCGATTTTGATTGTCTTTAATTTATCTTATATTTTTCCTCTTTTTAAGGTTTATGTGGAAGCGTATACCTGTCCCTGTATTAGGTGCCACCCATCTGAACCTTACTTTGTTGCACAGTCAAATGGAAATTATATCGCAATATTCTCTTCTAAAGCCCCTTTCAAGCTTGACAAGTACAGGAGGTACGAAAGCCATTGTGTTTCTGGGTTCCCTATCAAGTGTAATTTCAGTTTGGATGGAGATAAACTCGTGTCAGGTTCCTCAGATGGATATATTTACCTTTACAACTCTAGATCCACAGAGCTTGTCAGAAAAATCAAGGCGTATGAGCAGGCATGCATAGATGTTGCTTTCCACCCAATCATGTCTAATGCCTTTGCTTCATGCAGCTGGAGTGGAGATGTTTCAGTGTTTGAATGAGATGACATTGTTTCTACGCCTAGTCCAGATCAGTCTTCGTATGATCTCCAAATACGCAATGCAAAATAAAAAGGAAATCCTCAAGGAAGCAATTTTCTTATATGTTGTTACTTATAGTTTCTCATGGAGAAGAAACGAGAATTCCTTCGCCTGGAATTTCTTTTTCCTTTTTTTAGGTATTTGGTCGCACCTGGAATTTCTTGTTCCTTTTGTTTACTAGTAACTTAGCTACAAACGCGATTGTGTTTGCTTTTTGTAAGTTCTTTGTTCAGATTGTAAATGCTATACTAATTAACTTTGCATCCCAAAAAGAGTATTCACCTTGTTTTGGGATGCTAGAGTTTCTAATTATGCTGATATATGACCGCTATCCTGATGACATTATTCAACTTTGAACAAACACTGCTTATTGAAATGCTGGCTAAGATGGTTTCCCGGGGAATTTCATAATTGCAACCTCTTTTCAGAGCTTAGAAGTGAATATGTTTAGTAAATGCCAGGTGACAAAGCTCAACATGGTTCTGGAATCTTCAAGGTTTCAACATGCCCTAATCATGGTGGGGTTATATGTCCTTCCTCATGATTGAATGTCCTTTACCAAATTGTAGCTGAAAGAAACAGACAGTTATGGAGTCCCGGCTCTCGAAACACCATCAAATTGCAGGTGGTACTCGTCGAATAAGAAACAAATTTGCCTCATTGAATGTTAAGCGAAAATCTGAGTTTCTTGAAGGTGATTCATGTCCTAATAGTATGATAATGGGGGAGGGCCCGGGTGTTGGTTTTTATCTCTTTTGAGCATGCAGGGATACATGTTCCTTTAATGTGGGAGTTCTGCAACAATGAGAACTCAAAATAGTCGAGAGAGAGAGAGAGAGAGAGAGAGTTCAAAGTTCAAACCCATGTCTAGGTACTCTTAACCCATACCTACCCATTATAGCAGATACGATTCATTTAAGAAGAGTTGTAGGGGGGGCACACTCACAGCTGCAGTTATGTTCATCCACATTCCTTTCATGAGAAAGGAGGAGAAGGGGGGGCAAAAGTATAGTTAAGATGGGCATTGTAGGGAGACATGACACACCACCTCCCCTTTTTGAGATGCATTTGTAAGGTAGGCCCAACCTCTCCTAATTGCTCCTTCATCTTTCAACACCGCACAAACAAAAGTACAAAGTTGAGAAACAATTCCAACAAACAATAAAAATTAAAAAATTAAAAAAAGAAAAGGAAAAACAGACAAATGGACATGCTTATATCTCCATATACAGAAGCACTATCTAGACAAGCCAGCATTTTTTTCATTTCAACCAGGGTCCACTGATCCCTACTGAAACTGTTTATATTGGAAAACATAGTAATGCTAATCCCATTTAAAAGCAAGGAACAGGGTTAATTTGACCTATTAGCCTATGTTTGTTGTGTTCTTCAATTTCTGCATGAATGTGTTCCCCACCAGCCCTCAATCTCTTATCTCTTTCTTTCTTTACACCACTGCTGCAAAAACAAATGGAAAGTTAACAAGGAAGAGAAAGTTAAATCACTTTGAAAAGCAAGCACAAGTAAGGCCCCCCTCTCCCTCCCTTCCCCACGCCCCCGATATGACTTCAATCATCTTCTCAAAAGAGATACTTTTGCTGTACTTCGCGGTCAACCGAACGTTTGCTCCTTGCAGGTCCCACCGGCTCGCCTGACCGGTGACATGAAAAGACGGGCTAAAAGGTTCAACCTCCACGAACCAATCACTGGGATTGGCCTCGGAACTCTCATGGTCTAAATCCACTAGATATATAGATTAGTGTTTGATTAGGGAACCAAAGACGACATTCAAAGAAATGTAATTAAGCTTGTGCTTTAACGATGGAGAATTGCTGCTTTGGAATCACAAAGCCCATCCAATTCATCTTCTTTGTCTCTTTTGGTCTTCATTTTGATCCATCTTGTCATGTATTCAACTTTGAATTAATGTTTATCCTCATTATCAACCAGCCTTTCAATCCTGACCTCCAAAGGTGAGAGACAAACTCACCCATTTGGTTTGTTTTGCTCTCGGAAATTTTGGTATGAATTTGGCAAAGCACCAATCATGACTTTGTTAAATGTCTGTTTTTTTAACAAATTTAGGAAGCATATCCCTTGCAAGGGGCTTCTGTGTAGGCCATGTAGCCATTGATTTAGTGCTGGCATTGTCATCTAAAACAAAGTATTAATTATTATATGACCGCGTAGTGTGCTCCATCCACAAACCAGACAAACATGATTACGATCTAAATTAACCCTCGCTCTTTCGAGGATTTTCAAATGGTAATGATATTGTAAGCTAGGAGCAAGATATTTAAACAATGTGGTGGTTAGAAGGGGAAGTCCTTTCAGAAATCAGTCATTTACAAAGCAGTCCTTAGAATTATTGATATGCATTTGCTTAGGACAGTGTCAGTTTTTCAGTTGAACTTTCAAGTTTATATGGAAAAAACCATTAATATTGGCACATTCACATCAATAATTCTACATTTTCTGTGGGACATGACCACAGAAGCATGTAGTGTCCCTAATGTTTGGGGTACTTTGACCAACAAGAGTTCAGAAACAGCAAGAGGATAAAGACCCTATGCCTAGATACCCAAACACCCCCAATTCCTCAAATCAGTTAAATCACCATCCATGAAAGTGAAAGAAACAAGATAATATAAAGTGAAAGATAAGCTATACAAGCACAATTTTAAAAGCCACAGTCCCAATAGATAAGGACTTAAACTTCCACCACCTTGTCTACAAAAGTCTAGCTATATATTGTCTATGTTTGATTGACCTGTATATGTGTAACAAGACAGTCTGATTTTAGCAGCAATGAGCCTATGAGCTAGTGGGTTTTGGATAGTTTTGTTGGGGAGTTGAAAAGAAACACTAGCTTTTGGTAGTAATCGTGTGTGTAATCAACCTGTTTGGTGCATGAAGTAGTGAACATTGCATCATATATATCAATATCACCCATAAAGCTATAAGGGATTTTCTTTCTTGATAGTTCCCATTCAAAGTATTCTCAGGACATGTCCGGATAAAGGTACAAGCCAAAGTACCAACCTACAGCTACTATACTCCTCTATCTCTAGCTCATATTCCTACAAATGATGATGATGATGATCTTGGTATAGCACCAAATGTTTGTCGGTGACAAGTTTAATTTGCACTGCAAAAAGTATAAGAAACTGAGCTGCAAAGTCCTTCTATCACTCCTTTCATTGCTGATATATTCTAACTCCACAAATTATATACATTGACTAACAATATGAAAGAAAATGCTAGCATCAGTCATGCTTGTTGGATAGGCACCGACTGATGCACGCCACATCACCTGGTAGTGGGCTTCAGTTGATGTGACCTGCATGAGTCAGCGCCTGTTGAACAAGCAATGCTTGATGCTAGCAGTGCTCAAATATGAAAGCTTTGTGTTTTATTTTTGTCCAAATGATCAGCATTATCAGATTTTGCAACAACCCCCGGTATGAAAGGCTAACTAGAGAAGTCGTGGCAGCCTGCTAATCACTGCAACTTCTCGGCAACTATTGCCTGTAAAGCTATATTTCAAGCTCAGAATGTAAGCAATGGGGGGCCATAGAGATATAGACATAAGCATTACAGTACATATGGGCTGAACATCCCATTGCCTCCATTACCACAAATTTTTTTTTCCTGCTTTCGACATGTTTCATAGCTCCTAATGATTTTGTTAGTATACTAGTTTTTCACCTGAAGAAGAACATAAGATTCCATCAATAATTCACTAAGGTAGGGGCTGCTGAAATGACATGAATTGGTAGATGAGTTATTCCGGTCTCATGAAAAGATGAGCAATAGAACACAGGGTACTCGGCCTTTCTGAATTGTCAAAGAATACCTTCAAAAGTTGCATGTGATGAATGAAATAACATACAATTTGCACTGATTTTGATTTTTAACAGCCAATTAGAGTCGAGTTCAATCAACATTCTTCATTTAATCATGTTTATGACAGAATGTCACACTAAGGCAAGACCTTGCCTTAACGGTTCGGCCACGATTCCTTCATGGGTTAGATTGGATCTCTCCAGACTCCATGCTACAGTGGGATGGAAACAAGGGATTAGGGGCCACATCATTGGTCTCATAAACAGTTGTTGCTTAGCCATAATCTCGCACTCCCCATGCATTTGGCTAGAACTTTAATTTAAAATTACCATACATAATCCTATTTAACTCACCAACTAGCCAGTTCAGTTGTGAAACCATAATTTATTATGTATCCTGTAACCAATAATAAACCAGAATAGCTTTAAGCAACTTGAAAACTCACATGCCTCAATGTGCTATTTACGTTATATATGTAGACATATATATATATATATATATACAGAGCCCATTGAAGTTTACATTACCAGGGGCCTTGTGGTGCAGTGGTATAGTTGTTTCCCATTGATGATGAAGCTTGCTAGCAAGCACATATGCTGAAAGATAGCAAATATTATACATTCATATTGCATCCCAATATCCTTTTTATTCTGTGTCTTGTATTGCACTCAATGCATCGAGATGCACTCTCATTTTAGAAAGTGCATATCAACATACTGTTCATCTTTTTAGAATACCAGTTTTGCCTAAACTCAATGTTCCTATTCTTAATTACTTTTTCTTTCATCTCAACTAGGTTCATACTTGCATTGATTTCAGCACCCATTCCATATGAAAGGAGCAGCACTGTTCAATCCAAACTGAATCATGTTGAGAGTAACAGAAGGCAATAATAACAGTTTAAGCCCCCTAATTTCTGTTTTTTTTGGATACATTGGAAGGCTAAGGCCGGAAAGGATGAAGAGTTAAATTCACGGCTTTAATCATGAGTAATTAGTAATTACTCGTTGATCAAAACAATTGATTAATATGTAAACAGAGCCCACTGGCTAAGTACACGAAGCTTTCACCACTTTGGAGAGGGTCATGCAGCGGCAGACCTATCCTAGGGCCAAGTTCTAAGAATAGCAGTGAATCGGGACAAGAGGGGATGGCACATCCATTTCCGCCTCCATACTCGTATGAAGATTGTTTTGGAGGTCCATCCCCGCCCCATGGATACAAATATCTGTCTACTTCGGCCTCCGCACGCGCACTCACCCTACACCCACCAAGTCCAAGTTAAAGCTCTTATCTCCAAATTAATCATCTAATCAAAAGGTTCTTGTCCCAAAAGCTCTTATTCCCTCATAACACCTTTAACATGAATTGATTTCATATTTAATTAAAGAGATTAACAACAAAATTAAAAACTCAAAGCTCAAAGTACAAGTTAAAGTATTCAAAGGACAATTTTTCATATAAAGGTACAAGCACATCATCGCCTCCTAACGGGCAGGGGCGGGACGAGAGAAAACTTAAATCCATCCTATCCTTTATTCCTGTACGAGTTTAGTTTAACATCTCTATTCTCGTCTTCATTCCTATTTTGAATTTTCCATACTGTCTCCAAACAGAGCGAGTTTAATCGGATCTTCACCTTTTCTGATCCACTGCCATCCCTAGGGTCAACGGGGCTTGGCCGCCCTGAGTTTTCAAAGTTCTTTTTAGGCTCAAGGTACTTTGGTATATTTGTAAGATGAAATAATGTATTGCTCCTTTTTAAAATTTTAAAAATTTTACTTTAACTTTCCAAATTTTAAAATTATTTTACCTTGGCTCAATAAATTTTCTGGCCCGTTCCTCTGGTCATATATTTACGAACTTATCTTGTGTAAGATATGATATTTTAATATTTCGAGCCATGACTACTAAATCGTAATGGAATGATCTCATCGTTGATGAGAGCTATGGATAATACCATTAAAATATTTTTAAATCTCCTGTAATCAATGTTCAAGCTGTCACAATTCAATATGCATCCATATCAAAAGAAGAAGGGAAAAAATAGGGCAAAAAACAGATAAGTGGGAACAGTAGAAAGCCGGGGTAATGGGAGACAAGAGAAAGGAGCATGGATTTGAGAATGGGTTACAAGTTACAACTTACTCATTCACTCCTTTTAATTCTATAATTATGAACTTTTTAAAATTTATTCTTTGTTATTTCCTCGAGATGTTAAAAACTCACAAAAACAAATAAAAATTCTTGATGTATATATAAACAAAAATATCTATTAGGAGAGTCAACGGTCAAAGATATGCAGTACTCTATCTGTCTCCCACAAATGGCACACTCTCTCTCTATATCTGTAAGATAAGAGAAAATTATATAAACACATTCTCATGAATATATATATATGGTCATATATATTATATGTATAAACATTCCCAGAAACCATAGAAGGCTCACTCACAACGCCAAGCACTATGCGGCCCAGATGGGCGCGGGCCTACCTGCCTCGGTGCACCCGCCTTCTCTCTCTACTTTCTCTCTCTAGGCTTTGTTGGCCTCCTGGCCGTAAGATCATCTTACCCGGTCATTGGAATCAACAGACTGGGGTGGCCACGCTCACGTGTTGACTGGTCAACACCACGTGGCAGTTGAAAAGTTAATAGAAAGGGAGGGCCACAAGTGGCCCTAGCGGCGGGTGGGGACACGTGGCTTTGAAGTGCGTGATGACGTGGAGGTGACGTCATCTGAGTCCTCTGGAGACGAGGCAAAATGGGTGCAACTTCCGCCGTCGATGATACGATGAGCCGACGATCAGTTGCTTCCCCACCTAAAATCGCCGCTTATTGAATTTGCTCCCTGTTTTTCAGAAATATTTTATACTCAATTTTCTCTAATGGGTTCAACAAATCCAATTGCAAAACGCTTTAAGCATGTTTGAAACTTGAGAAAGATAAGAAAAAAGAAAAATATAGTAAATATATATTTTTTTATTTGATTTTATAAAAAAATTAAAAGAAAATGAAGAAAAAAAATGAGAGAGGGAGTGAATAATATTTTCTCTTAATTTTCTCTCCATTTCTCTTCACTTTTCTTTCTCTTTCTCTTCTAAATAATATCAAACATGAAAATGACAAAAACTTAAAATATTTTCTTTCTCTCTCTTCCCCCTCCCAAGTTTCAAACAGGTTGTTATTGGCAGCTGAAATCTCCTGGCATGGAGTGCGTGGTAATCTATGAGATTGTTCTTGTATGATATATATACTACATATATATTCTTTTTATATGGATGCGTTACATATTTATTTTTAAGAAAGGAATAAAAAAAATATACATGTTAATTTTAACATTTGACAAATGGTCATTTGATATGCTGTTGCCTATAATTTTTTTTTGTACGACATTAAATCTTTGTCTATTCAAATACGTCCCTTTCTCCATTTCCTAAAATGTTACACGTCATGAGTATTAATTTTCATAATGTGCCTAAACTCATTTGTTACTTTTGATAACTATTTGTTGCATTTTAGTGTCTTGCTTATACGAATGAATTTAAACAATACTTTACAAAGAATTTTTTTATACAAAATTATGTTATTGAATCAGAACACCTATCATGATGTTTAGAAATTCTAATGAATATTACACTGTGGCTGGATCAAAATTATACTCATACAAAAATATGTGACAAGAAAAGTTTTCTTAATTATGGGTTCTTATATTTATCAAAATGACAACTAATTATAGTGAGAGGATAGTGAAGGATAGGGAGAGGACATGGATGGATTAGAATCATCTTCATTCCATGGTTGGAATAAAGATCTAAATTTTATTGATAAAGGTGTTAACGCGTCAGTTAAAATTTAAATTAAGAGTTCGGATAAGTTGCTTTCAAACTTATTTAAAAATAAATAATTTTGTTGTTATATATATACAAAAATAAATTTTTATATAAGTACTTTTAATAAAATGTTTGATTAGACGTAATTTAGTGCATTGATTGATGGAATCAAGAGAATCAAAATTTGATATGGATATGTTCTTTTATTTTTACATCAAGAATTTGGTCCCCAATGTTTAGGAGCTTACATATTAACTCTCTTGACATGAAGAAAGGGACCTCTCAGCTCACCCTCACTATTTAAGTAAAGGTTGTAACTTGCAAGTTTAAGATTTTCTTTGTTCTAATTTCACACGTCAAGTTGACTAAGTGGTATGTTTATACATTAACACGCTAATATGATTGACAGAATGTAAATAATAAGAGTACAGTCCCTTGACAAATGACTTCTAAGTTGTTTCCTAACTTCAATTCATAAATTGTCTTCATAGAAGTAGACAGCCACATGCTCTTGAACTCCAAAGTTGCCAATTATAATGCAATTATTAGCACTTAAACCCCTTTTAATCTTTATGAAAATAACCTCTACCATTACCATACTTGGATCAAACAGTCAAAACCCACGCACTTTTTTCTGGAATTAGAATCCTTAAATGTTAAAATTTTTCCTCTTGGGTACGTATAAACTTACGCGTATGTATATACCTATCTCGTTTTAGTAAAAAAATGTTTATTTGTCAATAGAAAAGATTTATTCCAAAGAATAAAATGTCACATACTTACAATAAAAAAAAGGTGTACTTCCCTCGTCAGCCAATCTCCAAAAACCTCAAATCATGATAAGGGAGTTTCAAAACTTGGGAACTTTTTCGCTGATACATCTACTACCCTGTTACAATGGTGAGAAACGTATTGAAACTTAAAATTGCTAGAAGATATATCTAACATATTCCAATAATTAATGAGCACTTAAATGACTGGATCGATTGATTTCAAACAAAATAGAAAGAATTATAGGTTTTCTCTTCTGGAAAACACCTACATCTAATGGCTTAAGTTGCAGTTCGCAATTCGTTGCAGATGATTAAAAAGGTTTGTCGTTAGAATGAGTGCGCTCACGTATATGCTCGTCTCTTTTTAGGTCTTTAGTACCAAACGCTCGCTTTTCTATCAAAATTGTGGGCCAACTAATTCTAAGAACCTAGATAATAAATATGTCAGTCCCCATCATAAGACGATAGACCCTACAGGGTAAACTAAAGTCCAGAGAAACAGGTCCAATGAGCACGGAATCCTAAGCTGACTTAGATTAAGACGAATAAAAGATAATTCCAACACATTAAACTGACCAAAAGAGGAGATTCCTAAGAAGAGATTAATTCCAACTCCCAAAGGAAACATGACATTCTAAAATCTATAAATACCCAATGCCCTAAAGAGGTAAGGTATGTTCATTCGAGTTCTAGCTAGCAATATTTTGTTTCGATTCATTGTGACTAAACTTGCTAACTTAATCATCAGAGTACCTTCAGCCCAAAGAGGATTGACGCATTCTCATTGTCTTCTTCTCTTGCAAATTGCTCGTACTCGTCAATTTGATTCGGGCATTGAATCAGGCCTTCCCAAAAGTTTCACTTACAATTGGTGCTGTCTATGAGAAGGTCTAGCAACGATGAGTACCAGCTTTCTTAGAGGAGGAGTTGAGCCCACTAGTAGGGAGATTGAAGACAGCCATGCCGTTCATAGTATGATGACACTTACTTGTTAGGTCGTCAAAATGGTTCAACACGAACTCTAGGAGGTCGTCTGATTAGATCGAAGATTCTAGTCCCTAATGGTAATCGTCAGGGAAGACGAGAGGAACTACGGCGGGCTCCATAATATGACAGAAATTCGAATCGCTGAAGGAGCCATCGCATAAACTTGAACCCCTCGTCCTCCAGTGAGCATCTGCCTAGTAACACTACACCCCGAGTAGCCAAGCAAGAACTCTGGGGACGGGATAAAAAGATAGCCCACCTCCATTCTCAGGTCGAAACTATGAAGGAGGCAACTGCCAGAAGAGATGGACGAATCTGAGGAAGATCGCCAAATCAACGTAGAAGAACGAGGACAAATTCCAGAAGCACGAGCACCTCTTCCACACGTTTGGTTGCAAGCTAATTCTCCAACATTGGGCACTACAAGGACATACAGGAAGATCGGCAGCGTGGGAGGAATAGAACTCCACTTGAAAGAGATTCGACAAGAGTCGATCCAAAACAACAGGATTAGGATCAATGGTTGAATGAGCAGCTAGACAAGAGGGACAATCCCCCTACAGGACGGACGACCCATAACATAGCCAGAAGAGCCCTTGACAAGATTGCATCCACACTCTTTAGAGAGGAACTTGAGGCTCGCCGACCTCTAAGAAAGTTTACACTGCCAAAGTTTACACCCTATGATGGGAAGACAGATCCCGTTAGTCATGTTAGATACTGCAAGCAGATGATGGTACTATAGAGTGGGGAGGAGTCCTTAATGTGCAGAGTTTTTCTATCAAGTCTTAGAAAAATAGCTTTACGATGGTTCGACAAGTTGGCGTTAAGATCAATAGCAAGTTAGAGATAACTCGCAAAGCTATTCACTGCTCGCTTCATCAAAAACAACAAACAGCCTAAGGAGATAGACTATTTGTTGACCTTACAGAAGAAGGATGAGGAAGGCTTATGAGCATACGCAAGACGCTACTGGGAGACCTACAACAAAATTAAGGATTGTAGCGAACAATTAGCTACTGCACAATTCAAGATCAGCCTTCTCAAGAAGCACCGATTGAGATAATCCCTGATGAAGAAACCAGCTACTAGAATATAGGACCTGATGTTAAGAATTGAACAGTACGCTAGAGTTGAGGAAGATATTGCACAACCAATCTCGGAGACAATTGGCGAGAAACTAGATAAGAAAAACGGAAGAGAAAACCAAAAGCCCCGAAGTGAAAAAAACAATAATCAGGGCACAAAAACAATTAAAGGTGTTAACTGGGTCTTTAAAAACTCGATTTATAAAATTCTACCCCAGATTCATGACATACCCTTTTTTAAGTGACCACCAAAGTTGGCGGGAGGTCTCGCAACACAAGACTAAAGAAAGTTTTGCTCTTACCACAAGGCAAAGGGGCACCAAACGGAGCACTGCAGGCACCTCAAAAATCACTTGGAAGCACTGGCAAAAGCTGGTCATCTTGACTAGTACATCAACTGAGAGAACACTGAGCGGGAAGCAGAGCAGAACAAGCAGGATGGTGCCTCACAGAAGGAGGCCCAATAAGAGCCATCCAGGATAATTGCATTGTTACATAGATCAACAGGGTCAGCAGAGGTAGATCCTCATAAGTATTGAGTAGAGATACAAAAAACCACACACCTGAGACAAATGATGCAAAACAAGCCTCCAACTAAGAAAGCCAAAGTCGACAGCCGTGTAGAGGCCATAACCTTTACTGACGATGATTTAATGGGGGTTCAGACGCCCCATAATGATGCACTTATTGTAATTCTACGAATGGGGGACTGCGATGTCAAGAGGATTCTGATTGATCAGGGCATTTGTCTGAGGTAATGTATTACGACTTGTTTAAGAATTTAGGACTAAAAGAAGTCAACCTATAGCCCTCCCTCAACCCATTGATTGGCTTCAGCGCGGACTTAGTCTGGCCTCTAGGAAAGGTGACCTTATCAATGATGGCTGAAAGTATAACGTTGCAAACTGAATTCATGATGGTCAATGTCCCTTCACCCTACAATGTACTAATAGGTCAAACATGGTTGCACCTGATGAAGGCTATACCATCCACTTATCAACAGATGATACGCTTCCCCAACAGTGAGGGGATACAGGTCCAAATGATAAAGCTACACGAAGATACCCCTACTCTAGATGATGTTGAGGAACATCCAGCTAAGAAGGTCACGAAAGAACTCAAAAAAGATTAAGATTGACAGACTAGACAAGAAAAAGTACTTCATGATTAGTACATCCTTGCCAGCCACTAAATAGAGGGCCATGATCAACCTACTGATGGAGAATTGGGAAGTCTTTGCATGGACTCAATATGAGATGCCCAGGATCAATCCCGACGTCACCTGCCATAGACTCAACATTGATCCACAGTGTCGACTTGTTGTACAAAAGGGTAGACGAGCAACAACGCAGCACGTTGACGCTGTAATTGAAAAGGTGAAAAAACTCCTTAAAGCAAAGGCAATACAAGAAGTGTACTATCCACGATGGCTATCCAACACAGTGGTCGTCAAGATGAAGAACGATAAATGGAGGGTCTGTGTAGATTTCACAGATTTAAACAAAGCATACCTTAAGGACCCTTTTCTACTACCAAAGATCGACTAGCTGGTAGACGCAACTGCTGGGCATGAAAGAATGGGTTTCTTAGACGCATATCGAGGATACCACCAGATCCTCATGCATAATAATGATTAAGAGAAAACAGCCTTCATCACACCAAGAGGAATCTTTTGTTTTAAAGTGATGCCATTCGAACTCAAGAATGCTGGTGCTACTAATTAGAGGTTGGTCACAAAAATGTTCAAACATTACATCGGCAGCGTGGTGGAAGTTTACATCAATGACATCGTAGTGAAAAGTAAGATCGGCAAAGACTACATTGAAAATTTGAAGGGAGTTTTTGACACCTTTAAAAAACACAATATGAGGTTGAAAGCCTCAAAATATGTGTTCGGGGTTGGGTCTGGAAAGTTTCTGGGGTTCTTGGTCACTCATTAGGGAATTGAGGCTAACCTCGACCAGATAACCACCTTCCAGAACATTCAGGCCCCAAAGAACGTCAAGGAAGTTCAGAAGCTGACAGGAACGGCCGCTGCGCTCAATCGCTTCATAAGCAGCTCTTCAGACAAGTGTCGACCATTCTTCCAGCGATTGAAGAAGCAAGAGTGTTTTAGCTAGGGACTAGACTGCGATATAGCACTCGCCAAACTAAAAACTTATCTGACCCAGCCTCCAATCCTATCAACCCTAGTTAATGATGAAGAGCTCTACCTATACTTGGTCATTTCTGAGCATGCAGTTAGAGTTGTGCTACTACACGAGAAAGGAAGCAAAAACCAGTCTATTACCCTTGGAGAAGCTGGCACTAGCCTTGGGGGCAGAGGCAAGATACTTACCCTTAGAGAAGCTGGCACTGGTCCTGAGGATGGCATCACGAAAGCTGGTACATTATTTCAAGACACATGTGATCAACTTCCTAACCGACCATCAGTTGAAGCTGCCTTTTTGAAGGGTAGATTTCTTAGGGAGAGTAGCCAAATGGGCCATAGAGCTCGACTAATTCGACATTAAATACCAACCTAGGTCGGCAATCAAGGGTCAGGTACTTGTTAACTTAGTTGTCAAATTTTCTGTTGAGTTGCCACATGAAATAGGAGGGGCAAAAGTCTCCAAACTCCCACCTAAAAACCCACATTTGGAACCTATGAGCTTAATAACCATTGGAGGCTCTTTGTTGATAGCATCTAATGATAGGGGGCAGGATCAAGCATAGTACTCATCGCCCTTGACTGGATGGCCTTAGAACAAGCCATCAAATTAGAGTTTACTACCTCAAACAACGAGTCAAAATATAAGGCTCTGCTCGCCGGACTGTGTCGAGCTATAGAGTTAAAAATTGCTGAGATAGGCATCTACTTAGACTCACAGCTATTTGTAAACCAGATCACAGGAGAATACGCGATGACAGAATGGCACAGTACCTGGTAAAGGCATATAAATTATTGAAAAAGTTCAACAAATACAAACTATGTCAAATTGACCGTGATAACAATACCCACGTTGATGCCCTAGCAACACTACTGGCAGCCTTAAAGTCGGGATCAAAGAGAACTTCCATATAGAGATTTTGGGTTACCCAAGCATCTTTCAAGAAGAAGAGCAAGCACTGGCCAATGAAGGCCAAGAAATCAAGTGTAAAAATTTGATCTTATCCAAGTTGAGCAAGTCGGCAAATGAAGGCCAAAAAATCAAGTGCAAACACTTGGTCCTATCCAAGTTGGGCAGGTTGGCCATGAAGGCCAAAGAACCAATGTATAAAAACTTGGTCCCATCCAACTTAGGCAGGTCGACCAATAAAGGCTTCAACAAAAAAATCAAGTGTAAAAACTTGGTTTTGTCTAAGTTGGATAAGTCGACCAACGAAGGCCAAAGCAAAAAAACCAAGTGTAAAAACTTGGTCTTGTCCAAATTGGATAGGTTGGTCAACGAAGGCCAAAACAAAAACCAAACGTGGTCCTGTACAAGTTGGATAGGCCAACAAATGAATGATAAAATAAAAAGCTAAGTGCAAAGCCTTGATTTTACATAAATTGAGCAGGTTAGCCTAAGAACAGCAAATCCTAAGTAATTTATACTTAATCATGACATATGTATAAGTATTCATGTATAAAAACCAGTGGGTTATGTAGTAGAAAAACGTTCCACTCATAATTCAAAGAAGTGTTTACACAATGAAGTTACCTAAAAAAACATTACAAACGAGTTGAGGTTCATAAAAAGAAGAAACATTCTAAGATTGTAGAGTTGGATCGGCAGGAGTCACTTCAGTCACACCATCAGCTATCTCAACAATCTATGGAGCAGCATTACCAATAATAGCTTCAGTTGCATTTGCAAACTCGACAATTTCTAAAGCCGAAAGAGCAGTACTGGAGCCAGCAACCCTAGCAGCATTAGCAACTTCAATATTGCCAACGCCAACAACTCCAGTAGCATTAGTAACTTTGGTGGCCCTGACTAGCCTAGTCTCATAAGGATTAATCTCGGTGTCTTTTGGAATGGCCTCATCGAGGAGCAGCCAAGGAATGTTCTTCCACAAAGGGTCTGCCAATGAGAACTTAAGTGCACAGAGAGCAGCCACCCAGCCATCCTTAAAGATTGAATTTGTCATCCCAGGATCTGCTGCGTGTAGTCATCTCCAGCTTTTTTAAAACTTACCTCATTTATTGATGGGAGCTCGTCTTTCATCTTCACAATTTCTTCTTTGGCCACACTTAGCTCTTGATTCCTTTGCATCAACTCGGCTAAAGTAGTAGCCATGGCCTGCTCGCTCTTCGTCAACTCAGCCTTTACATTAAGTGCAGCTTTTTTATCAGCACGGGCCTCCAACTTCAGAGCTTTGTGCTTTTGCTTTAACTCATTCAGCTCCTTATCCATAGCCGCTAAGCGTGAAATGGCATTGTAGGCCTAGAAAGCAGCCTGCAAATACAAACACATAGTATCAAATATGGAAAACAAAATGGGGAAAAAATCAAACAAAGTCAGCAAGTGCACTCACCGACAATCTATTATGTACTGCTCCAATAAAGATCTTTTAATTGATCGCTAGCCCCATCATCTCCCTATCACAGGGCAGGATGACTCTTTCAACCAGCCTTACTGCCACAGAAAGGTTAGCCAGGCCAGAATCGAGGGTGGTTACCGTGCGTGTTCCAGCCACTGGTTGAATTACGATCTTCGACACCGGTCTAGTATCTAGCTCAAGAGACCCCTACCTGGCCCGCTGAGCTCTGGGCGTCCCTAGTACATTCCCCTCTGTTGGCAGCACACTAGTTCCATCTTCTACATCGAAGGTGGTCGATGGCAGAGTCACAAGCAATTAAGTCATGTAACCCCGATAAAGGATGCCTGCGCATGTTGCACCTTTTTCTTCCCAGCAATCACAGCCTTCAAGTTTTGTGTCTGCATATCGCTCAGCTCGTCCTTTGTCTCAGAACTTGAAAAGACTTGTTGCCTAAATCGACAAACGAGCCGGTGATCTAAAACTACTTTTATAGATGGGATCAATGATGATGCGGATGGTGAAGAAGACCTTAAACTGGGCTCGTCCTCCTTGTCTGGGATTTTAATTGGAAAATTCGGTGGTTGAGGCGAAGCTTGGCCAGATGAAGATGGTGACTCGGCAACCTCAGCAGTAGTTTCTTCTTCCACCTTGGCAGGTACAGAGGCAATGGTTGCTCGATTGGAATTTTGGATATACGAGATGATAATGCCTTCTAGAATGTTCTCAAAATCACCAACCTCCCTTTGCGCCTTCAATGTTACAATGGCATTGGCTGGGATACCTTCAGTTGCTGAGAATGACTGGTAGCGTATGGGATACCACAAAAAGATATGAACAGATCTGTTGACTCCCCGTTGTGGCCCTATACCTTTTTAAGCCCAAATCCTCTACAGCAACGACAACTTAACCCCGAGATGCTCGTACTGTTTATTGGGCTTGGTCTGGGAACAAGGAAAAAGCAAAATATAAAATCGACAAAAAATATAAGAAAGGAAAAAAAGATCAAGGCATTTGAAATGTAGACCTGGTTCGCCGGGTTTCTGAGGGCAATGTTAGGTGGGTCGGTCAACCTCGGGAACGTCCTCATAGTCCTAGGGGTCCGAGATCCACACCATGACATCATCCATTCCCTTTCCCACATCAGGAAGGACCTGGACGATCTCCCTATTCTTCTGTTAGAACGAAAATAGAATTTTCGATAGTCGTTGCCAACTCTCACGGGAGTGTAGCAATACACAAACTCGTGGATGCCTATTTCCACCTCGAGAACGCGGTTTAGTTCTACTACACCCATCATTATCCTAAAGGCATTGGATGCTAACTGGGTTGAGCATAAAAAGTAATAATGAAAAAATTGAAGCAGAAATGGGTGGAGAGGGAACCTAACACCTCCTTCAACTATGGCTATTAAAAGAAAGGGCATTCCCTTTTTTGACTCATACATACAGAACTCGTCACGGTTGGCCAACTTGATATCAACCCCCGATGGGAATTGGTACCTTGCTTTAAAAGCAGCGATAGCCCCTGGGGCACTAAGCATATTCCTAAGCTATGCAACCATCGCTACTTGTTCGGCAGTATGGAAGCACAAAGAAAAGAATTGAACAGAATCTTGAACACTTACAAAAGTCAGGTCAGCACTCTCTCTCTCAGCAGTTATCTCTTCGAAGCAAGGTGAATTAGTCCTTTTGATGGGCGGGTTCTTATAGAAGAGTTCGCTATCGTTTTAAAACACTAAGAACGGTTGTGTCATTACTCCCAAACTAAAACGTCACCTCAGTATTTAATGGAAATACAACTTTTGTCAACTAAGCAAATTAGTCAGTGCTATGTGGAACACAGACTGCGAAGAGGCGTCAAATAACGGTTTATAATCATCAATGAGGAGACGTATGGATACAGCCCTTGTCCCCCAAGCTCGGCCAAACAGGGCGCAAGGGCTAGAAGGTAATTGTGAGCCAACTAACTCTAACAACCCAAATAATAAATATGTCAAGCCCCATCATAAGAGGATAGGCCTGATAGGGTTAACTGAAGCCTAGAGAAACAAGTCCAATGGGTACGGAATTCTAAGCCGACCTGGACTAGGATGAATAAAATATAAGTCCAACATATTAACCGATCCAAAAGAGGAGATTTCTAGGAAGAGATTAATTCCAACTCCCAAAGGGAGTATAGCATTCCGAAACCTATAAATACCCTATGCACTAAAAAGGTATTGTATGTTCACTCGAGTTCTAGCTATTAATATTTTATTTCGATTCATTGTGATTAAGTTTGTTAACTTAATCATCAGAGTGTCTTCGGCCCAAAGAGGGTCGACGCATTCTCATTGTCTTCTTCTCTTGTAGATTACTCGGGTTTGTCAATTTAATTCACACATTAAATCAAGTCTTTTTAAAAATTTCACTCACAAAAATCATAAAACACAATAATACAACATTAATGACCAAATTAGACCCTGACACCTCTTGTACCAAAGGCCAGTGGTCACTTAGTTTACAGAAGTCTAGTGCTCCAAAACCCTAATGGCGGGAATGACCCTTGAGACAAAGACGTTGAGATTAGATTAGCTTACTTTTATCTTCTAATTTCGGTCAAAGTTATAACACTACAAGAAGAATTATTTTCAATGACGAGTTAATTCGTCACTAAAAGCATTGATATTCTTTGCTAATCTTTTTATGATGAAAAAATTGTGAAACACGAAAATTGGCCTTTTACAATTATTCAATGATTTTGAACACGTGACTGACTTATGAATATAAGATATATCAAACAAGTGCAAAGTCTATTGTCTAATATGTGTGTTTTTTTTATTAAACTGGCACATATGCTGTTGAACCTTAATTTGGAATTACTTAACCTTCCAGTACACAATAATGGCTTCACGCTAGCATTGGAATGGATGTGGTGGGCAGGTAACATACATCCAAATATGTATCACATTTATTAACTACAATTTTAATGAAGTTCTTATCCATACCCAAAAAGGTCAAAGAGAGGTTATCACTATAACTTCATCACAACCAACTTCGTATATAAGCCCAAATTTAAGTCAGCCGTTTTCCTCAATTTTGTTGTCTCCATTTACCAACTTCTTTAACCACATGTGACCAACAACAAAATATATATGTGTATATATATGTGTGTGTGTGTGTATTGTGTGTGTGATCTATATATAAGAATATTACAAAAGCACATCATTGTTGCAAAACTGAAAGATGTAACACCAATAGAAAAGATAAATCTCTTCTCAACAGCTATTTAGATCAATGGCAAGGACAGCACTTAAGCTATAATTGGATTTAAAATTTGTGGCAGGAAAAGAAAATGATAGAAAAAAGATACGAAAATAAAATAAAAGAAGAAAATTATCTCTCCTTTTTTAATTTTTTGGTTGGATTAGAAAGTGAGAAGAAATGAATGGGTATTTCTTAAAAAAATTATATTTGGTTACTAATAAATTGAATTTGTATAAGCAGTTTTTTTTTAATAAATCCAAAATCCAAGTATAATAGGAGTGTACATGTACATCACAATGTAACTCTACTTAGTTTCTATTTTCTAATAGGGTAGTGCAATATAAATAGAATATATATTAAAAAGAAAAAGTTTTCTCCAAAATTTTGTGATCTATTTAAGTTTATTCATTTAAAGATAACTAACCTATTCTTGTGTTTTATAATTAAAAAATGAGATGTTTTATATCAACATTATCCAACATCCTGTTTGGAACTTGGGAGAGTGGAGAGAAAGCAAAGGAAAGAGAAAATAAAAGAGAAACATTTTTTTCCTTTCTCTCCCTTCTTTCCTGCCACTTTTCCTTTCCTTTTTCTTTTATGTAAATTCAAATAAGGAAAGAAAGAAAGGAAACAAAATTTTTGTTAAGTCATCACTAGACTTAAAAGTTTAAACTGATAGATAAGGAGAACATAACAATATATATCAAGCTAACACGCTTCCTCATGTGCGATCCCAACTCACATGTAGAGACGCAAAGACAAACAGACCAAGTTGTCACGGGCTAGCAGGCTGGGCACCACACGGTGACAGTAATGCAACCCGCCATAATCATACGTAGCGAAAATAACCCGTGAGGTGACTATGCACCAAACAATAGTCCCGCCAAACTCAAACACCGAGGCATAAGATTATGCGCTCGTTTAGGATCCATTCGTAAGGCCCCACACATCTTGTTAAGCTCCGTCTTTCGATGCTCAAGTCTTTCGGCTAACACAAGCTATAGGCAATAGCAACACCATTCTCAAATGCGCGCACACACAACAAGCAATTTGCTTAGCGCTAGTCCCTCCCGAAACATAAGCAACATAGTCATTTGCAACCGGACATGCGCGTGAACCAAGCATCACTCGTTAGGGCACGACGCCTCCATCCATGAAGCCCTTAGCGCCCCGCGTCAAGGTTGTTGCCCGCAACGATAGGCACAACTAATTAGCAACTGATAAGCCCACAACATAGTGCTCCGCGACACTAATGCTAACCAAACCAAGTGGTCTTGTGCACAAGCGTGAACCTAGTGCGTAAGTGCACACGAGACACACGGCATATTAGGGTGCACACTGAGGCTCAATCCGTTATGAGCATAAGCTACGCCACGATATGGATGCAGCATAGCGGGTGCAAATGTTACAACCCAACATTTGCCTCACCGGACACAATGCCGCCCATGTAACCTCTTGATTAGTATAAGGACTGCAGCTACGTGCCACAACCAGCCCCCAAGTCTCCCCCACTCTCTTGGGGGACTCACTTAAGTGTTGTCCCTTTCGGTAGTAGCGGGAGGTAGTAGAGTCAACCTCTTACCCCCCCGTTATAATAGCATTCTAAGCCATCTCCAAACTTGCAAGAAAAACATCATGCCCCCTCGATGAGTCATAATCTTTATATCCAATAAATATGAAAAATACAAATTACAAGATTGTTATACTACCAGCCAACCATACTCAGATATGCCCCACGCCAAAATTCCTTGCGACTCTAGACGTGCCACAAGTGACAACCCGTGACACAGATGCACAAACAGAGTGTACAATCGGAGGAGCACATGTATGCTATGAGATTTGAACACAAGACTTTCAGAAACCAAAACTCTAATACTATATAAAATTATTATTTAACTTAAAAAGTTAAACTATTAAGTAAAAACTCCAATAATATATATCAAACTAATAATCTTAAATTTTATTTTCTCTTCCTCTACTTTTACTCCCTTCCCAAGTACAAACGGCCTCCAAGACTTCGTATTTTCCTTTCTAATATTATGCTGATGGGCACTCGCACACACCCACGAGTTTTTGGCGAGGAATTGCAGCAAATCAATATTTAACGGCGTAAAAGCACTGAATTTTTAGTCGTGCACGTGTCAAACAATCAAGTAAGACATGGCAACTTAAAAAGCCAGCTGCAGTTCTTACTTGGACAGTAAAACCAGAAACTCAGATATACCCACTCATACGGTACAAACGATATAGTATTTTCTCTAGATATTCAACTCGTTCAGTAAGATATTTTGACAAAATATCGCGATAAATTGGTAGTAGAACCCCGTTTTGGGGTTTGTTACCGGGAAACGAAACCCTATAGGGAAACGAGCTGCCGGTTTATTGAGGAACAACCGCAGTACAAGTCCGCATGAAAACCGATGTACGTCACAACGGGTTTACCGGAGATGGCCGGTGTAACGCCTTGAGCAGGCGGATTCCAAATGGGTTGCCCAGTTTTCCTTGTAAAAAACGCGCACACAGGTGCACGGTAGCACCACCTCCCGCGGACTACTTACGACATGTTTGATATAAGTTTTTTTAATTTAGCTTTTTTAGGATATAAATTAAAAAATTAAGTTTATCAAATGACCCTTAATAACAAGCAAAAACATAATTAAAAGAGTTCTAAAATTAGATTTTTTCTCCCGTATCCAATCAACAGTTTCGGTCATTAATATATTAAAAGTCTTAGGTTTTTTAACCATGGAATGAAAATTATTGGAAAACAGACATTGAATTCAGGATAATTTTGGTGAAAAAATAGTTTTAAACTCGTTGTTACTCTAAATATTACTTAAATAATAAGCATTTTGAATGGTAATCTAAAGACTCAAGAGTGATTAAGGTACATGTACTCAAAACTACTATTAGCTATCAAAGCCTTGCCAAATTTCAAATGGCTATGGAAGTCAAAATTACGAAAACAGGATTGATTAAGACATGGGGAGGTTAGGTGATAAGGCGACATGCAGTCTAACGGAGTTCTAGTGACACAACCATTACTAGAGAAAGAATTTAATTAAAAGAAAGAAGTTGCTCTGTGTAATTGCTCTCTTTCTCCATGTCTTAAATAAATTCTTACCCCTAGGATGAATGAGCAATTATTAGGTAATTTTCATAATCTTACTTTGAGAAGAGACTTGAAACAAATAATCTAACAAAGAGTTTTGCAACCTAAGTGGTGAAGTAAATGGATAACTATTAGTAAGTTACAAATATTTTGAGGATTTGAAAATTCCCAAAAACCTATCTACTCTTTGGATATAATAATTTACTCAAGATTGTAAAAAAAAAAAAAAGTGATATTATTACAAAAACAATTTTACAAAATTCTTATTAAATGATGTTGCAGTTTTGTAATTAAAAATTATTATAATAAATATTTTATATTAAAATAAAATACTCTCATTTAGACACATCATTCTATATAAATTTTTTAATAATTTCTGATTGTATAACATTACCTTTCCAAGTTCACAGTCCTCCCATTTGTGACAGAAGTGCATGTGAATGGTAGTTGATTTGCCCACTAGTATTTATTGGTGGATTATTTTAAGTATTTACTATTCTTGTGTTGAGAGATTTGTGAAGAGGTGCGCTAGTATTAGTGGTGCCAATTAGTCAAGCTCGAGAGTGGGCTACGTCTGAAATGACAAATATTAGCTATAGTTATCAAAATAGAAAGCAAAAGCAAAAAACATTATGAAAAACGAAAACGAAAAACGCGACCAAAACATATAGGGATAAACGGGAAGTAAGAAACGATTGAGAAATTTAATAAAAAAAAATTTTGAAACTCAAAAGAGACTTTTAAGGAACTTAATGGAGACCTTTGAGAAATTTATAGAAACTTTAGAGAAACTTAGTAGAGACCTTTGAAAAATTTAGTGAAAATTTATACAAATAATTTCATAGATACTTAGTTGAACTTAAAGAAAAAAATGTATAAAAATTAATATTTTAAGTTTTCGAAACGTTTCTCAAAAATTTCTTCTAAATTTACCAAGAGTTTTCCTTAAGTATTTTAAAAATTTTCTAAATGTTTTCTAAGAGTTTTTAAAACGTTTTTTTTACATTTTTTAAACGCTTCTTTAAATTTTTTAGACAAGTTTCATATCTATCTTAAAAGTGTTTTAGGAGAAACGAATTTTCGTGCCATTATGGTATTGGCACCACTGATACTAACATTTTTATTTCTCGTATCATTTCCGCTTTTATTTTTCCTATTTGCAAGTATGATCCAAATAGTGGCATGGGGTTACGCCGGTACCCAAAATAACGTGTGTGAATTATAGGAAGCACGGAAATTTGGTGTCTTAAAGTCATGAACGTATGTTCACAAATGCCATAAAAGAACCAATCTAATTACAATCATGCCATCCTTTTTTTGTGGGGGTGGGCGGGGGGTGGGGGCGCGGTACTGTTTGGTTTGCAGTTTTTTTTTTTGGGTGCTTTCGGAATTAAGTTTGGTTTGCAGTTTAAAAACGCTGCAAGGTGGAGTCGTGGACCACAGACACCTTCCGTTTCCGTCTATATAAAGCCGTCCTTTCTTCCTCTCTCCCCACACCCAAAGCCGTCCCCTCTCTCTGTAACAACCATCTCTCAGCTCACCCAGCACACCCTCTCTCTCTCTCTAGAAATCTTTGGTATAGTGCACAAAACACCATGCCTGAAGCTCCAAAGGACACACCGAATTGCACGGAATATAGTCTCACGGAGAAAAACAAGAAGGCTCTTCAGTTCATTGAAGACGTCACGGCCAAAGCCGACGAAGTCCAGAAGCGAGTTCTGGCCGAAATCCTCTATCGTAACGCCGGCGTCGAGTACTTACAGCGGCACGGCCTTTCTGGGCAAACTGATCGGGAGACCTTCAAGAATCTCACTCCTGTCATCAAATACGAAGATATACAGCCTGATATCAACCGTATCGCCAATGGCGATAAGTCGCCCATCCTCTGCTCCCAACCCATTTCAGAATTCTTAACAAGGTTTGTAAATCAATTATCTATAATGTGTTCTATATCTATTTTTACACAGTTTTGCTAAGTGGGTTTGTTTTGATGTGCAGCTCTGGGACTTCTGGTGGAGAGAGAAAGTTGATGCCTACCATTGATGAAGAGCTTGGAAGGAGGTCATTGCTGTATAGCCTTCTGATGCCTGTGATGAACCAGTTTGTTCCTGGCTTAGACAAAGGCAAAGGAATGTACTTCTTGTTCATAAAATCCGAGGCTAAGACCCCTGGGGGTCTAGTGGCTCGGCCTGTCTTGACCAGCTACTACAAAAGTTCCCATTTCAAGAACAGACCTTATGACCCTTACACGAATTACACTAGCCCAAATGAGACCATTCTATGCCCAGACTCTTACCAAAGCATGTATTCCCAAATGCTTTGTGGCCTATGCCAAAACAAGGAAGTCCTTCGGGTGGGCGCCGTGTTTGCTTCCGGTTTCATACGAGCAATTCGCTTCCTTGAGAAGCACTGGCCCTTTCTCTGCCACGATATCCGAATCGGAACAGTTAATCCCCAAATTACAGAGCCATCGATCAGGGACGCCGTGATGAAGATCCTCAAACCCGATCCGAAGCTCGCGGATTTCATCGAGGCCGAATGTAGTAGAGAGTCGTGGCAAGGGATCATAACCAGGCTGTGGCCTAATACTAAATATGTGGATGTTATTGTGACTGGGACTATGTCACAATACATTCCAACTCTCGATTACTATAGCAATGGCCTGCCTCTTGTTTGCACCATGTACGCTTCCTCAGAGTGCTATTTTGGAGTCAACCTTAACCCTCTTTGCAAGCCTAGTGATGTCTCTTACACCCTCATTCCTACCATGGCCTATTTCGAGTTCTTGCCAGTTCACAGAAACAATGGCGTCACCAATTCCATCACCATGCCCAAATCCCTCAACGAAAAGGAACAGAAGGAATTGGTTGATCTCGTTGATGTCAAGCTAGGCCACGAGTATGAGCTTGTTGTCACCACTTACGCAGGTAAAATCTTAAAACTCCATAATTCAAATTATGGCTACAATTCAGGCTCTGGGATTAGATTTTTGTGCTTAAAATGATTTGGGTTTTGCAGGACTTTACCGGTATAGAGTCGGAGACGTGCTTAGAGTGGCCGGATTCAAGAACAAGGCGCCGCAATTCAATTTCATTTGCAGAAAAAACGTGGTGCTGAGCATTGATTCGGACAAGACCGACGAGGTTGAGCTACAAAATGCGGTCAAAAACGCCATGAACCATTTGATGCCGTTCGACGCGAATCTAACCGAATACACAAGCTATGCGGATACTTCAGCCATCCCGGGGCATTACGTCCTTTTCTGGGAGCTGAGCGTCAATGGCTCAACCCCAATTCCGCCTTCGGTTTTTGAGGATTGTTGTCTCGCCATTGAAGAGTCCCTCAACAGTGTCTACCGCCAAGGCCGAGTCTCGGACAAGTCAATTGGCCCACTTGAGATAAAGATTGTCGAGGCTGGGACCTTTGACAAGCTTATGGACTATGCCATTAGCTTAGGTGCTTCGATTAACCAGTACAAGACACCTCGGTGCGTGAAGTTTGCGCCTATTGTTGAGCTCTTGAATTCCAAGGTTGTGTCTAAGTACTTCAGTCCAAAGTGTCCCAAATGGGTTGCGGGTCACAAGCAATGGAGCAATACAAGTTGATTTGAAATGTTCAGTCTTGATATTTCCATTGACTGTCAAAAGAACTGTTTTTGTGATCATCTTAGGAAGAAAAAAAAAAATTTACCCTTTTAGATTAACCCATCTTCTTTTTTTTTTTTTCGGTTAAATGTTGTTCTTTGTCTTTTTCAATTTTTTTTAATATTTTTGTAACCGTTTTTAGCATAAGAGTAGGGACTTCAAATTAGCCATGTACAGAAACAGTTCCTGTTTCAAGGAAGACTCTCTCTCTCTCTCGTGTAAGGATGGTTTATTTTATTGCAAATGCATCACATTATGTGAGCACTGTTGTCTCATAATTCAAGCCAGGAATTCTGCCCACTGAACTCTCATGGACTATATATGTACCAAAACGGCAAAAGAGAGCTAATCCTATTTCAGGGAAAAAGCAAACCAACTTTATATCCTCTGTAATCTAGTTTAGGGAGTAAGGCTAATCTTTCCAGTCCACGTGTACAACTCACTCACCTCCCCTCCAGTCATTTCTCTTCCACAAAGTTACCCGCTCTGGCAAAACCTTCCCAAAAAAATTTGGGGACCCACAAAAATTGTAGCACAAGAGTCCTTTCCAAAGAACAGTTCTCGCTGAGAATTTTAACTGGGGGTGTCATAATTGTAACACAGCTTTGAATCAACTTTGTGTTATATTTATGGCCTGAAAAAAGTTTATCTATCCACTGAAGAGAGACAACTGAGGAAAGGGCAGTATACAGCTTGAAGGACAGATAAGGTAACGATGTTCCCTTTCTTTGCCTTTGTATGGAGAACGAACAAAAACAGTTTCTGCTTGGTCGTCAGGCTTGTATGAATACGATCAAGACAGACACAGGAAAAGTCTGCAGATCAGAGCATAAAAGCTTTTCCTTGTGGAGAGAGAGAGAGAGAGAGTCTGGATCTTTGATAAGGTATTCTGGTGTTTCTGTAGTTGAGGTGAAAACCACTGTACCATCATACACATTTGTCGGCTTCAAGATGTTACATACAGATCTCTTCACGCACCATCAAAAACACTCTTGAGCTAGCCAGACCCATTCTCAAAATCGGCGAGTTAAATCTCTCTTCGTTGGTCTATTATGAATTTTCTACTCCCGCCGTATTGATGCTCTGTGTTTGACCAAATTGGAGTATAATAAGAGTCATTTAAATGTAATTTACCCCAAAACTTATTTCACTTTATGAAACCAACATAAAGTGGAATAAAATTATTCGCGAGTTGAGTTGAATTAGGAGTAGGATTTAAATTACACAGACAAATAAGAGTAATATTATACAAAATTTTATTTTTCACTCTACTTTTTCATTCTAAGATACTAGGTAGTAGGATCTATGTAAATAAATGTATATATGATCAACTCATTTGTGTTTAGTAGTGAGAAAATAAGAGGAAAAATAAAAAAAAAATTCTATTTTTCTTACAAAATTTAAATAAAAAGTCTCAACCAGAATGACAATGATGGAGCAGTGACCTTTTTATAATTAAAAGCTACCATGATAAGTATTTTATTCTAAAGTAAATAATATTTATTTGATTATATTATTTTAATTATAAATTACGTATAAATTTATTAGTTGTAAAATAATACTGAGAAATAATTGAGAGCTTTACAACAACTATTAAAAACGTTACCGTTAAGGAAATAACTTAACAGTTAACATACAAAATTATCCCATTAGTATAATCGCACTTGTCAGATATATAGGAAGCGATTTTCTAATATAATTGCTTTTCACGACAGAAATAATTGTTCAACTTAACATAGCCTGAAGTAAAATTTGCACTTGCCCAATTGTACTTGTCATAGCCACGTCAACGATATTGCTCTTATATGCCTCCATCAAAGTTTTCAAGTCTAACCCATTTGACTTGGACAACAATTATGGTGTGTCCAGATAAAACTTTCATTAAACATAATTAATCATATATATATATATATATATATATTATGTTTGTTTTTATATTTTACCTTTCTTTTACGTAACATTCTAAATATTTTTATACGTTTATGCTATATTTGGTACAAGAGAATGGATTGAAATAGAATGACCATTCCCACTTTTAATCTCATTCTCTTATTTGGCACCACTATTTAAAGCTGGAATGATCATTCCATGGGAATGATCATTTCCATATTTTTTTAAAATGATTATTTCTTATTTTAAGAGTGAGAATGGTTATTCCATTTTCACATTAAACAACATAAAACAAAATTTAGTAAGATTTTTGTTGTCAAATTTCTTTTAAAAAATATAAAACATGTCTAGTAATTATTTTTTTTATTTTAAAATTTTAAAAAATTTAAAAGGTTAAAAATTCGTAAAATTATAATAATTAAACCACCGCTGCTGCTGCCACCACCACCATTACAAATGCTTAATAATATTTAATAATTAAATAATATATATTACTAATATTTTGTATAGACATAATATTAAATTTTTATATTATACACAAATTTCATTTCATTCTATTCTAGCATTGTTTATTGGTCTTACCAAACAAAGGAATGAAAATGACAATTCCTTTTCATTTCATTCCATTTTTATTCTCATTCCATTCCTTTCCATTCCCTTATACCAAACATATAAAATGTTACGTCACAAGGCCAGTTGATTAGATAATGTAAGTGGGATTTTCTAGGAAAGTTAGGCCGAACTCTCAAGTCCACGTTAATGAGTCCAAACTCTCTACAAGAAAGGGAGGTTAGAATGGGTCGACCCTTGTTGGGCCGATCACACTCCGATGATTAAGTTAACAAGCTTAATCAAAATTAGAATGAATAAAAGTTGTGTATACTTAGAGTCAGTTGTCCATACCTGACTCTTGAGGGTTCAGATATTTGTAGTGTGATCGATGGAGTGTTTCGCTCCTTGCCTACTAGTGGATCATCATGGCCTGCTGGGTAGGCATCATTTCATACCGCCTACTGACCGCGTGCAGGGCCTACCTTACCGCCGCTGAGGAATCCGACTGACCGGACATGGATATTAACTTTGCGTGGGGAGCCGATGGCGCATTTAATGTAGGTCAACTCCGCATTTAATGCTTAAAGACCACTAGCGATTTGGGCTCACCTTTCGCGATTTGGGCCAAGGTCGACATGAGGTCGACTGCTTGGGCTGGACCGTCCTTTAGTTCTGAATTTGGGCCGCCAAATAGCCCAACTATAATTTGTGTAGATTGGGCTTCATCAAATGGGTTGGGCCATGTGCTATTCCCCCACAATCGCCCCTAGCCTTTCCGTCGTTTTGACTTTCCAAACGGCCAAGGGTTGTAATGGATAATCATGGCATCTTTTCAAGTGTGTGACCGTTTTTACGGTTTCCTGGCCACGCAGACAGCAGGGATTTTAAAAGATCCATTGATGGGGTGCCATCAAATCGACGACTGATATCACGTTTCGGCAGAGCATCATGATTGTTATCGTTTCTCAGTGCACAAGTCGACAGCTTCGATGTATATAAAAAGGTGATGCCCTGCTCGATGAAAGGCACTTGGTTTTTTTTTGTCTTTCTATCTAGCGTGTGCGTCGCCAATTTCGACTTCCAACACTGTTGGTCTTCCTTAGCCCACATTTCCTTCACTCTTCTCTTCGTTTTCCTTCTTGTCTTCGACGGTTATCCCCTGATGGCATCCCCTTTTAGGAGAATGTTAGAGGGTCTAGCGGCCATTGCCGCTTTTAGGGCTAGGTTCGAGATCACAGACAAGATCGGCTTAGAACTAGTCGACCCCAAAGATCACCGTATAGAGGAAACCAGAAAAGGGGTACCATTCCTGCTCATTGCCATTGTAGAAGGGGGCCTTAGGTTTCCCTTTCATCCTTTACTCCAAAAGTTTATAGTAAAGAAGACGGTGTCGCCCTCCCAGTTGTCGTCGAATGTTTATAGAATCATCTTTGGCATGCTAGAAATCAATCGACGCCTAGGTGTGGACTTGGGGCTCGCCGAACTAGATTATTGTTATACGCTCTGTAAGGTCGATGGGAGCTTCAAAGTGTACCTGCGGGTCGTAAATGCGTCAAAAGAGTTAGTAAAGTGTTTACCCTACTCCGGGAAGGGCGTTGATGACGTTAGGGTTTGGGTAACTAGGCCCTAGGAGTTCGGCAATGTTCATGAGGGAGAAAGACCGTCTTTCCGATGCTCTAGAGTTCCCCTCAGAATAGGTTTGCTGCCGACATTTTATTTTGCATGTCCAATTTATTTCCAACATGTTTCTGAAGTTGATTATGATATTTTGCAGAGAAGAAGAAGCGTTCAACAATACAAAACTAGCTTGTTAGTCACGCCGATTTGAAAAAGGTTCTGGACTTTCGTGGTGAAAGCAAACTGAGGCACGTTGCTCAGACCGTCATATATTGCTCAACTACCCTCTCCGTTACTCGACTTTTACGGCCGACACAGAGATCCCACAAAGTATCCTTGCGAGTTTGGCAAAGGAAGGTGTCAAGGGGGACTTTGAAGATATCTCGGTTGGCATTATAGTTGAAAGGGTCCGTGCCCCCACTAGAGTGATGTCACACACAGATTTTTCGCACTCGAGGAATATACACACAAGTGAGAAAAACACTGTACTCTCTTGTTAGAACTCATCCTCCCAGAGGAATGAGTGCGACTAGGTTTGAATTGAAAATAGATTTGAATAAAGGGCTTTTGGAAAACATTTGGAGTCGCCACCTAACTTGATTAAGGTGAGTTAGGTTACCTAAAAACTAAGCACAATTCAAAAACTACACTTAGGGTTTTTAGAAAACAATTTTGGAAAACATCCTCAAGAGAGGGTTTTTAAGAAAATAGGTTGTTTTGCAACCTTTGGAAAACATTTAAGCCCTTTTTTGAAAATAAACTCCATTTTGGTCTTTTGAAAACAATGATCTAGGTTCGGAGGTTAGTTACGTGTAGGGAAGACGAACTAAGCCATCACCCTACCCCGTCCTTGCAGTACCTACATGTTCATTTACCCTAAATTCACTTATGAAAGTCTTCAACTAACAAATGTCCAATCCTATCCACTTTAGAAAATGAATGTTTAAAAAGACATGATGCATGATATGTAAGTGCAAGAAAAGAAAGTTGGGAAATAGACTTAGAAAATTGATTTGAAAAGAAATTGATTTGATTTAAAAAGAAATTTGAAAAAGATAAATTTGAAATTAGAAAGTTTTAAAAACTGAAAATAGAGATTTGGAAATAGAAATTTGGAATTGGAAACTTGAATAGATTATGGAATTGGAAGTTGGAAAGAAGTTGTGGAATTGGAGATTTGAAAAAGGTTATGGAAATAGAAACTTGAAAAAGGTTGTGACCGCACCCATGAGAGTTGTCTACATATCCTTTTTGAGAAATCAGGTCAGTCGTAGTTCGGACTAGAATCCGATAGAAAATAGAAGGTATGATTAGAAGAAAGAGATTTTGATTAGAAGATTTAAAAAGATTTGATTTTGGAAAGCTTGGTTTTAGAAAACCTAGACTTAGGAAAGAAAGGTTTTAGGAAGGACTTGAGATTCAGAAAGATTCGACTCAACTGTTGGACTTGGAAGATTAGGAAAGTTAAAATTAGGAAAGTTTCATTTTAGGAAAGTTTTGAATTAAGAAAGGTTGGATTAAGAAAGTTTCGAATTTAAAAAGTTTTAGATTTGAAAAGATTTGAAGTTTAGGAAAGTTTAGAATTTTAGAAAAATTCAAAGTTTGAGTTTTAGAAATTCTTGAAATTAGAAAAAGTTTTGAGTTTAAGAAAGGTTTGAAAACTTAGATTTGGAAAGCTAAGATTTGAAAATGGATGGAATTAAAAAAAGGTTTGAAAGCTTAAAGTTTAAGGAAAGATTCAAAAGTTTAAGTTTAGGAAATTTAAGATTTAGGAAAGTACTAAATTAGGAAGGAGTTGAATTAGGAAAGATTTGGGTTTAGAAGGATTGAGATTCCTATTTCCTAAAACAAGGGATTTGATTTTGTTTCCAAAAGAGATATTTTGATTTTGTTTCCAAAAACGGAAGATTGGATCTAGTTTCCTAAATGGGAAGATTGAGTTTGGTTTCCTAAAAGGAAGATTGGATTTGACATAGATTTGGAAATATGGAGTTTTGGAAAGACTATAGTTTTGATGTAGAAAATAGGTTTTGGAAATATATATATATAGTTTTGATGTAGAAAACAAGAGGTTTTGAAAACCTAGGTTTTGAGGCCAAAGTAAGGGATTGGAAATCATATTTTTGGGAAGGAAAATTAGGGTTTCCTAAACATGGGTTCTAGGATTTAACTTAGACACCAAGAAAAGAGATTTTTAGAAAGTGAATTTTTTAGAAAGGGAGATTTTAGGAAGGAAATCCTAGAGAGGAGTTTTTGGAAAGTAAACTTGACAAGGGAGTTTTTTTAGGAAAAAAGATTTTGGAAAAGGGTCTTAGGAAAGAGTTCTTAGGAAGGAGATTTAAAGAGCGTTTTTAGAAATTGAATTCTGAGGAGGAATGTTTTGGAAAGAAGTTTTGAAAAATAGATTTTTGGAGGAATTTTTTAGAAAACAATTTTAGAAAGGAATTTGAAGAAGGAGATTGGAGGGAGATTTTGGAAAGTATGTTAAAAAAGAGGTTTTTAGAAGGAGGGATTTGAAAATAGAGTTTTTAGAAAGTATATATAAAATACCTCACTTTCCTAAAGCGATTTTAACCGTAAGAAGGTTAGAACCACTTTAAGATAGTGGTTTTAAAAATAACAATGTTTTGAAAATATGAACCATATTGGTCACTTTAAATATAACACTTTCCTAGAGCAACCCTAACCATGGAAATGCTAAAATCATCTTAGGATTATGATTTTGAAAACAAGTTTTGAAAAAGAAGGTTTTGATGCAAGTTTGAAAACAATGTTAATGCAAGTTTTGAAAACGAATTTTGGAGGAATGCAAGATAATGATATGCACAATGCAAATTGGGGTCGTGAATATACAAGGTTAAGGCTTTACCACATAATCAAAGGGGCCGAACCTATGTGGTCTCCGGTTAGACTAAAAGAAAGCTCCCAACACAGTAACTCTCCAATAGCCTAATCCTACACATGGACTGGGAAGCCCCTTATTTCAAGCATGCAAGAAAGGGGGGAAGAAGATGAGGGATTAAAATAGAAGAAAACCCAAGTGGGTTAGGAGAGAGAAGAGAGGGGGGAAGATGCATAAACGTAAATAAGAAACCTACCTTGTGTCTTCTTTATTTTGCTTAGCTTTACGCGCTTTGCTTTGCTTGTCTTGCTTCGGTCTTCACTTCAGCCTTCAAGAGTTTTTTTTCAATCTTCAAAGCTTTGTAATTACAGCAATCCAAGTCTTCAATAGAGGGTTGGAGGCTAGTGTATGAGTATATGACAGTGTATGAGTGTATAAGAGGCTAGGGTTTGTGTATGGAGGATAGGGTTTGAAAAACCTAAAGAGACTAGGGTTTAGAGAGGCTACGAGCTTTGTATGTCGAAAAGTAAGGTTTTTAGACTGAGTTTGCGAACATCTTTCACACTGGAAGAGGCTCTATATTTATAAACAAGGGAATAACCTAGCACCTGTTGCAGTGGCACCAAGCCAAAAATGCTTCTGGCGCCACTACTAGTGGCACCATCCAGTTAGGAAAGCTTTAAGGTCGACAAGCAACGTATCTTGAGAAGATTTGGGCGCCTGTACTAGTGACTACCATGCAATTTTTAGCCTACCTTCACTAAGAGTGACTTTGGAAAGTCCGGGAAGGATTTAAGGGACTGGAAATGGCCTAGAAGGCCGAAAAAAGTCAGGAACCCTTAGAACAGAGTCCCGGAGGTATTGGACTTGAAAAAGGATGACAATAATTATCGAAAGGGTAGACTGAGCCATTAGGGGCAAAACGGTCAACTAGATCGGAAAGCTGTCGGGACGAACTCAGAATGTCCCGGAAGAAGACTTAAGATTTAGAAACATTATTTAGAATGTTCCCAAAGGTTACCGGTTTGATACCCAGAGCCAGTGTGGTCGGAAAAGGCGACCGGCCCACCAGGGGCAAAACGGTCATTTTGCACTGGGTTTACCGGAACTGGCTCGGAATGATTCAAAAAGATAAAAGAAGGTTGAGAATACTATAAGAAGCATTCTTGGGAGGTTACCGGATTGATACCCAAAGCCGGTGTGGTCCCCGGGGCATTCAGATGCCTAGGGGCAAAATGGTCATCTTGACCGGAAAGCCTCGGAATTGGCCCGAAACTGACTAGAAGGCACCTAATCATGCCAGATTGCAATTAAGACAATCTTGGAAGGATGGACTTATCATTTTGAGGGCTTAGGTATTATCTCGAGAAACGTGCCGAAAAATGACCCTAGGGGCAGTTTGGTCATTTTTCACCAAAATGGACTAGCAGACACTGGTGTTGACCTAGGTTTTAAGTGTTTCCACCACTCTGATGGCGGTCTCGTGGTATAGGGGGTTGTTGGCAATTTCTTATATCGACCTGTTTGTGAGTATTTCCGTTATTCTGACGGTTGCAATATTTATGAGTATTTTTGCTACTTTGATGATTCGTGATCATTCCCGAGACTGCCTGATCTCGAGAAGCTGCTAAAGGTACTTAGCGCCTGAGAAGTCAACTTTCTCAGAAGGCGTGCCGAAACGGACGTTTCTGCATTGGTGGGCTAGCAGGTGCCAAAGGTGGACCGTTTTACCATCTAGGGGACTTAGGGTCTCATCCCGGTCAAACAGGTCTAAAGCGATTTACCGTTTCGAAGAGATTTTTTTTGAAAAACGTGCCAGATTGGATAGACTTACTGTCTCGAGGAATCAGCTTTCTTGATAGAGGGATTAGAATTGAAATAGGAAAAGGAATTGGAAAGGAGTCTTACCGTCTTCGGAAAGACGTGCCTGTTGGAATTGCAAAAGGAACTTACCGTCTTTGGAAAGACGCGCCTATTGGAATATGGAAAGGGGACTTACCGTCTTCGGAAAGACATGCCTGATTTGGAATTGGAAAGGGGACTTACCGTCTCCGAAAAGACGCGCCTGGTTTGGAATTGGAAAGGGGACTTATCGTCTTCAAAAAGACGCGCCTGATTTGGAATTGGAAAGGGGACTTATCGTCTTCGAAAAGACGCACCTGATTTGGAATTGGACCGAACAATGCCCCTAAGGGCATTTCGTGTCATTTTGCCTCTATTTGGGCCTGGTGGCCCCACGAAGTGATGGATAGACGGGATTAGACTTAGAGAGTTGATTTCGATTAGAATACGTCCATCTTGAGTTGAGTACAAGTCTAGAAAAACTGTAGACTGCCGAGCGGTCAAAAATGAGTGCTTACAAGTGATGGTTGCAGTTGTTCCTCCCACAAAGCCCATTGCCGAAGAACTACACGAGGCCCGCTCAAAGTCGAATAGTTCGACACCAAGTTAGAGTTCTGGTCAGAACACAAGAGTCCACCCCATCCCCCGATGAGGAAGACACCATAAGTTTGAGGGAGAGGATGTTTGTTGCAGCTGGCAAGCCACTGAAGATGCCTGCCACAACTTCTGTCGATTCTCCATCTACCAAATTGGAGACTGCCCTTGTGGTGGAAGCTGCTCATGTTCAAAAAAGGCCAGAAACTCGGCAGCAAAAGAAAAGGGCGCCTGAAGTTACGGCATTGCCCCCAGTAACTAAGAAACCAAGGGGAAAAGGGGCGGTGGAAGAAGTCGGCAAGGTTGTTACTATCATGCCGGATATTTTGGGGCGCCCTATGACAACGGCCAACTCAATGATCGACCAAGCCGAAGTTACTTTCGGCCTCATGAAAAGTGTTCTTCCAAGGAAGGACGTTGCCAAGATGGGAGTAGTGAGTGACACAAGCATCTTCATGAGGGTATTTTATGAATCCCTGCTTATAAGTCAGCATTGCTTTTAAATTTGTTTGGAGATTTCGCCCATATGTGTTTTAAAACAAACTTTTGCTTTTTGGTGTAAGGTTGCCTGAATTCTCTGGAGGCGATGACCCGTTACTAGAAACTTGCCAAGGATCACCACTAACTCATAGAGGAACACAACCGTTTAAAGGTGGAGTGGATCGATGCCAACAAGGAACGGATCACTTTCAAGAAACAAGCCGAACAAACTTCTGCCGAACTCAAGATGGTGCAGGCAGACTATGAGAAGAGAGACAAGGAGGTGACTGACTTTCAAAAGAAATTTGATGTGCAGTCCATGGATCTGTACAAGGCAAAATTGGAGATCGAGGCACTCCAAGCCGAAGTGGCCAAGCTGAAGGCAGATGAAGAAGCCATAATGATGAGGGTGAAGATAGGGGGCCAATCGTCTGGCCATTGAGATGACGGATCTGAGCCGTGTCATCTTTCGACAGGCCTAGAACGGCGCCCTTCATGTTACTGGGGTGGACAAGTCCTCGGATATTTGGCACTTGTGCCCGGATTACTTTGACACTATTGAAGACGGCGTTGTAGACCCAAAGAATGTGGTGGCCAACGTCAAGTATCAAAGACAACTCACTTTGGAGGCTGTTGCCGACAGAAAGAAGGTTGAGAAGGAGAAAGCTGCTGCCGAACCGTCTAAGGTTGCAAAAGAGATCGTAGATTGCTTGGCGAAGAAATCTGTGCAACCGGAGAAGAAGTCGGCAGAGTGATTGTAGTTTTTCCTTCTTTTGAACATATTTTTGTAACCAACCATGCTACTTTTAATGAAAAGCTCGTTTTGTCTTTTATCTTGATATTACTCGCTCATGGTAAATGTTAATCGGCTGTCCTGACTTTGCTTGATTGTTTGAAATTCATTTCTTATTATGTTGTATGATTTTCTTCATTTGGCCAGCCTGTCCAACTCAGACAGGGACACGTTTCCACACTTGGTTTTTGTGGCCTTCTTTGGCTAACCTGTCCAACTTGGACAGGACCAAGTTTTCACACTTGGTTTTTGTCACTTTCTTTGGCCGACCTATCTAACTTGGACATGACCAAGTTTTTACAATTGGTTTTTGTGGCCTTCTTTGGTCGACTTGTCCAACTTGGACAGGACTAAGTTTTTACACTTGGTTTTTGTGGCCTTCTTTGGCCGACTTGTCTAATTTGGACATGAACAAGTTTTTACACTTAGTTTTTGTGGCCTTCTTTGGCCGATCTATCCAATTTGGACAGGATCAAGTTTTTACACTTGATTTTTGTGGAGTCCTAAATTGCTCAGAGTAGATTTGTTTAACAACTTCATTTTCCATTGATCTCATAAAAGCTTTACACATTTGTTGAGTTATTACATCATATGGGGCTCTACACTACTGGTAGAATTTCTTCAAGTTGTTCGCATTCCAGGGTCGAGGCAACTATCTTCCCTCTTCAACAGTCTCCAATCGGTATGCGCCAACGCCGACCTGGGATGTCACTCTATAAGGGCCCTCCCAGTTGGGGCCAAGCTTTCCATCTGCTGTATTCTTAGTTGCCCCCAGTACTTTCATAAGACTAGGTCACCTGGAGTGAAGTTTCTCGGACAAACCCGTTTGTTGTAGGAGCGTCTTACCTATCGCTGATATTCGGTAAGTCTGATCAAGGCAGTTTCCCTTTTTTCTTTGGCAAGATCCAGATCCTTTGCCAGAGTCTGGTTATTGAGCCCTGTGTTGAAGGTTGCCGATCTGATTGTTGGTAGCCCTACCTCCAAAGGTATGACTGCTTCCACCCCGTATGCTAGAGAGAACAGGGTTTGGCCGGTAGACCTACTTGGGGTTGATCTATAGGATCACAGAACGCTGGGTAGCTCCTCCACCCACTTCCCTTTGGCCCTTTCCAACCGTTTTTTAATTCCGTTAAACATAGTTTTGATTGAAATCTCGATTTGCCCATTGCATTAAGGATAGGCTGGTGTTGAATAATAGTTTATGATCCTAAGCCCTTCACAAAATGATCTGAACATATTGCCATCGAATTGGGTGCCGTTATCTAAAATAATGGTACAAGGGACCCCGAACATTGTCACTATGCTTTTCTATGCGAACCTTTTGGCGTCGACCTCTCTAATGCTTGACAAAAGCTCCGCCTCTACCCATTTAGTGAAGTAGTCAGTCGCTACAGTGAGGAACCTCTTATTACCCGGAGCTTGGGGCAAAGGCCTGACTATGTCCAGTCCCCACTGAGCGAAAGGCCACGGACTGGTAATGGTTACGAGATCCTCGGCTGGCTAATGGATGATAGGAGAGTACCTCTAACACTTATCATACTTTAGGACGTACTAGGCTATATCTTTTTGTATGTAAGGCCACCAGTATTCTTGTGAGATAGCTCGGTGTGCTACTGATCTTCCGCCAACATGGCTTCCACATATTCCTTCATGGATTTTGAATAGGACATCTTGTACTTTATCTGGATGGACACAGTGCAAGTGTGGACCCGTGAAGGAACGTCTGTAAAGCTCCTTGGTTAGTGACAGCCAATACTTGAGAGCTGCGTGTTTGATTCGCCGAGTTTCGTTCTTGTCCTTCGGCAGCTCATCTTTATCGAGGTAAGAGATAATTGGGTCTATCCAGGATGGTCCCAACTATTCTATAGCCAGGGCTTGTTCTTCTTCCTGAAAGATGCTTGGCCTAACCAGAGTTTCCACGTTGATTGTCCTTTTTGACCCTAACTTCAGGGCTGTTGCTAACGTCGCCAGAGCATCCGCATGAAAGTTATTGTCCTGGCTGATATGGCGAAGCTTGTAACTGTTGAATTTGTTGAGCAGTTCTTTGGCTTTAACTAGGTATTGCGTCATTCTTTCATTCTTTGCTGCGTATTCTCTCATAATCTGGTTGACAACAAGTAGGGAGTCCAAATAAATGACGATTTCAGAAATTTTGAGTTCGATGGCTCGGCGTGGTCCGACGAGCAAGGCCTCGTATTCAGATTCGTTGTTGGAGGCAGCAAACTCGAGCTTGATAGCTTGTTCGATGGTCAGACCGTCTGGTGTAATGAGCATTATGCCCAATCCTGCCCCCTGGTTATTGGAGGCTTCATCAACGTAGAGTTGCCAATGATCAATTTTTTTCCAAAGATCCAGAGGGAGGTCATCGTGCTGTTGGGCAGGCGCTGGTGCTTGGTCGGCTTCGGGTGGCAGTTCAACGGAGAATACAACAACGAAATCTGTAAGGACCTGCCCTTTCACTACCCATCTTGGTTGGAACTTGATATCAAACTCCCCTAAGTTTACAGCCCATTTTGCCAATCTTCCAAAGAAGTCGGCCCTCCTGAGAAGAGGTTTGAGCTGGTGGTCTATGAGAATGTTGATGGTGTGAGCTCTAAAGTAGTGCACCAACTTACGTGATGCTACTTCCAATGTGAATGCCAATTTTTCGAGGGGTAAGTATCTACTCTCTGTCCCGAGAAGTGTCTTACTAACATAGTAGACGGGCAACTGCTGCCGATCTTGTTGCCTGAGTAGTATAACGCTAATTACATGCCCTGACACCGCGAGGTAGATGAAGAGTTTCTCATGCTGGAGTGGGGTGGAAAGCAAGGGTGGTTGGGTCAAGTATTTATTTATATCACTGAGGGCTAGGTCACATTCTGGAGTCCATTTGAACTGTTCTTGTTTTTTGAGAAGCTGGAAGAATGGTTGGCACCTGTCTGATGATCGGCTGATGAACCTGTTGAGCGCTGCTGCCATTCCAGTTAGCTTTTGTACCTCCTTGGCAATCTTTTGGGCCTGAACGCTCTGGATTGCACTGATCTGTCATGGATCCACCTCAATGCCCCGATATGTAACTAAGAACCCTAGAAATTTGCCCGAGCTGACTCCGAAGACGCACTTCGAAGCATTCAATCTCATGTTGTACTCCTTTAGGATGCGGAGTACCTCTTTTAGATCCTCTAAATGAGAGTTGTTGAGTTTGCCTTTACCACCATATCGTCGATGTAGACCTCCACGGTACTGCCGAGCTGCTTCTTGAACATCTTGGTGACCAACCACTAGTATGTGGCCCCGGCGTTCTTCAGACCAAAGGGCATAACCTTGTAGCAAAAGATACCCCTTGGAGTGATGAAGGTCGTCTTCTCTTGATCGTCAGGATGGAGGGGAATCTGGTGGTACCCCCGATAAGTATCCAAGAAACTCATCCTCCCGAAGCCAACTGTTGCATCCACGAGCTGGTCGATTTTGGGGAGATGGAATGGGCCCTTAGGGCATGCTTTGTTGAGATCAGTGAAGTCCACGCAGACCCTCCATTTGTCGTCCTTATTTTTTACCACCATTGTGTTAGAAAGCCAGTTCGGGTAGTTGATTTTCCGAATTGCCCCAACTTCTAAAAGCTTCTTCGTTTCTTCAATAACAGCGTCCACATGCTGGGTTGCCGCCCTTCTCCCTTTTTGGACCACAAGTCGGCATTTTGGGTCAATATTTAGCCGATGGCAGGCAACATTGGCATCAATCCCTAGCATATCATAAAGGGTCCAGGCAAACACTTCCAGGTACCTTGTCAATAACTCAATCAAAGGACGTTCCTTTATTTTGGACAAAGAGGTGTCGATGACGAAGTACTTATCATCTTGTCGATCAATGTATATCTTTTTTAGGTCTTCCATGGCTTTGTTCTCAGGCGTTTTTCCCACATCGTCGATGGTGGGGGTGTCTTCGTGTAGCTCCATCATCTGCACATTTTCAGCCTTATGTCTTGGTTGTGCATACTGTTAGGAAACACTGTTTGGCAGCCACTTGGTCTCCCTTTATCTCCCCGACTCCACTAGGGGTCAGAAATCTAATCAGTTGATGGTAGGACAAAGGAATGGCTTTCATGAGGTGTAACCAAGTTCGTCCTATTGTAGGAGGAGGGCACATTAACTACTAAGAATTCTGTTTGCAATATAATTCCTCTTGCAGTCACTGGAACCGTTACCTTCCCCATGGGCCAAGCCGAATCTGAGTTGAATCTAACCAATGGGTTGAGTGATGGCTGGAGGTCGGACTCCTTGAGCTCCAGTTTCTTGAACAAGCTATAATACATGACTTCGGATGAACTTCCTTGGTTAATAAGCAATCTCTTTACGTCACAGTCCGCCATTCTCAATGTTACAACCAAGGCGTCATTGTGTGGGGTCTGCACCCCCACAAGATCTTCATCGATGAAGGTAATGGGCGTAGGGTAGTCGCCGACCTTGACTTTCTTGCTCTGTGGTTGTATCTGTATTACTTCCCTCATGTGTGTAACCTTCTGTATCTCGACCCGGTATCGATGTGGGTTGATGGTTCCTGATTTAGCCAAACTGTACAACACATTCATTACTCAGACCGGTCTTGCTTTAATCTCCTTATAGGGTGTGTCTTCCACTCGCGGTTGCTCGACGTCATTTTTCGTCTTATCGCGATCAATAAATTGGTCGAGATGGCCAACCTTGGCCAAATCTTCCAAATGGGTTTTAAGATGTTGACATTGTTTCATTTTATACCCCTTCTCGCGGTGGTAGGAACATAACCTCTTCTGATCTCGGGTCGTTGGGTCCCCTCCTAACTTTGGTGGCCATTTGAAAAATGGCTTGTCACTGATCTGAGGCAAGATTTTATAGATGGGGTCCTTAAAGACTGTGTAGACGACCTCATTCACCTTTTTTCCCTGGTTGTTGTCTTCTGGTCGGGGTTTCTTGGCATCCTTCTTATTTTTTTTGTCGGCAACAATGCTGACTTTCGCCGAACTTGGTTGGGGCGTATCTTCATCCAATCGTGCATAGCGCTCGATTCTTAGCATCAACTCATGTATGGTGAGGGCTGGTTTTTTCATCAAAGACTACCGCAAACAATGCTCTCTGGGAAGGCCGATTTTGAATTGAGTCACAGCCAGTTGCTTGTTGCACTCGACAATTTCGTTGTAAGCCTCCCAGTAGCATCGTGCGTATGCCCGTAATCCTTCCCATTCTTCTTTTCGCAAGGTCAATAAGAAATTAACCTTCTTTGGCTACAAGCTGTTTGCTATGAATCGAGCGGTGAATAGCTCGACAAGTTGCCTCCAGTTTGACACAAATTTAGGTGGCAACTTGTCGAACCATCGTAAGGCCACGTCTCCCAGGCTAAAGGAGAAGATTCGGCACATCAACATTTGGTCACCGTACTATACCACCATTAGCTGCTTGTAATGCCAAACATGGTTAACTAGGTCAACCTTCTCGTCGTATAAAGTGAACTTTGGTGGGATGAATTTTCGAGGAATTTTGTGGGACTCAATCTCGTCTATGAATGGTGAGGATGTGATTTGGTCTAAGGCCTTCTTGACTAGGTCGTGGGCCGTGCGTTCCTTAGTTTGTTGCCTCCTATCTTCCAGTTTTTCGTTGTACTATTTATCCCATTCTTTTCTCAGCCGATCATCCTCCGCATGCTCGTCATTTGGCGGGGTCTTACTCCTTCCCCTCCACTGATCTTTTCGCCCATTGTCACAGCGTCCAGTACTAGAGGTGTAGCTCTTTCTTACTCGCAGCGCCGGATTTTCCCTGCTTCCAACAATTCTTTCGTGGTTGGGGGACCTTTCTCTCCCACGCCTATCTCTTCCGGAGATTGGTTCTCTCATGACCTGAACTTGGGAGGTGAGGTAGGCAATTTCTTTGCCGCACCGCCGAATTTCCTTTTCTGCAGCACGAAGTGTGTCTTCACTTGGGACTCACCCACTGGAGGGCGATTGGACAAGGTCTCGGTGGTGGTTTCTATGGAAGTTTTTGTCCCTGACATAATCTGTATTCCTCTACAATTCGTCTGGTGCTTCCTGGTGGCTTTCAGCAGGGGTTCGTATTTCCGGCCTTAGTGTTCTTCCTCGGTGCCGATCTACTGGTATAGATTGGCAATGCGCCAAATTAGTTTGATCTTTGCTGGAGGAGGCTCTGCTACCTCTTCCATCGTGGTTCTCTCTTGTTCCCCTTCGATCGTTCAAACTCATGGTCTTTCTAAGCCTTCCCACAGACGGCGCCAATTGTAAGTGGGATTTTTCAGGAAGGCTGGGCCGAACTCTTAAGCCCACGTTGATGAGTCAAAACTCTTAACAAGAAAGGGAGGTTAGAATGGGTCAACTCTTGTTGAGCCGATCACACTTTGGTGATTAAGTTAGCAAGCTTATTCAACATTAGAATGAATAAAAGTTGTGTATACTTGGAGTCAGTTCTCCATACCTAGCTCTTGAGGGTTCGGATATTTATAATGTGATCGATGGAATGTTTCGCTCCTTGCCTACTAGCAGATTATCATGGCCTGCTGGGTAGGCATTATTTTATGCCGCCGACTGACCGCGTGCTGGGCCTGCCTTATCGCCGCTGAGAAATCCAGTTGACCGGACGTGCATATCGATGTCACGTGGGGAGCCGATGGCGCATTTAATGTAGGTCAACTCCGCATTTAATGCTCAAAGACTGCTAGCGGTTTGGGCTCGCCTTTCGCGGTTTGGGCCAAAGTCGGCAGGAGGTCGGTGGCTTGAGCTAGACCGTCCTTTAGTTCTGAATTTGGGCTGCCAAGTAGCCCAACTGTAATTCGTGTAGATTGGGCATCACCAAATGGGTTGGGCCGTGTGCTATTCCCCCACAGATAATATTAAAATTTAATTTTTATTAGTTTTGTAAGATATATATATGCACACACACATAAGAAGTTGACTCCAACTTAAAAGCTATCAAATCACCCATATATACGTATAAAGTAATTAAAATTCTATCCAAAATTTTACTGTAGTAGAAGATAATAAATCAAAAAATAGTTGAGTTCAATCCAAATAATTATTATTCCTTATATGATTAAAAATTAAATAAAAAATTATCTACCAAGTGAGGATGCTATATACTTTTTTTTTTTTCTTCCGTGAACAATCTTAACACTTTAAAGAGTTTTATTTTATTTTATTACCATAAAACAAATTAAAGTTGTCAATTTTGAATTGTACAATTAATTATTTTAATTTTAAATTAATTACTTATAATATTTCTATTGTAGATTTAAACAAGCCCTCACTCCCTGTGCATCGTACGGATTAACACTTAATCCTGTGACTATTGCTCAACTGTAGTTAACTCTTTGGTTCTACAAATATAGATTGCTCTACATTCCACCTTCAACTTCCAAATCACATCTTTCTTTAAAATTAAAACTTTGGAAGCACTACAAGTACTTATCATATATTAAAATTTACACAAGAACAAACAGAGTTTTCCCAAAAAAAAAAAAACCTTCCAAGGAGAATGACCTCCTAGTGATAAGAGACACAGGGATAAAGAGAGCGCCCAAGACAAAAAAAAAAAAAAAAAAAATCGTATAGAATCCTATATGATTCTTGATGCTATTAGTTCCGTACAATAAATAATACAATGCAAAGTTTCTAGATTCATTGTAGTTGGCTAGAGTTTATAGCTTTTAACAAGAAGGTCAGAAGTTTGAATTCCCTTCCGTCAGATCTCCTTCTAATTTCGATCTTCTTTATAATCTCTTTCGAAAAATCAAAAAAAAAAAATTTTCTAAATTCATGGAGATAGAAAACAGTATATAAAACTAGCAAATTAAGGGTAGCTCGTTATAAAGACAGTTTTGACTTTCGTTAAATCGAATTACAAGTGAAATTACAAATAAATACATAGGTTATTTTGTTCTTTCAAACTAAACTTTAAAAAAAAAAAAATAGACCTCGCGGCTATGGAATATGTAAACAGATCCATTAGAAAGTGACTATTGTTTTCAAATATTACTTTGTTTATGAATTTTACCTTAATTTGAAAATATTATGGTATCACTAAAAATTTTCTCTATATTACCCTTCAAAAGTAATTCCATAACCCATACGGATGTCGCTTGATGGGGGTCGCAGTTTTTTTCTGTAATACGGAGCAGCACGGTGTCGTCCGAGTCTGAGGAAACGAATCGGCGAGGATGACTTTGCCGAATTACGGAGTGGGCGGGGACAAAACCACGTATCTATCGATTCCATTGTCTGTGGGGTTCACAGAGTCCATGGAATAGAGTTTCCCGAGAAAGCGTAAAATAAGGAAAAAAGTATTCGGAGGGTTTGCGTTGGTGTGTTGTTTGTAGGGGACCAGTGTCCAGAATATCGCCACGTGTACATTGACTTGACGTATGATTTAGGTCTCTCCTTATATGGTGAAAAGACAGAAGTGAGGCGTAAGCGTGGCTCCACGATGTGACGGACCAATCAGAGCACAGCAGTCCACGTGGATCAGTCCGTCATTTCCACTCCGTTTTGCTTTCGCTGGGAGAAATTATTCAGTGTTCATGGTGCACCATATGTTTTTATTTCTCTCCTCACATGAGATGGGTCCGGCACCTGTTTGGTGGGTTATTTTACCATCATTTTGTAGGGAGACCTATTATTATGTGAGAGCTGAAGCAAGATGTGATAATCTTAGAGCACTGAATAGTTCTCACCAGACTGGCGAAAAAAAATCTAATATGTCCCATACCGTGGTTATAGTTTTATGTATACTGACAGTAGTTGGCAGTTAATATTATCTGACCAGTAAAAATTTGTCGCCAAACTTGGAAAGGAAATGTTAAATGGAAATATTGCATCCTTATTTTTAAGTACTATTTTAATTATCATTTTTATTTTTTTGGTATACAGTCAAGAATGTTTGGTCTAGTTTACAAGTATTTTGATTAATTTTTTTTTAATTTAATTAAAAGTAAATTAATCACATTAAAAATAGAGTATAATTGTCAAATTTTAAACTAAAAACATTTAGATTTAGAGTTTGTATATGCACTCATTGCACTATCTCTTGAGATTCAAAATTTAACCTTCATTTATGTCTTATATGTACTTATGATTGATTCCACTTACAAAAAAAATTTCTCTCTCTTTATTTGGTTGGAGAGAGCAAAAGTTTTTTTTTTGTTTTTGTTTTTGATGGGTAAGGACACTAACTTTATGGGGAGGGAAAACAAAGTAACCTTTTTGCTCAAAAGAAATAAAGATAAAGGTCAATCAAAAAAATTTAACTTCTATGAACACATGATTATGGAATGAAAGTCTTTCACATTCATGTGTGAGGTTTGCCAACAAGAAGGCAGAACTTCAATGTGCAAGCCAGCCACCATTGTGGGGTAATGTGGAAATTCAATTCCATTCACTTCATTGTCAATGAAAAAAGAAAAGCAAGGATTAACACACATATATCTTTATTCTGAAATTCAACTCCATTCACTGAATCCAATTATTTTAACATTTTTTGCGTAGTGTTGTGTTTGAAAAATTTATTAAGGAAAAGAAAAAAGAATAAATTCTATACTTTTGTTTGTTTATATTGATAAAATGAGAAAGAAACGAATAGTCAATTATCAATAACAATAAATATAAAGTTAAATGAGATAATACAATTTCTTTACTCATTTTTTTATTTTCTTTCACCCAATACTTTCTATTCAAAATTCAAAAACAGTATAAATCAATTGATGGAGGATTTTTTTTTTTATGTTTTATGCAATTATCATCATCTGAACAATAATAGTGAAAACTAATGAGGTGATTGATACATTTGAACAAGTCGAGTTGGAATGCAATAAGAGTTTATTTCACTTATTTCTTTGTTTTTGTGCGCACGTGTTTGAGAGATCGATCAGTTTATTTGATCCACTATTTACGAGTGCACGAATGGTTTCTGAAGATAATATCAAAGTTGTACTTCTTTAGGTCAATTTGTGTCATTTTCGATGTTTCATCCTTGTCTCATGGTGGATGCAAGCCAAGCTGTAACTTCAAATAATGCATTAAAACATGACAAAACAATAATACTTCCAAGATTATTTCCATATAATTCTACTTCATGAAATTTTTTTTAATAGACATTGAACATTAAAGTTAGCTAATTAAACGTATGTTTGCCATGTTTTTTTTTTATTTCTTCTTTTAAAAACAGTATTTTTTAAAAATGCTTCAAGATATGATTATATTAGATTATCAAACGCATTTTGGGGGTATAAACTAATGGATTATAAGCATGAAATACACTCAAGCATAAACTATAAAACCCTAACTTGCTTAATATTATATTTAGCTTAATTGTATACATTTTAGTATGTAATTACAACAATTGAAGAGCTTGATTAACATGTTTTAATGAGAGCATATTATGGGAGGATTATGTTATTTTTTAGCATAATTAATTAGCTTAATTCATGATTAATTAGTTTAATTAATCTTCATACTTAGTTTATGTTAATGATCATTAATTATCATAAGCGTAGTTAATTATGTAGATTAGTGATGGATTAAGAAAACAAGGAGGTGCTAGGTCGGGGTTCAAACCTAAGCCATCTAGGTGTGTGCTTCATCTTATGGGATGTGGGTGCTTATTGCTAGTATGTGTGTGTGTTTATGACATGTGAAATGATAAATACACTTTGTATCTATTATTGGCTTTAAGCTAAGAAAAGATGGAGAAGAGAGGTGTTTGCTAGTATTTTGAGTGTTTGGCAAAAGAGAAAGGGAGAGAAGAAAGAGGAAAAGAGAGAAAGGAAGAAGGAATTCAAGGGGAAGCTTGTGATTTCATTGTTGAAAGTGAGAAATCTCATATTCATGCTTGTTTTAGTATTGTGTTTCTATGGATTCTTATATGCTAGAATATCATTTCATGCCATAAAGGTTGAATTGAAGTGGAGAGAGAAAATGGTGATAGGGTTTCCTAGGAGGAAGTCTTGAATTCTCATGTTGTGCATGCTTTTGGTGTTTGAGAACTTGTTTATGAATTTAAAACTCCATTTTGAGTATTTGGTAACTTATTGTTATGTTGGGGTGGTGAAGAGATCTTGAAACTATGTTTTGGAGATTGTATTATCAAGTCAATCAAGTAGGTGGAAGGAGGCTTTGGTTGTCAAGACGGACACTAGTTATTGTCCTGACGATAAGCCATAGAAGGAGTAGTCTTCCTCTTTGGTCGTCAAGATCGTGGGTTTTGTCGTCCTGACGATAGGCCAAAGGGCTTTTGCATGGCCTTTGGTTGTCAAAACAGTGTTATGAGTTGTCTTGATGATAAGTGTATTGGGTTTGCATAACTCTTGGGTCGTTAGGACGCCAGTTGTGATTGTCTTGACGATAAGATTATTTGACATTATATTGGTCTCTAGTCGTCCAGACAGAGATGGTGACCGTCCTAATGGTAAGACCGTTTAGCCACATGACCATTTATCGCTCTGTGGTCGTCCCGACGGTCAATGAGTTTGCATTATTGTATTTTTTGTTCTTTGCATTACATTGCAAAAGGGTTTAACATGTCATATTGTGTTTCTAATGCATCATTGATGTTTTATAAGCCATGAGCATGCACTGTTTATTAAGTAATACATGTGTTTTATAAGATTGATGTGGCTTTAGATGATAGGTTCGGAAGCGGATCAAAGCACTCCGGTTCAACTAAAGGAGTGACTCGACTGTGTTTGTAAGTGATAAAAGGTAGGGAGTTTAAGATATTCTTACTCATATTATATTGAATTGTCTTATTATCTATATTAATGGTGATTAGTGGATTATGAGGTGATATTTGCATACAACACATATTGTGTGCATAATTTGCATTGCACTGGTTAGGTTTAGCCAATGTGAGGCTAACCTAAGGTAGTCACGGTAAACTAACTTAAAGGGTCTCAAGGTGGATGTAATTGGGATTTTTCGGAAAGGTCTGGCCAATCACTCGAGCCAATGTCACTGAGCCCAAACGCACTGCAAAAAGGACGAAGAAGGTAGAATGGATCGATCCTTTTTGGGCCGATCACACTCTAACAGCTAAGTTAGTAAGCTTAATCGAGAATAGGGTGAATCAAGGCAGTAAATACTTGAGATTCAATTGTCTATACCTTACTTTTGAGGGCTTCGGTATTTATAGTATGATCGATGGCGTGTTTTGCCTTTGGTCTACCAGAAGGTCATAAGTGGAATTTTTCGAGAAGGCCTGGCCGATCACTCGAGTCAATGTCATTGAGCCCAAATGCACTACAAAAAGGAGAAAGAAGTTAGAATGGGTCGACCTTCTTTGTGTCAATCACACTCTGACGACTAATTTAGCAAACTTAATCGAGAATAGGGTAAATAAAGGCAGTAAATACTTAAGATTCAATTGTCCATACCTTGCTCTTGAGGGTTTCAGTATTTATAGTGTGATTAATGACGTGTTTTGCCTTTGGTCTACCAGAAGGTCATAAGTGGGATTTTTCAGGAAGGCTTGGCCAATCATTAGAGCCAATGTCACTGAGCCCAAATGCATTGCAAAAAAGATGAAGAAGTTAGAATAGGTCGACCCTCTTTAGGCCGATTATACTCTGACGACTAACTTAGCAAGCTTAATCGAGAATAGGGTAAATAAAGGCAGTAAATACTTGAAATTCAATTGTCCATACCTTGCTTTTGAGGGCTTTAGTATTTATAGAGTGATCGATGGCATGTTTTGCCTTTAGTCTACCAGAATATCATCATGGCCTGCTGTGTAGACTTCATCATTCGCCACCGACCGATCGAATGCAGGTTCTGCCTCACCATCGTACCAGAATCCTGTTGATCGGATGTGCAAGTCAACATTGCGTGAGTAGCCGCTCATGCATTTAATGTAGGTCGACTTTGCATTAAATGCTTTGAGACTACTAGCAGTTTGGTCAGCAGTAGGTCGACATACTAGGCCAGACCGGCTTTGATATTAATTTGAGCTACCCCGCAGCCTAGCTTCATTTATTCTGATCGAGCCTAATCAGATGAGTTGGGCCGTGAATATTTTTAACCCACAGTGGACATTCCTTGATAACAAGTCATCAATATATTGGGTCAATATTATCTAAATTGTGCTCTTCTTTGTTGTATATTATACATTGCATCACAAGAAATATTATATTTCAGTGGTGGTGTATTCTTCAGTGATTATCTATTATTCATTCTTTATAAATTTGAGTATTTTTGTGAGCACGTTGATATATAGCTCACACCCACACAGATTGTTTTGATATGTGAGATAAAGATAGAGGTCCAGTTCACTGTAGTCTTTGTTACTATTGTTGTGGCTATCGTGGTTGTTGTTGATAGTGAGTTGGAGAGTTTCGAAGAAACTCTTGTAGTTGTACCGTCGGTCTTTGTATATGTTGTATGTGAGATAAGAGTTCTTGAAATTTATTTACATTTGGTTTTATATTTATAATAAGTTTAATTTAGTAGCTCTCTTTATGATTTATATTGGAGAATTAAGAGATAGCTTAATATATTATGATGATGCTTATTCTTATCTTTGGGTATGTTGTGGAGTTTCGCTTACAGATTGTTAGTTTGTGCGATCACACTCACCCTAAGATTGTGTTAATTAATGACACTTAATTAGGAGCGAGTGTGAGATAAACATTGTGTTTGTAATTAAATTCAAAATTGTGTTCTATAAATGTTTTGCTTGTCTAGGATAAATAGTTAAGTAAATTGAGGTTTCTACTTAATTTCAAATGTTTTATGCCTGCCAGACAAAAAAATTTGATGGTCGGTTTGCTAATGTTATGTAGTTCTTTTGATTTTATAGAGAAACATCTTACTAATTAATCAAAAACCATTAAATCAATACCGTAAGTTGCTGCAATCAATCTACATCATGAATCGCTCTAATTAATCGATCGATCCCACATCTATCTTCGATCATGGGATCGATGTTCTAATAATTAGTAGCTAAACAAACAAACCATGTCGATTCTCTCATAACAAAAAGCTTAACACGACAAATCCCTAACATTCCTTCACTAAAGTCATTTAGATTTTAACTAAAAAGTTGAAAATAGCCAATCAATGCTTAATTTATCCTTAACAAAAAGCTTAACATGACAAATCACTAACATTCGATCTTTCACTAAAAAAATTGATGTAGGAGTTTTGATGCTATATATTATTCTCATCATCTGAACAATAATGGAGAAAGTTAGACCTGAGGTGATTGATACATTTAAACAAGAAGAGATAGAAACTTTAACGGGCGAAAGTGAAAGAAAGTCTTGCTTTCTGAGACAATGGTCCCAACTATGACTATGATTGTAACAACAATAATCTGCAATTAGGTTGAGGAACCAAAAGATGGTTGATAGTGAAAGTAAGGAAAATCAGTAACATGAGAGAGAGAGAGAGAGAGAGAGAGATGCATGCTGGTGGATAACTATGGGTTGATGAAGAACCAAAAGCAAGATAGTTGATTGACAATGAAAGCAAAGAAAAGAAGTAACATGCCCGAGAGAGATGTCTAATGAAATGCTGGTGGATAATTACGAAAAGTGATGTTTGTATTTGTATCTTGCATTTGTCAAAAAAAATAAATAAATAAATAAGAGAGAAACGAAATTACTTATACATATTTAGTTTTATGGCTAAACAAAAAATAATAACTCTCTTAACAAATATCTATTCATTTCTTCTTATTTTTTAGCCCAACAAAGAAAAAAAAACCTAGCTTCTTTGACTTCACTTTTTTGTCTACTTTTTCCTTTTATTTTTCTCCCTCTATAAATTTCAAATCCAAATAGAACTGTGTATAGACATTGAGGAACCATGATCCTTCCTACTTTGCGAAATTTGGTCTATATCCGATGATTTTTTAATATTTATAATAAAAAATAGTTAATTGACTCCAAAATTTTTTAAAAAATGAAATACCTTAGCAGCCTCAACTTAATCCTATTAATTAATTCTCATAAGAAAGTTCATAGATTCCACTGCAATCCTGTCTTTGGAAATGGTGTTGTTCTACATTTTTATTGATTTGATCAAACTCAACTTGAACTAGTTAGGAACCATTAAGCAACTTAGGCCCATTTAATTAGGCTTTTTTTAAGTTTTTTTACTAGATTTTTTTTGCTTATAAATAAAAAAATTAAAATTTTAAAATTTTTTTATTTTTTTATTTTTTTTCCTTTTCTGTTTATCTTATCTTTGTTAAAAATTAAAAAAATTAAAAAAAATTTTAACTTTTTTACTTATAAATTAAAAAAATTAAAAAAAATCGTATCAAACGAGCTCTGAATCAAAATTGGACCCTGATATTCAAACATAGGACCCTCAAAGTCGGCAATACATATATATATACATATTAATATATAATCATATAAATATGTAGCATTAGCTAAAACTAGCTGACTAAGAGCCGCTCATCCAAAGTCCCGGCCGTAGTGGCCAAAAATTCACGTGAAATGTCACATATATTCGGTGGGAGAGAGCGGAAGGACGGGCACAACCACCCACCACCGCCAACTTTGGTGGTTGTGGAGACAAAAATCCGTGTCTACCTCACACGTGTCTGTCCCATATATAGACACTGGCGACTAACACGTGTGGCCCCAGGCAGAATGTTGACGTTCGCTGGCCCACCAACCCCACCCACACGTGAGGCATATCCGCTCTGTTTCCTTGGCTGGTCCTCAGTAACCCGGCCCAGTCTGGGGCCCAAAACTTGTCATCAACAGTTCCATTGCTTTCTAGCAACAGTTCCTGGCAGATTTTTAGAATTGCAACTTGCAAAACCAACCACTGATGATCCTAAATGATCAAATTTTACACAGAAGAGAATCTTAGCCGTTGATTTTGGCACAACAAAAAGAACGGCTTCGATTTGACTGATCAGAACAAGGTCTAGAATTGAACCATGTACAATAATTCTTTGTTGGTAGCTTAAACAACATGTTTAATAAACAATAAGCAGCCGTGTCTCTCGGGTTTTGTGGCGTAAACGCAAAAATTAATCACAATTAGGACCGACTTAATCACATTAATCCCATTGTGACAATGCCACGTTCTATTTTTTTCTAATACTAATGGGGCTTCATTTTTAATAATGTGTTCTTCAATTATGAGTAGTAGTCATACTCGTCAATATCCTAATGAAGTTGTTGAGAAGTTCATGTCTATATCTTGGTAACATCTAGAATTGCATAATTCAACTAGATTAGTCTTTCGCTTTCGCGTTAATTATTTAAATCAAAGCGGCGAAAACAATTTGAAAAAACAAACATTAGAAGAAGGGTTATGCTAAGGATAGGATAGACAAAGATTAATAAACAAAATAACACCCACCAACACCCTTTCTAATCCTTATATCATTTGTCTTGTCTCCCCTATCTCCAACGACCATTTGGCTACTAAAACGCGGTTGGGGTTTCCGATTTCGACCAATGATTACCTCATAGAACATTTTTAATATAAACAATGAAAGGGATAATAACACTTTAATATACGTTGTTTCGTGTTTTGAATGCAATTAGTCTCAATCATGATGTTAATCTTGGAGTTTGAGAAGAATGGAGCAACTGGTCCATAGGTAGATGTGAGAATTTCTTGCTGTTTTCTTATTTATTTTTAAGATTTGTGTTCCTTTCAGGGATATGTCCATGATGCTGCAAAAGAGTTGGTGGGAAACCATAACCAATGGAGCAAGAAAAATTATAAAAATAGAAGGTCCAGAAAGGAAAATGACCCAAAGCACGCAAGAAATTTAAAAAGAAAAAAAAAAAAAAAAAACCGATTCTAGTACCTTCTTGGAGCTGTCCAAGATGGACCTACCAGTTGAAGACGATGTTTTTATAATTTATCCAAACATTGCCTTTGCTTTTCTCTAAGTAAACTTATATTATTTTTATCTATTTATTTACAGTTTTAGTCTTTAATAGAGATTTTTTAATTTTTATTGTAACAGGAAGGTGATGATTAACATCACTATTTTTTTCTCATTTTTTTTCTAATAATTCTATAATATTGTTCTTGAATTATTAGTTCTTTGGACAACATACACGCTAGAAGGAGTGCACACGCAATACATGTGAACATATCCTACGTAATAAGGGGGAAAGCATAGGAAAGTTTGATCGAAAGAGATAGACTTTATTTTAAGAATAAAGAAGAATGAGGGATAAATAGGTAACATGGAGTTAATTGTATAGCGTAAAATTACAGTTGTATCCTTTAACCAACTTAGCTCTTAAGAGAAATAGGGGCAATGTTGACAATTCCAAATTTTGGCTTCCAAGTACAAGTATAAACAGTGTAGTCTATAACTTAGAAATTGAAAGTGCATTCCTAGATTGGGCTCATAATAGCCCATGAACTAGTTAAGAGGCCCATTTAGAAGTGGGCATTCTGGCTGGGCTAGTTATAGCATCTCCACCCTGCTGAGAAATGCATGGTGGTCAAGTTCTACGTGAAATTCTAATAAAACAAAAGAGAAAAAGAAAGGAGAAAAGAAAGTAGCCAAAAGCATATTAATTAATCATTTTTACCCGTTTTAGCTGGTTTGAATAGGCCAACTAATAAATTGGTCCAAACAAAGTACAAAATAAGACGAAGATAATGTTTCTAGAATTATGGTCATAGACTCCATAAATAATCTTATTTCCGATATGGATTGTCAGTCAAAATTGCATTAGAATTATATAATTATCTCAGTTTCCTATGACCAATGCTTAAAATCAGTGGTTTGATTCAAATAATAACAAATGGTCTAGACTTTCTTTATCAGTCTTATGTCTTCCGGTTCTTCATACCCGACCCAACCAATTCACCTAACTACCCAAAACAACTAATCAGTCAGGGTCCAGCCCAAAATGCACAATACAGCCCGGCCCGTGTTCACTGAAATCAAATCATAAATAATGTGGTCCGTACATATCATATGGTCTAGGTATTCTCACGGGAATGCCCGACCCAGTTATGGTATGGTTACAGATTATGGGCTTTGAATAAGTCCTTGGGCCATCTCCTATAGGGTAACATTGATGGATAGATACTGACAAATGTGTGTATGTTGGATACCCTTGTCGAGCTAATAATATGATTTGCCAACAATGTTCTGTTGAGCCATTTTCTTGGAAAAAAAATTTATTGGCATTTCAACATAAATCCTACATGTGATAAGAAAAAAAAAAACCATATCACTCTTGATAATGTCACAATAATTTATTCAAGTAACATATGGCAAATTGTTTTGATTGAAATCCCAAGTAATCGGGACAAAGATTTGTTGTGTCGAACTAAGGATTCTAACTACAGCGATTTTAAAAAAAATTTCAAATACAAAATTAATCTAGAACAAAACATTTAGAAATATTTAAATGACATGTGTTTTCAATACTATGATTGTATTTTTTTTTTTTTTTGTTTCTCTTTTTATTGGCAAACGATGGAAGTAATCTCATTCCGGTAAGTTATTCCTCAAAATTTTAACATTTATACAATTCTATAATTGAGTAGTAATGGCTAGTTCAAGCTTTTGTTTACCTTGAAAACTTAGTTTGGGTCTTTGGCTATTTGAAATGAGATGACTACAAGCAACCACATTATTTTGTACAAAATTTTGTTTATAAATAATTTTTTTAAATAAAATTATTTGAACAAAATACACACTACTTTTGTACAAAATTTTTATACATAATGAGGTGATTGTTTGTCGTTATTTCATTTACCAAATTATTTTGATAGAGTTTTTAATGTAAAAATTTTATAAAAAAAAATTTCCTAAATAAAATTATTTAAACGAACAATGACAATGATTCCTTATTTTTGGGGAACCACTCAGCATAACATCAAACAAAAGCGTGGAGTGTCAAAACCATGCATGGCAGCATGGGTACCATCATATCAAAGCTGTTTGGATTAATAAAGAATAATAATCATGAAAGCACATAAGGCTATCTATATATAATATTGATATATGTATTTTTTTTCCTTGTCTTCGGCCATTTAAATACTAAGATCCACATATTCATGATCCTATGGACAAAAGGGCCAGTCACATTGGATTCTTTATCATTATTTCTATCAAGACATTGCAATTTGTTATAGTGAATGTCTTTATTTTAGGTGCTAGTAGAAATGATTAAGACTGATTGTGATTTGCTTTGTCAATTGTCCGTGTTTTCAGGAGACTCTTTTTAGGTCTTCCGCCGAGCGTCTCAACTTTAGACTATTTCAGAAACCAACTTTATTCGCCGGCACTAATGTAATTTTTCTAATTTCTACCATGACAGCTTCATTATTTTTCTTAGCAGGTTTAATAATGAAAGCCTTTGCAATTCAAAAGAAATATTTTTTTTTTCTTTTGCTTTTTGGTGAAAACCAAAACAAACGTGGCCTATGTATTTTGATAGCATGAATTGAGAGGCGGAGGGTGGACATCTTATTTCAGGTCTCCTTTATTCTGGTGTTCGGGTGTATTTAAGATATATGTCTTATATTTCTAGAGCATTCGAGTGTTAAAAAAAAAAAAAAAAAAACTTGGTTTCACTTTATTTAATATTTTATCATTTTTTTTCTCACAAAGCTCTCTTAAGTCTTGACTAATCCAAACACTGGAATTACGCTAATTTATAGATCTTGTTACTCATAATGAGATTTCTAGCAATGACATTCACATTTGCCATCCAAACATAGCCTATAATATATAAGTAAAATAGCTACTAGTCATCACGATTCTTATAGTCAAACATTATATTCTAATGCTCTGTTTAAAATTTGAATTTTCAGTGAGAAAATAAAAAAGTAAAGAAAAATAAAACAAAATAAAAGAGTAATTTTACTCTCTTTTCTATCACATTTTCTTTTTTCTTTACCTTTTCAACTAAAAATTCGAATTATAAACAAAACATAAATGTACATGTCTCAAAAGTGGTGCATACTAGAGGGTTACATTACCTATTCATTGATACTTTTAGCAGGCCCAATGACTCGTAATTGTGGAGGTCACCCATAATTCAATTAATATTATTTTTCAATCAAATTAAAATAGAAAGTGATGTTTATGTCATTCTATACTCTCTTATTTCTATATTTATCTTTTCTCTAATTCAATTATATTTGTTTGAATTATTTAATAGAATTGTTTATCATCAAATTAAGTGCCAAAATGGTTTATTTATTTAGAGACTTTTTTTTATATCTCATTATATGTGTTTTAATTTTATTTAAATGTTTCAATTTAGTCAGAAAATAATTTTATCCAAAAAATTTATGTTTTAGTGTGCTGTTATATTTTAGGGAAAAACTAATAGTACTGCATTTTAAAATATAGTTGACCAAAACACAAGAGATAAAGGGTAATTCTTTAAAATTCAAGATCACTCAATTCAACAAATAAAGAAACCGGAAAAGAAAGTAGTCATTTGCCCTTTGGTCTAGGTGTCTCAAATCATTAAGCTAGGCATATAATGCAAGGTCCCTCGTGGAGTAATAGAATCATTGATTGTCCCTTAGAGAAACAATTAATGTTCCCCAGCCCATGATTCCATTGCATACATGTTTCCATTGTTGAGTGGTAAATGGTAATAAAGCAACTTCCATGTCATTTTGTTCAATAATTTTTGAAAAATGCAATTTTTACAAAATTTTTGTACAATAGAATAATGTGAGAGAGCCACATTTTTTAAAATTATGAGTCAACATAATGGATTTATGTTTTCAAAGGAAAGGTCCTCAAACAGTTATGGTATTCTGTATCAAAATTCTATACAAAAATTTGATTTTATATTATTACTCAATTTTTTAGCAAAATAAGATTATCCTATAAAGAAAAAAAGTCTAGTGGTTAAGTAGTATTAAACACTCGATAGTTTGATAGTAATCTTTATCATATTATGACATGTGATGTGTGAATACATCAACAATCTGAGTTTGTGGAGCAGTAGAGAGATTTTTAAGTAAAAATATCACATGACAAAATTTAATAGGATTTTTCATTAAAAGTCTCTCCACTACTCCACAAACTCAAATTACTAATGTATTCATTTACCACGTATTACCATTTGATAAAATTTATACTGAGTACTCAATATCACTGGATTATTTTCCCTTATAAAGGAGATCAAAATGTAGAATTATACCTAAACGATGAAACCTTCTAATTACTTATTTACTCTCGAAATGTTTCCAAAACTGTAAAAATACCCCAATGCTCTTTTACTGGCTCTCTGTGCCACTGTGGCCGTTACATCGTTCTTTACAGATTCTTTGTTTGACTGAAATACCCCCTTTCTCTAATGCTAACCTCGGTTTAATGGTAATGCTCTCTCCTCTCCACCTGGTTTGATTGATTTTGTAACCATTTTGCTTTGAAATTTAATATAGAATTATGATGTGCACATATCCTATGATGAATTTCAACATCCAGATTTACAACCAGTAGACTTGTTCAAGGAGAATTACCTTTCTAGAGGTTCTTAGAAAAGAAAGGCAGAAGATAGAACACTTCTTCCTAAAAGCTGCTCTCATTATTATTTTTATTTTCTGCATATTTAACTATTCATTTTCCATAGAACTTGAACTAAAGTGACAGTCTTTATATGTTTTCCTTTTTTTTTTTTGTTTGTTGTTCTGCTCCTTGGAGTTGTGCAAACTTTAGAGTACAAAATGAATATTAAATTTTCCAAGTTTATAAAATGGGTATAGTGATTGGGAAATCCCAGTGGAAGAGATGGGATTACTTTACCTGCATTAAACTGTGTAAAAATCAAACATATAAAATTGAACTTAGAAGGGCACAATTAATGACTTATGAACTCACAAGGAAGAGGAGAATAAGTATATTTCTGTGAGTACAATTGTTCAATTATTAACATACATAGAAGTCTACTTACAAGATTTTTTTTTTTATTTTACTGCAACTCATAAAAGAATTCAACATTTAAGGGTCACCAGCGTAAATTAAGCCTCCAAACGTGAGTTGTAAAGTCTCCACTGTACTTTCAAACAGGCACACCAAGTCATCAAACGAAGACGGCCCTGAGAATGCCTCACATCTACCAAGACTTAGTCCGTTTGTGTTTTTTTTTTTTTTTTTTACAACAATTCAATAGTAATTCACAAAATGATTCAATTTTTATGAGTACCTAAAGACCGTTAACTACACACTCACATACCTAAACGTTCCTACTTGGCCCCACCACTTACAAGATTGAGTTTGTGTTTTTTTTTTTTTTTACAACAATTCAATAGCAATTCACAAAATGATTCAATTTTTATGAGTACCTAAAAACCGTTAAATACACACTCACATACCTAAACGTTTCTACTTGGCCACACCACTTACAAGATTGAGCGGGCTGGTTGTACAGGCACAAAAAATTCAACATCTTTCTACTAAGACTACATAAATAATTAAAGGCCATTTAGGTCATTATTGACCAAATTAATCAAAATTTGGGTCCCTCACTAAGGGCAATTTAGTAAAACCATTTCTTAACATCCTTTTTAAACAGTCTTTTCCACTTTCAACACTCCCTCCATAAAAAAAACCCTTAAAACCCTCCAAACTCTCTCTCTCTCTCTCTCTCTCTCTCTCTCTAAACCATTCATTCATGGGGTTCCTTCAAAATCACATCCCAGTTCTTCTAGGCCTCATGGGCTTCCTGCTCTTCATCTCTCTCCCTCTCTCTCACTCCTCCTCTATCCACGACCTCCTCAGAAGCAACGGCTTACCGGCGGGTCTCCTCCCCAGGGACGTCAAGTCCTACACTATCTCCGAAAATGGCCTCCTTGAGGTCTACCTCGATGGACCCTGTTTAACCAAATTCGATACCATGGCCCTCTATGAAAGTGTTGTGAGGGCTAATCTGACCTACCGGAGTCTCTCCGGCGTTGAGGGCCTCTCTCAGGAAGAGCTTTTTCTATGGTTGCCTGTCAAAGACATCGTCGTCGATGATCCAAAGTCGGGACTTATATTGATTGACATTGGAGTCGCTCACAAGCAGCTTTCTCTCTCTCTTTTTGAAGATCCACCTGACTGCAAATCCGATGAAGGTAATTGGATTTCTCAGTCTCGGAGATCGGATTAGTTCAATCACCATGAAAAAGTTGTATTTTTATTTTAAAGTTTTCTAAATTTTGTACTTCGTAGGTTTATTGAGTTATTCTGTAATTCTTGGCATTTGTTGACTTGGGTTTTTGTTATATTTTGTGGTTATGAAAAAGTTTTGGATTTTATTGGTTGATATCACTGGTCATATTCATGTATGTTCCTTCACCAGCCACTGCAGCCTCTCTCTCTCTCTCCATGTTGAAAGTTCAGTTTTTTCGTGACTTGCTTGGGTGGCTATGATCTAAAAAGAAAGAGAATCATTCTTTTCTTCTGTCTAAACTAGTTACATGTAGAAGTCTAATTGCTTTGATTCTGCAGGTGTATTGAAGAAGAATCCTAGGAAGGAGAAAGGATCTGAAGCTCAAAGATAATATAAGATTGCCAATCTTAAATTTTAACTTATGTTTTTAATCCATAAATGTAGTTAATTACGTGTTCTTAGGTGTTGATAGGGTTGTAAAGATAAAATGGAATCTGATCATCTCCTAATCAGATGAGAAGTGCTAATGTTCTAACTTCTTCTCTCATTTCGTTTTGTCTTGATCTATATAAGATTATATAGCAATCAAAGCAAAAGGATTGATCCACATCTAATTATCTTTTTCTCTCTCTTTTAATAGAAATCTCTTTTGATTTCATTTTCCTTATTTTTCATAGGAAAGATGAGGTTGTTGAGGACTCCAAATGGAAATGCCCACTCTTCAGGGGCGAAATTTCCGCTGTCGTACAGACAAACACTTTCTTGGATTTATCAAATTCTTGGTCATTCTAAAACCCTCCTCATTGGTAGTAATACTGTATTAGATACTTAAATCATATAGAACTTAATATGAGGAGCGAGGTTGCCCCAATTAATGTACCAAAAAACCAAAAAAATTACCCATTTTAAAAGGTGCTGTTTTGGAGTTTATTAGCTACCCATTTCACTTTAACCAGTTGTAGTCAACTTGCATAATGATGGTATATTATATCGTTGAAAGATTTTTCCACTGGGGAATCCACAGTTTGGAAGCTTGCTTTGTCATTTCATGTGTATGGGCACAGTGAAAGCCATGTTCTAATTTTTCATTTTTTAATGACCATTATTCAATGGTTTGGCATTTTTAAAAATCACGAGAATAGAACTCAATCATAAGCGGTCACTGTCCTGGTTTTAACCGCCCAAATTACTAGGAGCTTCTCAGTCTTGGTTTATTGGTAGATTGTGATTATGATATCGTTATCAAGGTATTAACTATTGCTTTAATGTTGAGGACAGTTCAGCTACCCAAAAAAAAAAAAAAAAACTGACCCATGTAAACAATGTTGAAGGGTCACCAACTTGGATTTTTATTCTTGGATTGCCTGGAAGGGTGGATCATTGTTAATTATTATTAAAAACTGTAAAAATCAAATTGTATATCTTCATTTTAATGGTTGGAACAAGGATGAATTTGTCCAGCGCCAACTGTGGATACTCATCAAGGAGAATCTGCTTCGGTGTATCCTGAGATCAAAGTTTAGCTCAAAGTTTGGTTTAATATTTACATGCCGTTGATTTAGATCTTGATTGCTGTAGGAGAAGGTTTATGTGAATTCCAAATACATTAATAGAGCCAATTCGAAACTCTGGTTATACGATTACCAAACGAATTTAAGAGAGAATACCTTATTTCTGGTTGATGCTTTGCACATTACAATATCAATGTTGAGGCCTTTTGATGAGTGTTTTTTTTTTTTTTTTTTTTTTTGTGGTTTAGTAGGGTATTTGGGACAGTTTACGTGTACCTTAATTAATCTTTTTTCTGATCTGGTCAAAAATAAGCTATTTGGACCAACAATAGAATATTCATAAGAGTTTAATCTCTTACGGCTAACTCTTGCATTTGACAAAGTCGAACTCGAGCCTTGACAAATTGAACTAACCCCAATTGGTTGGCCTTATGATGAGTTCCAACACCTACCTAAAAGATTAAGCTTGCATTTGCATCACAACACACTCTAGTTAAGCGCAAGCTTTAAGTTGCACATTTCAGGACACTCCTATTTCATGCTTCTATTCAAGTAAGCGAAGCCGGGTCATTTCCTCTATCCCTAGATTTTATAATCTATTAATATTTAGAAGCAACTGAAAGATTAAATGAATGAGGAGCCGCGTTGATCAAGTGAATTGAGGCACCCCCACTCAGGTCGTAGGTTGGACTCACCTCCCTTCTGGTGACAGGGGCATGATGCCGTACCCTTTAACTCCTAACTGTTGCCCAAAAACAGAAAATAAAAAATAAAAACAAAAGATAGGATGAGTATGATGCCAAGTGCAGTAAACAGGAAGGTGGATATTAAACATTCAGCAACCTTGAGCATGAAAGAGTTAGGATTGAAGACTGATGAGTGTTGGGCTTTTCTGATCTAAAATCATTGGATGATCTATTCAATATAAATGGGCCAAAGATCTTAATCCGAATTTTGGCAGATTTAAGGGTCAAGTAAAAAGTTACCACCCCTAATTCAATATAATTGAAATTTAAAATTTGAAATTTGAAATTAGATAGGGCACTCTAAAGCTTATACTAAGAGCAGTTCAGTCTAAGCAATTTTCTACATATAATTGGGGACGAGACCAATTTGCAATCTTATCCCTTTGTCCTAGATAAGTCAAAAATGAAATGCAATCTTTTCTAAAAATTTTAAACAAAAATACAAATTGAAAATTGAATTTGATATGATAGCTCCATCCAAAACGGAATTAGATGCTCACAAATAAGATTTTATCCGATTGTTGCATAAAATAATCGGAAAAAAAAAATTCAAGAGGTAACACTTATATTTTTTAAGTACTATTTTAGTTATGATATTTACTAAACTACAATCATCAAAAATTGAAACATTCAGTTCAGATTTTAATTTTTAGAATCTTTTACCCGCATTTTTGTTATTATTCACGCATTGATAAATTAAATTTAATATAATCTTGATTAATGGTTTAGTGAAATTGTGAATTTAAATTAGATAATTTCGGTTAGATTTAATTTATTAGATAGGGTGATGGGATAAGAAGTTGATACTGTACGGGCAGTCTGATAAAAAAATCGACGTTAAATAATTCTTAAATTTACCCTGACCGTCCGATTAGGAGTTATAGTGGACCCATCACGATGTATCTACTCATCCCAGTTATCATGCCATATACAACGGTACAATACATCCTTACTCTTACCCATTAAGAGAAGTATCAAAAATCCGACACGCGTCAACTCCTAATTAACCGCCGAATCTCTCGCTAAAGCATAATTACATCATATCCGCTCTTCAGTAACCGACCGGAGCTTGTTCGAGCGGCGTAATCGTCACTGGTATTCTCGTCTAAGGGTTTCGATTAATAGCAAGTTAGCAACTATGGGAGGAGGCGGAGTCATGAGAGCGGCGGCGAAGGTGGCCGGGATCGGCGTCGTCAACGGCGGCCTACGCGGCGTTCCGGCCGTTTCGCCGGCTGAGAATCCGGTCGCCGCGGCCGCTCGCGGAGTCACTCGTCCAGTTTCGGCGATCGTTTCGTCTTCCGACGAGGTGAAGTCGAGCGTCTTGACATCTTCGCAGAACAGCATGATCGACGCGGCGGTGCAGAAGCCGTGTTGGGAGCTCGACGACTGGGAGTTCGCCGGCGTCGAGGACGAGCTGATCATACAATTCGTTGATCCAATGCCGAGACTCGTCTTTGGTGGCGTGCCGACGCTTCAAGAAGCCAAAGAGGCCACTTCTGAACTCAATGACGCTCTCGATAAGTATACTCTTGTTCTCAAACTTCTTGTTTTTCGTTCAAGTTTCAAATTTGGGTGGATTTTACTTGTATGCTTACCAAAGGGTTTCCCTTTATGTCCATGTTGCTGAATATCTTTATAGTTAATTTGATTCGTCAGTCGGAAAGTTGTTTCTTGTTTAAGATTCAGCAATTCTGCAATTTTTTGAGATTTTTCAGTCCTCTTCTGTGGTTTGGATTAAAATATTTTGTTACATTAGTATCTAACTATTTCTAGTTTAGATTGTGGTAAACTGATTAAGATCGATACCAGAAGATTAAGTTTTGCAAACTGTGGTTTTCTAAGAAACAGGGACACTGTGGCAAATATGTCCTATTATTTTTAAATTTTTTCAGAACTGGACGCTTGGAGACTTGTAAATTATAGTAGAAGATTAGTTGAGATCAACTGTAAAATAAAACATTAAGAATTTATACTAAAATTTGATATATAAGCGACTGAATACATAGTTTTTTATTATTATTTTAATTAGTATCGTCTTGCAAATTTTTTTATTGTTTTTGGGTAAAATATCTATATATTTGATATAGAAAAATAAATAAGATATATATTTTTCTGTATCTCGTTCTGTCGTGTACTTCATTTTTTAAAAAATTACTATGTCGGTGTATCCGATACGCCTCCCGTCCGTTTCCATGCTGTGGTGAAGTTGTTAAAAAACCTGACGTATTATCGACACAGTACCATTTACATTTTTTTACCAAGTTCTATACATAAACTTGAATGATTCTCTGGTGTAAACACATTGTTGGCCGCCCTATACTCTCTAGTACCATTACTTCATACATTCAATTACTTAAATTACCGTTACATAAGCTTGAATTACCATTACTTCATGCATTCCATTTATGGTATATACTGAATATTTGTGAATCTTCTTCTTCTTTGATAGACTTTATATGAGAGTTCAGTCTTAGAGATGGGGTTTAGACTTCTTTTGTATACACTGTGTGTAGTGAGGTTGCACCCCCTTTGGCGCACTTAGTAATTCCTGTCTATAAAAAATAAGGAAGGTGCTATCTTGATCTGTCTGCTATTTCTTGGGGTAAGAGCCAACTTTTTTGAAGAGGTATGCTGGGATTGTGCTGTTGTTTGATGATATTCAACAAGCTCCAGATATATTGTAACCTTACCTTTTCTTGCCTAAGTCTTGGCTTAGTGAATTGTATATGCTGTTGCATGGTTCTTGGTTCTGTAGTTATGAGTCAAAAACGGAACTGTTCATGGTTGGATCCAATCTTTGTAGGAAGCATCAGATCATGAGGGTCCACCTGGTAAATGAGGAAAGCGGTTGATATGCATGCTCAGCATGTTTTATGAGAAAGTAACAGTCGAATCTCATTCTACTTTAGTCGAACAGTGCATGTTTTTTGCAGACTGCATTGGTCAGCTAAGTTTACTTCGACTTTCTAGCTATGGTGGCCGAATTTAAGCCCTTTGTTTTAGAATTTTGGAGATATTAAACAATTGAGTGCAAGATTTTGAGTTTTATGGTCAATAGTAAATTTCTTTGCATGGAATTATTCCTAATTTTGGATGGTTCTTAGCGAGCTTTGTACTTGTAAAAACTGAAAAGCGTGGAAGGCAAAGCACATGATTCCAAGTTTACGAGTGGATAATTGACATGAAAGGCGGAATCTTGATCCATTACCCAGGTTTATGGTTCCTCGCGTGCTCTTGTGTATAAATTGGCAACTAGAATTTGGGATTGGCCCTGGTATTGATGGTGATACAGTTGGAACAAAAAATAGTAGTTGCTTGGGTTGGTGGGCTCTAGTTGGGTTAATACACTCTATTACCTTGCAGCCTTGCTTTTTATGCAATTGTGAACCCAAATCTGTCCACTAACCTGATTGTATAAAAATTCCATTGTTAAACAGAGATGTTTATAATAATTGTCAGGTTGGGCATCACCATGGTTGCTAACGTAACCAGTTCATTAAATAAGTTAAACAGCCTGGATCATATTCTCCTTTAGCCATAGACATTAAAGTTTTTTGTCCATGATATGTTGATTATGGGTGATGGATACAGCTTCTAGGTTTGGAGGTGTAATTTGTGACAAGTACTACATTCGAGTTTGTTGTTGGGATGGAATATTGGTTCATGCCATTCCTGTATCCTGTATGTGAACAAGGCATCTCCATATTTTCAGGACATATTTCTTCGTAGTTTCTTAATGTTCCAAGGATAAACATGATAGGGATTTCTGTAGTGGTCCAGAAAGCATAGTGTGATTAATCCACTTCATGAATGTTATTTCTTAAAATTGTCCTCTTCTTTGACCTCGTATTTTTTTTGGCAATTTATAGAACTAGATGTTGTTTGGCTGAATTTCTGTGCTCTGTTGCCTTGCCTAATTTTCAGGGTCTATCTGTCCTCTCCTAATTCCACTGGATGTGGCGATCCATATATAGCTGGTCATGCGTCTACCTTGTCGCTGCTTTCAAAACCGGAATACCCAGCGACTAAAGCTTGTGTCACCAATGAGACCACAGCACCGTCAGTGCCAAAAAATGCTCTTCAAGCATTTAGGCTTCTCAATGAAAGTCCTGCAGCTCAGGTTCTAAGTTGGAAATTCTCTATTAACTTCTTATAGGGATAAGTCTTTGAGGCTCTTATGGAGAAATAGGACCAAATGGAGTTTAGTTACTCATGTTTTGTGAATGTTTTCTGCAACTTCTTACCAAAGCATTGAATTGCATGTTTGTTCTTTTCTGTTTTTCTGGCTTCTGCATTACAAATCTATATGAAGCACATAATTCATGAAATTCCTGTTTACTTTATTTTCAATGAGAATTAGCTTGAGATACTTTGGATGAATTATCTGTGATCTGACATTAAAAGTTTAGGGGACAGGAATGTCATGCTTTTAAGAAACCTCAGTTTAGTTTGTAGCTTACATCTTGGCAGTTGGGACAACATGATGTTAGCATTGTGCTTAGCCTTCCAGTTGACTGTCAGGTTACTTATTATTGTTGACTAGATCTCGTAATTGTCTATCAATAACATGTCTAGATTTGGTATATTCTGTCACCTTGTAGATACACAGTTGTTGTCACTGATCAGGTTCCTTACTATTTTGCAAACACGCTCTTCACCCTCCTAATATTTTTGTTCCAAACAACCTATTGACTAGTCTTTATATGCATAAATGGGTGAAATGTCACGTTATGACATAAATGGATGTCGAGAACATGAAATAAAATAGATAATGAAAAGCTTTTAGAAAACAGAATGTAATAAATCAAGACTTGCATTTTAAAAAAAAAAAATTTACAAAATGCCTTTGTAATGAGCCAATATAGTCCCATGTCATTCTTTTACTGATTCAATGACTTGGTGTCTCAATGCCTTGCTGATTTTCTTTTCCTGTAGCACAAAGGTGCTGCTATTAGGTTTAGTTTAATAAAGAATTGATTACCTAGTAGTGAGACCATCTACTTCAACTCGAAGCATGCAGTCATTTATTTCAAGTCTTAGAAATCCCGTAACAATAATTTTGAGAAAATGGTGAAGGCCTGATAATTATGTTCACCATTCACTTGTTTTGAACAATTTGAGACATTTTCATCGTAAATTTGAAGTTTTTGTCATAAGCATGCTATTTCAGATCTGTGCTTCTTAATGTAATGTCTTTATCGGCTCCATTGTCTCTCTTCTTCTTGTGTCCTGCTCCTAGTTTCTTGTTCTTTTGTGTTAGCTTCAGCTAAAGAATTATATAAAGATTATTGGACTGGTAAAATCCAAAGAAATTGAACTGACAAAGTCCACTTTGGGAATACGATATCTTATTCTGGTTTTTGTACCTAGACTGTTGTTGCTTCAATTGCTAGTGACCCAAATGTATGGGATGCTGTAATGCAAAACGAGGCACTTGTGGAATTTCTCCAGTCACATAAGAGCAGTAAGAATTTTCTGTCTTCTGTTCCTCAATTCTCTTTGGAATTTTATTACCTCAAAATGTCATGTAAATTTCTGTTTGCAGCTGCTCCCTTCTCAGATATGGATCCAGTCGTGAAAGAAACTGTTGCCAACACAGAATTTCTATATCATCAATCTACAAAACACGTTGATGATTCTTCTGATTCGAGGCAATTTGCAGATTCTGGAAATGGGGGTTTTCTGCAGAGCGTAAAGACTACAGTTGTTGAGGTGATGAGCAGCTTATCTGATTATTTTCAGAACCTATTTGGAGGTCCAACATCAGAAAAAGCACCTTCAGATGCTGAAGGAAGTGCTGGAGCAACCTTTGCAGATAGAGCCGTGGCAGCTTCCTTCTTGGGATTGGCAGTCATGGTGATTATGGTGGTGGTGCTGAAGCGAGGGTAGGCGTCATTCCTTGGCAGCCTATCCATGAATTTGCCGAAGCTACACAAACCTTATGTCATCAATTTCAATTACTTTGTTTGAATCTCCTGTTTTATTACTGGAATGCTTCTGAACCTATAAATGGAACGCTATCCTATAGAATAAGTTTCTTTGTACAGCTTTAAAAAAGGGTAGTTGGATTTTGGTCTATTGAGAATCGATAAGCCCATCCATTAAAATGGCATCAGCAAAGTTCTGCATCATCCATCTATTTTACCCTAACTGGGACCTGCTCCTGGAGTCGAGTCACCCCAGACTTCCTCTACTGCTTTAATACATTATCCCAGATTATACATACATTCAAGTGTTATAAGCTTGTATTTTATAAGAAGCAGCTGGGAAAAACCAACATTATACATTGCATTGCGTACTGCAATTCTACAAAATTGAAAAGCCGTGTAAAATCTATAACGAGCTCATGGTGGAAAAATATGAAATGAATCCAACATCAGCATCAGTTGGTTATCTTTGGCCTCATTCTTCCGTGCCGCAAGTCATCGTTATGGTCCTTTTGAAGATGGATATTGCGACCAATTTCTAATGTGATAGTCAAATTTCACTGCCAATAAACGTAATGTCTTCTTTTGATAAATGCATCTTGCCTCTGTCGCGTTTGCCATTTACTCGCTTCTGCTCTGGTTGGCCTCGCTGCAACAAACACAAAATTTTCACCCCCCAGTCGCAGGAAATATTAAAGGCCACAGAATTCTCTCTTCTCTATCACATGAGCATGCACGATTTTTCACCCAAATGAACAAACAAAAAATACCAAATATAATGATAAATGGTAATAAGTATATCGTAGGATGTAATGCTAACCTTCCTCAATACAAACGAGAGATATAAATACGCTACTTCCCATTCGTCTGGTGATAATGTACCTGGATATGGCAAGGCAAAAATTAATAGTCAAATATTTCAAGTCTTGAGTGCCAGACAGTACTGAAACTGAAAAATCGATATTTCAAATATCAAGCACCAAAGGGAGAGGCTAAGTATCACTTACATGCAGGTACATACAATGTATAAAACCAAAACCAGGTGGTGGGAGGGGAATCCATTGTTAGCACCAAATTCTCAATTTCTTAATTGGGTTCACATCATTCCCGGCAACATAAAGTCGAAGAACGGGAAGCAATAAAAACAAAGAACAAGAAAGAAAAGAGCATGACAGACTTACTCTGGTCTTGGTTGCCATCACCCAAGGCACCGAGTCTCCGCATGAGCTCCACAAATTCTGGTTTCTTCAAGTATTCGTCCACAAATACATGCGAATTTTTCACAAAAACTAGCTCCAAATCATACTGCATAACTCACAGACAAGCAAGCTATATCAACCAAACTTAATTATGCATTTTAATTCTAAAAACAAATATATATGTTCCTGTGCATTGAGGCTGTAAAAGCCACAGAAACATCTCAATAGGTTCTAAACAGTACAAGACACGAATTACATTTGATCGATGGGGCAGATTATAATTTCTCATTTTATTTTTCCTTTTCAAAGTAATATTCAAGAATGTACTTCTCACTGAATAAATGACAGGACTACCTTCTTATCCTTTCTGAAAAATTCCAGCTAAGGCAGCAATCCAAAGGGGAAAAAACGAAAAAAAATAGTAATGTTTGAAAATACTCTAGCTTGACAGTTGTCGCCCATCGAAAGTGTGTGGGTCTTTTCAGACCAACTTTCCTTGTTTGAAAACAAGAGATGAGCCACCTTTAAGTAGAGGGAATAAACATAGGCGCATAAACCAATGACAAATGATGTTCAGCAGCTTGGTCAGAAGAAAAAATATGTGGCAAACCCATTTATACCTCTTCTGCCAATGATTTGAAGAGGTCAAATGGAACAATCCACTCTGGACAATCAACGGCATCCTGCAACAAAAGGTTTGGCCTTTGCCATATTATTGGTAGAACTGAACATAAATTCAAAGTTATAGTAGCAATAAAACTGAATGGCATAATAGTATGCGACCAAATGAAGACAACCTAAAGGTGTTGATGTAAAGAATTGTAGGATGAAACCTATAATTTTTTCTCTTTAGCTAGGAAAAGCTAACAAACTCATTCCCAGAGAGAGGGGGGGGGGGGGGGGGGGGGGGGGGGGGGGGGGGGGGGGGTGTTGTACACAACTGATGGTTATAGCTTGACTGAATATAAAACCTACTTCAAAGTAACAAAATGCACAACCACACATTATTCAGTTCTTAGTTAAATCTAGCCTAGAGCCCAAGGGGGAAAAGTGAATACATCAAGTAGATCCATGGATCCTATATTTAAGAACATATAAACAACATATGAGGGAGCAATCAGAGAAAAGGAATTCAAAGGCACAGTACCTCAAGGTGGAATTTGTACTGTATACCAAAGGGGCTTGAAGATTTAAATTTCTGAATCAGAAAACAGAAATAATTTCTCGTTATTGGATATAGTCTCCAATCGTAAAATGAAAACATCAATCTATTAATGAACCAAAGACCACGTTAACTTCAAGAAGGAGAAACGAAATCACCTTGTCAGAAAATTCTTCATCAAAACGTATCCAGTAAACGCTATTACCAAAAACCAGTCCTTCGGCTGCAAATTCACAGTGATAATAATATATTCCATCAGAAATTGGAAGAAAAAAAAAAGAAAAAACTGGTTTACCATACGCAACAGTTTCAATGCTTATACCCTAGAAATTAACTAAAAGTCTTTTGGCTTTTACACATGCATATTATATAGTTCATAAAGATTAGATCTATTCCAAATTTAAATCAAATTATATAACATCAACAAAATGGAGGGAGAAGACAGTTGATGATTATGAATGATAGGTCACCACATTTTTCTCCGACCTTTCAATTATCTTGTAAACAGTTTCTCAAGGTCTATCGCTAATTGTCAATTATAGAAAATTGACTCCATTCGTCAATTTCCCAAGTTTATTCCACTTTTGGCCACCACCTCCATTTAATTCAGTCAAGTTCAGCTTCTGCAGTAGTTCATGTCGAAAATTGGCATTAGCAAGTGCGAGAGGGGTCATAAAAGAGCATCAATAGAATACCAACACAAATGCCACAAGATGATGGGTCTCTCTCTCTCTCTCTCTCTCTCTCTCTCTCTCTCTCTCTCTCTCAAGTATGTTAAGACTAATTGCTGAGAGCAACTGCCAACCATCCTTTTTTTCTTTAATCAGAAGAACTACCAACAAATATAAAAAATATATATATATATGAAATTAATCCCAGAACACAAAAAATATGCTAGAGAACAATGAAACCTAAGCCATAGAAAAATTCTCTTTTTATCATCTAACAAAATCTTTTATGATAGACATAGATACACCTGTTATGACGACAATTGGCAAGTCACATCATCCCAAATATGGCCCCATGTGTCAAGCCCGTTGGGCGACACCTGGCCTACCAGCTCCATGAGCCTTCCATCAAGAGGGTCGAGCCACGATGGATCAAGGGTCCCCAGGCTATGTCCACATTAGGTTCTATTAGGTCATATGTTAGTTGGCTAAATTCCGTAGACTAAAATACTTTCTTTATGTCTTGCAATTCTTCCGTGTAATCATAATTAAACGTTTAGGAAAATTGTAAGTCACAAGAAATCAAGATTAGTATGTGAATTGAAGTATTTATCAGTCTAAGGAGTGCATAGATGTACTTAACATCATACTTGAAGCACCTCAGAGGAGTTTTGCTTCTTGTCGCTTGACCTCAATGGACCTCGTTGGATCGCAATGGAAAAAACAGAGAGGAGTCTCTTTCTAAGCTCTTCGCGGGACCTCACTAGACCTTGCGGAAAGAAACAGTGAAGGTCTCTATTCCAACAATCACTTTGCGGGATCTAGACGGACGTCACGGGACTTCGTTAGAAGATACAGAGAAAATCCTTTCTAGCAGTATGAATCTCGCTAGACCTGGGAAGATCTCGTGACCAAGAGATGCACGAGATTTCTAACCTAGGTAAGCGCACCATGCTCTGTTTTGACCTACTTATAAAAGAGGCATGCTTTTCTAAGTTCCCAATTAAGTAGCCACACAAGAAAGAGTTCTTAAAAACTCCTAGATTGAAAAATTACGGTTTTGGCAAGGATCCTAACTAGATTAGAAATCTACAAACTCTAGAATGCCTCCACTATAAATATGAGGCAATAGGAAGGCCAAAATTAAGTTTTCATACCTGCTCTCTGCACCCTAGAAAATTATTCTTATTAAGAGACAGATCTTGAAGAGAACTACATACGGAGTGCTTTTTATTGAAGAAAGTTATCTTACTTTGCCATAGTGCAAGAGATCCTTAGTAGTTGTCTTGGATATGATCTAAGGTTCGACAAATCCTTTGTGAGTTTGTGGTGGTGGTGGTGGAGTTAGCCAATGCTTAAAGGATTCTGACTATGTCGTGGAATTGGACACTCAATCAATTACTAAAGAACCACATCAAATGGGTGATATAAGATTGTGGAAATTCGATCGGTACAAGGAGGACACACCCGCAAGTTCGTGAATTCGGCATTTGAGACGCGAGAATTCGGCTAGGGTGTTGTAAGTTGTTAACTTGTATTGTTATTCTTGATAGTGGATTGCTTGGTAGGACTAGATCTCGTGATTTTTTTCCAGTTAGGTTTCCACGCTAAATATCGCGTATCTTATCTTGTGTGTGATTGGTTTATATTTACCTATGTATGACATACGATTTTTTATTATTGATCATATGTTGATTAATTGAATAGCCACTAGCATTGCCATTATTAAATAAATCCATATCCAGATAAGGGTTTTTTCATGTTCTACTCAAATAACCCTTGGCTTAGCTAAAGGGGTTCCCACTCAAGCACATGCAACCAACAGCCCAAGGCAAGGACATTCCATCCCATGGCTCAGTCATGGGAGCCTCCAAATGCCTTGTATTCCTCCATAAAGAGCTCTTGAGCCGCCCAAGGTTCAACTCCATCTCAATCCAAGAAAGGCACCATCACCATACTAGGTTATGAGAAAAACCTAGGGATCCTTTGGCGTTAGTGTTGGTCATCAGATGCCCGAGCAACTCATGAACCTACACGAGATCAAGGACTTATGGAGTGGTGGTTAAAGGTTGTGGGTTCATCAGAGTGCCAGTCCCTTCCCCTCGAGGGACTCGCTCCATGACTAGTCTTATGAGAGAGAGGTCTCCACTAAAGGACATCAAGAAGAAGAAAAGAGCATTTATGACGGCCAGCAACCTTTGCAAAGCTTAGCCGAACTCCCAATTGCCTTTGAAGAGTTCGACATTACAGAGTTGTTTGTCGAACCTAGGACAGGGCCAGTCATCTCTGAGCACTTGATGCTCTTCACAAGTCAGCTTGCCTACCTAGGATCCTGCAACTATATAAGCTACACCATTCTCCCTAGTTCACGGCTCTCTCTCTCTCTCTCTCTCTCTCTCAAAAATTGCCACAACCTTCTCCTGTCCACGCCTTGAACAGTTCGGCAGCCTCGAGTAACTACCATTACTTCCCATAGGGCATCAGACAGCCTGTTTGGCCTCCAGTCATCCACAATAGGTATCATCTAACAAATTCTTCTCTTTATTTTAAAGATAAAGGGAAAACAAAGAGGAAGAGAAGAGAACAGAGCAAAAGAAAATGTAAGAATATAAAACGAAATGTGAAAGAACTTAAAATTTGTTGGCTAACACTCAAAATGATAAAATAATATAAAATCTCATAACCTCTTTTACATTGCACTACCAGAAGAAAGAGAGGATAAAAAATAAAACCTTCTCTAAGCTTTTTGATGATAACATTGGCATCAGGCATAGTTCCAATAAATATGCCTCCTGGACGAAGCAATGCTGACACATTGGCCAAGGCCCGACGTGCACGTGCCTCGGTTGACCATGAGTAATGCATGGCAAACTGCAAAATTTCAAGTTTTAATGGTTTTCCTATACAATCTATTGAAGTTCAAATAATCATAAGTAAGTTGTATCCAAGCTGAGGCAAACACAGGGAACCCATTTCATCAAATAGCTTGTAGAGAATTCATTTCCAAAACTTATGCCCGAAGTAGCTAATTGCTTTTATTTTGCCCAAAAAGAAAATTAAAAAATAGCAGGAAAAGAAAAGGCTACAAAGTAGAAGTTTTAAAATTTCAAAATTCAGAAAGAAAAACGAAACACTTTTCCACTAGAATAATATAGAAAGGCAATGAAAAAGTTCAAAAGAAATTGCACTCCATACCAAAGGAAACAACCCAACAGCAAGTGAAGTCACTTTATGGAGCAGTGGGATTCCCAAGGTCAAATGGCTATTGAAAGATCATCAAATAAAGAAGTAAGGGCAATGGCTTGGTGGACAATTTCGAAGAAATGTGATTTTTGAATTGTGAAAAGCTTTCCTGAAATCAGTAAAAATGATGCTTCTTTTGCTTCTTTTTTTTTATCCTGCAAAAGTCTTCTTGGCTGATATCCATAATTTCTTCTTAAAAAAATATCAAGCAACAAAAAAAGTCTGGCTACACCAAAAACACTACATAATATGAAGCTTTGATGACAAAAGTTGTGTTAGACTTGATAATACAATATCGTAACTAATGAAAGCCGTTCAAATGGTTTATCTCAAGATCAATAGAGCCACTCACCTGGCAACTACAGATATCAAATGGTCCATCTTCTTCCAAAACTTTATCCAATGGGACCTGATAAACAGAGACACATAACATATATCAAAATTGAAAACTTCTTTCCAGCAAATGGAGTCAGGCCTACTGCAATCAAGATGTTGATTAAGTACTAATATAATAGCTCATAAGGTCAGTAGTTTCAAGGCAACTTTATCCTCATTATTACATATAGCTTAAATAATATAATACTACGTATGTTTATGTCAGCATCTGCAAATGAAGCTGACACTCATAATCAAGTGATTGAAAGACAAAGTACACCAGCCAACTGGGGGGCAGAGGAAGACAACCAGAAAATAATTAAGGATAAGTTCCAGAGTTCAACCCTGACATTTGTTAATCAATACCCCAAACACTCAGCAGGACTATTCATCGCATAAAGGTTGTGCAAAGTTACCTCATAACAGTCTCCACACATAAGGCGCGCGGGAAATGTGAACTTTTTACGACGTTGATGATGGTCTGCATCACCATTGTAGCGTGTGCGGCAGTCTTCTATCTGTACACAGTTGTTGAAAATGATGGTAAGAGGGCTTACTTTCGAAAACATATAAATATAGAAGCTTCAGAAAACGTTCTCCTGCATATCAATGAACTAAAAACTAGATTTCAAGTTAAATTATCTATCACTAGACGAACATAAACTTCTAAAAGATGATGGTCTTAAAAAAGGAAAATAGAGGGAAAAAATGAAAGTTATCCAAAATTAAAGAAATGTTAGTGGGGTTAGAATTTTAGCTTTGTGCTATGGTAAAGTTAGCAGGTGACAAGTGGGAAAACAATTTAAAACGATTCCATAATGGGAAATAAAGAGCAATTATTGCACTTCTAATAGTTTTCTTTTAGTTTAATGGGAGGGCGCAAGACCGGACCAGAACAACGCTAGGGGTTTTAGTTCCACCAGAATAGAGGCCAAGTCCTGTGGGGATATTAAAAGACGCATAAAAGAAGGGGGAAAGGAGAGCCGCCCGGGGGGAGCGGGCGCGGTGGGGGTGGGGGGTTTGATTTTTAAGACGCATAAAATGGTGTATATCACAGATAATACTTGTAGTCTTCAAATGACAAATGAGATCAATTCACTCGTAAGGACCTGAGTGAATGCACTTTCAGAAAAATACAGGTCCATGGGAAAAAAGACAAACAACTGACAGAAAAGGCAATAAGCATTAATCACTTACTGAGCCTTCAGCAATATCAATGCCAACATAATATCCAACCTTTGCCTTGTCCCATTTGATTAGATCTCCACCCTAGCGAATGTTACAGAAGCATCAAAGGATATTAATCCAAATTCTCTGCATAACCACACACCCACATAGATACATATGAACATGGCAACCGTCCATTTTTACAGCACAAGGGACCTATCGTACCTTGCCACAAGCAAGATCAAGAACTGCATCTCCTCGGCGTGCATAAAGTTGAATTAAGACACTTTTAATCTGTTCAACAGAAACAAGAAATTGAAAAAGAAATTTTAAAACAGCTTCATTTATCAATTCTAAAGAGAACAATGTGTTTGATGAGATTGCAAGGCATACCCAGTTGTTAAGTTTCTTTAAGTGGATAATAGGACTAGCTTCTCGCTCTTCCAGAGTTTGATTCGTCCTTGCACTATAATGGTCAGCCACTTTCCTGGCGAATATCTTTGTACTCTCATCCTCCAGAAACTGTGCGTCGCCTGTCCACAACACAACAAATTACTATCAAAATTCAACACTCTGTTTGGCAGCTAAGAAAATGTAGCACGGTCAATTTTCCCTCTTTACATTTTCCCCCTTTTCGTTACATATACTTCAAAATAGAAATATACAGAATCAAGATAAGAATCAAAATTTTATTTCCCTTCAGTTTCGCTGCTCACCAACCAAACGGAGAGCAATCTAAAATAAAAATAACCCAGGTCCAGCAATTAAGAGTGACCAAAATAATCAATGTAAACTTCCTCAAACCCACAAATCAAAATCCCGGACAAAATAGATCCTCGCTGAAAAACTAAAAAATTACCTTCTGGGTTGTACCTCAATTTGGATTGAGGCGGTCCAAGAGAAGCCGATGATGAAGATTCTGGGTATCCTCTCTTCATGGCCAACGATCGGAATTGGCCCTTCTTTACTGAGATGGAAATTTACAACGGGTATTCGGCGAGAAAGAAGTGATTCAATGTGTATCTGCTTTTGATTGAATGTGTGTTTTCGGTTCGAACAGAGATAGAACGAGTGGAGGGAAAATTTGAGAGATTGAACCCAAAAGGCGAAAACGTGTTCGACCGATGTCTCTGAGAAATTATATGTATTTTGGCTTTGTTGCTGCGATAGTGTTGTTTCTGTACATACAGCTTTGTACATACGGCTTTAAGCAGACGGGACAGATCACTGGACCACCAATTAAGGCGGTGTTTGGTTCCGTTCTAGTAAAAAAAAAATTTTAAATGATATTTGAAAAATACACCCAAAACAAGCACCCTATGAAAGTAGTGTTCTAATACTAATTGTCATAGTCAGCAGATTTGACTAGCAAATTATATAAAAATTCTGTAAATTTTACACAATTTTAATATGATTTTTTGGCTCGAGGCACCCTAATTTAGGGAGATAAGCCTTATAAGGTTCTCAAAATTGCAAAGTGAAATTAAGAGCTAAAATTCAAAGTAATCCTTTTTACTTTATAGAGGTGGCAACAAATACATGGTAGGTTTAACCATGACAAAAATCTTAAAAACATGTTCATGAGAAAATGAGTATTGTTCATGGTTAGCTCTTAACGTCTCATTTTATTTTTCAGTGGTGGTACAGTAAGTTTTTGAAAATCTTCAACTTATTTTGGGAGAGAAGTAACAAAAGGGATCATACAAAACTAAACGCAACTTTTTTTTGATATAATGTTAGGTGTGGAGATTTCCTTCCATGGTGGCTATTTTTATCAAATTTTAGACAAATATGACTGCTTAAAGGTGAGAAGGTAAACAAACAACAATTAACAATGAAAGCCATTTCCCTCCTAGTCGTGGAGGAAGGTTGGTAAGCATGCCTATTGCCAACAACCCATTATGACATTAATGGGAGTAAATTGTCAACAACTCCTAAATCCTCCGTGATCCTGTCTTCCACGCAATATATTAAAAAAAAATGGATAAATATACTTTACCTATTGTGATTTGAATCAAAATTAAACGACTTTCTATAATTTAAAAGTGAACACATGACCCCTGTAGTTTAGATTTATTTACAAAATGTATAAAAAAAACGTTACATTTAGCAAAAATTATATCATAGAGATATTTTCATCATTTTATATCTCTAGATTAGAACTTTAAAGAGACAAATTGATAAAATAACAAAAAAAATTATTGAAAAACAGTTTTTTATTTTGGCATAAAATGGTCAAATCATCTTTTTGATATTCTAATTTAAAGATATAAATTGATAAAAATACCCCTATAACAAAATTTTTCTTTAAATTTACTGGTTCTATCCATTTTGCAAATAAGTCTAATGCACAAGAAGGTCATGTGTTTACTTTTAAATCATAAAAGGTCATTTGATTTTAGTTCAAAGTACAAAGAGGTAAAGTATAATTACCCCTATAAAAATCTATTCTTCTTTTTTATGCTATAAGGTGTCTAGGTTTTTGATGGATTACTAATCAAGCTTGTCAAGAACCGTGTCCACACGAATCATGTAATTGAGGACACCGACCACTGGACCACCCTTTAAACATACTTATAAAGTAGCCTTTCCAAAATGTAAAAGTCATATGGAAAATAATATTATTATAGTACTTTTGTATAGAATCTTGCATCAGAATGATATGGCAGTGATAATTTTGTAATTAAAAATTATTATGATGGATGTTTTATTTTGAAATGAAAGGTTCTTAGACAAATCATTCTGTATGAATATCCTTACAGAATGGGTGTTGGATGAAAATTCTTACAGAATATCCATTTGTATAACATTAACCGAATCATATACATAGGGATCGGAACTACATATAGGCAGTGAGGGCTATGACCCCCTTACTTTGATAAAATTACATTTATGTCCCATAAATTTTGAATGTTTAGGATGCAAGAGTGTATATTGTGCCCTCCCCAAAAAAAAAAAAAAACTTTACAACATTTTCCTTTGACCTTGTAAAATTCAAGGTTTTTTACCTTAGTCCTCTAGAAAATTCAAAAAAATTACTTTGACCTTTTAAAATTCAAGAATTTTAATCTTTAACCCACAAAAATTTATCTTAGCCCTTCAACGAAATTCAAAATTTTTTTACTTTGGCTTTCCATGCCCCCTCAACATAATTATTGATTCTGTCGCTGCATATACATATTACATGAGGCCCTCAGTATGAGTGTTGGATGCTCTATAACTCCTCAAATTTGACCCAACAAACTGGAAAGCTGCGAGGAACAGAAAACAGAGGAAAGGACCTTCATGGTAGTCTCTTTATGAATCTTTGCTTAAAATTATAATTTTTATGGTACAACATTTGCTTCATGTGGGTGCATAATGAAGAAGATTCTGTAACTAGCTAGTAGATCATATTATTTTTCCATCTTAGCATCCTCTTGAACCACTCAACAGAAGACTTTGGAATCCTTGTAAGATTATTCGTGTAATCCACATAATACAGTCCAAACCGAACGGTGTAGCCCGAGTTCCATTCCCAGTTGTCGAGCAAGGACCACACGAAATAGCCTCGGACGTTACAGTCGTCTTGCCTGCATTAGTTCAGTTTCTTCTGTTAAGTCAGTGTTCTGTTTTTGAAGAACCATGCTTGGGATTTATCAGTACCTTATAGCAGCAGATAGGTTTGAGAGATAGTCCCTGTGAAACCTTATCCTTTTGTCATCCTGTAAAGCCTTGTTTAAAGCTATATAAGGTTTGTTAGGATCATCTATACCTGCAGTCGTGAACTTAAACTGTGAGATATATATATATATATATATATCAGAGGTTGGAAGTTTACTTCTGAGGATGTAATTACTCACCATTTTCAGTGATTATTACCGGTGGATTCGCGTATTTATCCTTCAGGTATCTCGCCAGCTTCCGGATGCCCCATGGGACTATGTGTAGCCAGGAAGAAGCAGCCTGGAGGAGGGAGAGAAAGATCATGAGCAGATCTTGTTTTGTCAATCATAACACTAATTCTTGTTCTCAATGAGAGAATGGAGGCATACTCTTTCTCCAATAGCGACTCCATGCCTGGAAGCTGAAATTGAGGACATGCACAACAATCATCAGTTCCCATTTTAATCCAATCTTCACTTTACATCAGGGAGATATATAGAAAAGTTCGTCTTACAGGTAGTAATCACAGCAGCATCTGTCCAAGCATCCTGCAATACGAATTTCCGGATCCGGGTCCTGTCATTCCGGGCATACAGTGTTGTGTAATGGTTTATGCCTATGAAGTCCAGGGACCCAACCAGTGATCCTGACACCTTAAGAGTGATCTTAGGTAGTCTCTCGCCCACGAGCTTCTGCATTGAAACAGGATATTCGCCAAAGAGAAGCGGATCAAGGAACCTGATTCACCTTTTTAGCATTACATGGACTAATACAATTGAACTTAAGGCTTTCCTAAATGTCATTTAAATACAGATATATGAGATATTATCTCCAAGAAATTACCATCCAAGCGTAAAATCCATTGCTCTACTTGCAGCATCTTTGTCCTCATCATTATCAGATATTGGTTCATACCATTTTGCATCTAGTGTTATCCCGATTAGACCTCCTTGGATTTCCTGGAAGACCCATATGAGTGGAAAAAGAAAAAATTCTAATATGTTTCCCCTTTTTCTCTTTTTCATTTGATTTTAATTAATTATGTCATGCATGAGGAGAGGAGTACCTTGAAATGGCGCTGGTAAGTAAGATAAGCAGCAGCATGGGACAAGAGGATGTTGTGAGCTACAATGTATGGTTCGGTGGATGATTTTCCTTTCTTGCATATAACATGACCGAGAATTGAGCACCTCCCAGGAGCTTGAATACCCAAGTCATAGCCTTCTATTGAGAAGCCTCGAGGTTCGTTGAAGGTGATCCAGTACTTCACTCTGTCTCCAAAAGCTCGGAAGCAGGTAAAAGCATAATGCTCAAAGTCCTTTCTGTAAGAAAGTAGAGGCTATTTTTGATTTGTAAAGATCGATCATTAATCCCGCAAAGACGAAATGATAATTTTATACTTACACTATTTGATTGCTTATCCACCCTTCATATCTATCTTCAAGCATCTGCGGAAGATCCCAATGATACATGGTTACATAGGGCTGAATTCCTGGTAGAAAAAGGGAGAAGCTAAAGCTCGATAGTGCAAGATATTTATTAAAAATTGTAAATTTTGTTAATTAGATGACCTTTTTCAAGTAAAGCATCGATGAGGCTGTTGTAATACTCTATTCCTTCTGGATTTGGTTCTCCTGTTCCATCTGTTAAATATAGTTTCTGAAATGGTAAGTGATGAATATAAGATAGGGAATGAAGGGGATTGGAAGATACAGTTCTAGTCTTCTAGACACAGCCATGTCTTACTTGGGAAAATTCTTGTCCATGATATCGAGAATCTGTAAGCATCCATTCCCAAGTCCTTCATCAGTCCTATATCACTCTGTAATTTCAAGGTTTTACCCTCCTTAGTTTTTGGTTAGCAAGACACAAGCACATTCTTTATGCTATGTTTTAGTTTTATATATGCCAATTGTCTTCTTTGGAAGCTCCTCTTATTCTTATCTTGTCGGAGTCATCAGCACATCATCATCAAGATCATTACTCTTAACCATATGATTTTGTTTGGCTACTTGATCCCTCACTTTATCATTCTAAAATTCTTTCTAAATTAGGATCACAAAACAACATAAAGAAGTTTGAAAGTACACTACTTATGAAAACCAAAATGCACCTTAAATCGATGGTACTGGTCGACGGCGGTGTCAGCATTGCTGAAGTCCAAGATCCTCCCGGCTGTTTAAACACATGGAAACAGGTTCAAAGCACTAAACCCAATTCTAATCTTCTCATTTTCTCTTTGAATTACTCAATCAATCACAACAAAACAAGGACTGAACTGGGTTATTTGGATTCATACCAGGTTGCCTTGTGAAGGTATCCCAGATGCTAGGTCCTTTGTTTCCTTCATCCACAGCCCCTTCAAACTACCACATACAACACCAGCTTGTCATATAAAACTCTGTCAGAGGAATTACAACAATGAAAAAATGGCTACCTGGTAAGCTGAAGAAGCGGTTCCAAAGACAAACCCATCTGGAAAATCAGCTCTGCTTATGGATTCAGAGCTCACAAAGAGACGGGTTATGGCGAAGAGGACTAGAATGATTGTCATCGAGAAAGTTTCTTTCAGAGTATTTTGAGTTTGGTAATCTGTTTTTATCCTATATATAATGCAAGAGAGTGTTAATTGGCTTAGTTGTGAAGGTGAAGAAACACCAAATGGTTTGCAAAACAAAAGCTGACTGTTCGTGTGCTTGAGGGGTAGGAGTCGTGGGGTGGCTTAATAAGGGAATTTGGCTGTTAAGCTATCTTTTTTTTCATTTTTTATGTTTGCCTTTCTTTCGTACACGTTACAGCCTAGGATCTCTACAAGTGAATGGAACGGTGGCGGGTGGATATCACGGGTCAGATAAAGCAAATGCTCCTCAAACGGTGCAGCCACAAGAGGTATTGGACCCTTCCAATTGCGTATAGGATATCCAATTCACTTGTCAAATTACTTGTCATCTCCGTTAATATATATATATATATACATAAAAGTTGTGTTTACCCTTATGATGATGTAGCAATCTCGTGTTGGCTTACCCCCAGGTCTGGGACAAACTGTTCCTTGGTCGGCTGGTGATCTCCTGCACTCAAACTCACTGGTGTGATGGGAGCCAATAGCCCTCCGGTGTTCAAGTTAGATTCTAGGCGGTTCAAACGTTGGAGAAAGAAAAATATCCAGGGTTGTGTTTTTTTGCGTACCTCTCGTGGGGATGAATTTTTCCCTTGTATGTTTGCGTGGTGGTCGTAGGCGGTCCCTCCACGTGGCGGCTTCTAGTTGGAAGATCAGAACGGTGTTAGAGCACTTGAGAAGGCCATCTTCACACTTCAGGGTGGCGTGTGTCAGAGTGGTGTCAGGAGCGTGGTGGTTGTTGGAGGCACGCGCCATATCCACGTCCCTGACGCAAGTCAAGGAGACTGGTGTCAGAAATAGGCCCCCCGCGGACATGATCGGACGCCGACCCGATCAGACGACCGTTATGGGCGTCCCCTCGGATCGGAAAGTCAGTGGTCGAAAGGACTGGAGACCTGGTCGGGATGCGCCCGGGCGGCATGGGAAAGGCCTCTGGTCTGGTCTGGAAATCCTTATCACCAGATGCCCCCAATTCATTTGGCCGTAGGCGCAGGGCCAGAGGAATTCCACGGGACGGCCCGACCGGGAAATACGGAGCGCATTTATGGCGAGGACGGCGCAATAATGGTGGGAGCTGTCGCATCGCTTCGTGTGCCCCCACGTGGCAGCCGGGGAATGGTTGCCAGCAGCCGAAAAGACGCATCGTATCTCAGCCGTTGGCGTCCCGTCATCGCAGGCCATCGGTGCCGTTGATTTCAAAGACATGGGGGGAGTTGAGGGAGGCAGTTGCCCCCATTTTCCCCTTAGTGTTTTTTACCAAATACGCTCACAGAGAGAGAGAGAGAGAGAGAGAGAGAGAGAGAGAGAAAGGTTACGTCACTGTCCTCGGCGTCGTCTTCATTGTATCCGGCCAGTTGAGAGGGTGTTATTCGTCACGCAAAATCGCCAGCCTACACCGGAACTTGTCGTCGAAGTTCCAAATCGTGGTAAGCCTCATTTCCCGATTATATGTACTGGTTGGCTAGCCGTTGTGTTTGGGTTTACGAAAAGAGGGAGGGAATCCCCAATCTTCTAGGGTTTGTCGATAAGCCAGAGTTTGTGAAGTCGGTATTCGAGGAAGTAACTTCGTTGTTTAAACCCGTACTACTTAGGGTTGAAAACGAGAGGCAATTAGGCACCATGGCGAACCCTGATCACGTGAGTTCAGATTCTGAGAAAACGGACTCAAATAGGTATGAGGTAGTTAGGCGTGAGGCCGGCGATGAGACCGGCGATGAGGCCTCCGTTAGCGGTTCTAGGGAATCAATGTAAGTTCTTGAGTCGGGCCAGGCAGAGGTCGCCGACTAAGGTGCCATTGAGGGGGGAGAATCTGGAGAGTCGGAAGAGGATGATCCCGGCTACGAGGCCATTGGGGTGTCCTCGATTCTCACCAAGGAGAAGGTGGGGGCCCTGCGAGCTGCATATCAGATCCCACGGGGTTTGAAGCTCAGGATTCCAAAAAAGGACGACTGGGCCTGCTCGGCCAGGGAGGGCGAGATCACGGTGTACGAGGGCGCGTTGGCTGGTGGCCTTCGGTTGCCCTTTCCCCAGTCTGTTCGGAGGATTTTACAATGGCTTCGCCTGTCCCCAGGGCAGATACAGCCGAATGGTTGGAGGATCCTGCTTGGCTGCTCTGTCCTCTGGCAGATTGTCCATAAAAGGGACATCACGCCAAAGGAATTCTTGTTCTGCTACCGGCCAGCGGAGAGGGGCACGGGCTGGTGGTACTTCTTGAGCAGGTCGAAGGAGTATAACCTGATCGACGAGCTCCCTACCTCGGTCAAGAACTGGAAGGACCGATTCTTTTTCGTCAGTGGAGACAGATGGGAGTTTCAACCCTGGGAGACCAACTTCTCTGCTCGGGTCCCCAGGCAATGGGGTTATCCGAGCAAGAAGGGTACGTTCTTTCTCTACCGAACTCGGTTTCCTTTCCTTTATGCTTTCAAGTGTCGGTGTCTTGACCTAGGTTGCCTTGGGTGTCAGATCGGGGCAAGCCCAGAATATCTAAGGAGGTGAGGGCGGCCATAAGGAAGGTCCAGCAACATGATGTCCATAGTCACAAAGACTTGGTCACTGCCGAGAACTTGTCGAACTACTTGCTAGGTCTTGAGCCTACCAGAGAAGCCTTAGCTGCTGAACGTGAGAGGAGTGAGTGTTTAGTTATTTGTAGAGCTTCCCAATGCCGCTCAACTAACATCTGCTCTGCTTGCAGTTGGTGCAGTTGTCGTTGACAGTTTAACCGCTGCTGCTACCTCTCAGACTATTACTCCAGTGCAAGATCAAACGGTCGGCGAGATGAGCTTCAACGTTGCTTTTCTGCAGAAGCGAAAGGCTAGAGGGTCAGAGCCTGAGCCGAAGTGGTTGAAGGACACCGAAGCAGAGCCGACCAGGAAGGTAGCGGCCCCGGCAAGAGTGCCCAAGGGGAGGACGACTGAACCGCCTCGCGTTCAACCGCCTACACCACAGACCGAGTGGAGGCGAAGTACAGTCGCTATTGCCGAGGAATAAGCTAGGGCCGAGGCCACCCCCTCGTCCAGGAACGTTTTCGAGAGCCCGGAGGAAGCATGGGCAAGGGCTACCGTTGCCGTGAAGGACGCTGACCTCCATAGGGTCGACAAGCACAACAACAATCGCCTGGTGAAAGTCATGAACCATGATCTCCTTAGGGTATGCGCTTTCTACTCGATCGTCTCTTTCCTGTTCTCTCGTTCCATCCTGACATATGGCCTTTGCCAGTCTGTCGCCAGGAACATCAAGATAGGTCATCGCCTGGCGGGCCTGGAAAAGGCGTTTAATCACGAGAAGAGTACCTGCGCCTCCCTCCTAGCTGAATTGAACGGGATGAAAGAGGAGATCACTGCGGCTCGTGCCGTGAAGGACGAGATTGCCGTTGTTCGCACTGAGAGGGACTCGGCAGTGGCAGCCTTAAAGAAAGCTGAGGACGAATACAAGAAGCTTGACGCCACCACCAGCAAGCTTGTATTGGGTCTTTCGGGTGAGCAGGCTAAACGGCAGGAGCTAGAAAAGGAGAAGAAGGCCTTGAAGGAGGAGCTCTTGAAGGCGAAGAGTAAGGCGGTGGAAGAGTTCCAACAAGGGGACGACTTCTAGGCTTTGTTGGCGCCGACCTTCCTCCAGGGGTTCGAGCATGCTAGAGGTCAGGCTTCAAGGAAGTTCCCTGGTTTGGACTTCTCCGTTCTTGAGCCTTCTGAAGAGGCTCCCCCAAGTACTGAGGGGGCTGCGACAGATGCTCCTGCTCCTACTCCTGAGATGAGCCCTGAACTTCGAAACGATGCCTAGGGAGGGCCTCCTACTGGGTCTGAGTCTGCTGCTGAGGGCGTCCAGAAGGACCCTCAGCCTTCCTCAGAGCGAGTTCAGCAGGACAATGGAAAAAATGGAGGGGTGACTGAGGAGTCGGCTCGGACTTGAGTTGCCTCTTCTTTTGTAACTGTTTTTTTTTTTTTACTATTTTCTTTTTTGCTGTACTCCTCTTTTCGTCAATGAAATAGCTTCTTCTTCATATTTCCTGTGTCTGCTATGTTTGTTGAATGTTTGCAAGTACTAACGAGGACCTGATCGACAATTATAGCTGAAAAGATTCAATAATTGGATCTGCTCGGCACATGGCCGAGCAGAGTCTCTGCCATTGCCGCTTGGGGCCCTCTGGCGATGCTCGGCACTCGGGCCAAGGCCTTTCTGAATCTGCGCGGCACTTGGCCGAGTGAATTCTTTCTGTGCCATTGCCACTTAAGGCCCTCTAGCTCTACTCGGCGCTTGGCCGAGCAGATTCTTTCTGTGCCATTGCCACTTAAGGCCCTCTGGCTCTGCCCGGCGCTTGGCCGAGCAGATTCTTTCTGTGCCATTGCCGCTTAAGGCCCTCTGGCTCTGCCCGGCGCTTGGCCGAGCAGATTCTTTCTGTGCCATTGCCGCTTAAGGCCCTCTGGCTCTGCCCGGCGCTTGGCCGAGCAGATTCTTTCTGTGCCATTGCCGCTTAAGGCCCTCTAGCTCTGCTCAGCGCTTGGCCAAACAGATTCTTTTTGTGCCATTGCCGCTTGAGGCCCTTTGGCTTTGCTCGGCCACTTAAGGCCCTCTGGCTCTGCTCGGCGCTTGGCCGAGCAGATTCTTTCTGTGCCATTACCACTTAAGGTCCTCTGGCTCTACTTGGCACTTAGCTGAGCAGATTCTTTTTGTGCCATTGCCACTTAAGGCCCTCTGGCTCTGCTCGGCGGTTGGCCGAGTAGATTCTTTCTGTGCCATTGCCACTTAAGGCCCTCTGGCTCTGCTCGGCACTTGGATGAGCAGATTCTTTCTGTGCCATTGCCACTTAAGGCCTTCTGGCACTACTCGGCACTTGGCCGAGCAGATTCTTCCTATGTCATTGCCACTTAAGGCCCTCTAGCTCTGCTTGGCGCTTGGCCGAGCAGGTTCAATGTCGATTCCGCGCCAGTAGATAAATTCAAGGTTGATACATGTAGACAGTTTGCTGAACAGTCGCTTTTATTGATATTCTTGAGATTTACAAGTGGGAGCCTTTCAAGAGTAGTATTTCCTTAGGTGTTCGGCGTGCCACGGGTGTGGAAGCTCCTTGCCCTCTAAGTTTTTCAGCCTATACGTCCCCTTCCTTGTACTGTTGTTCACCTGGTAGGGTCCTTCCCAATTGGGTCCGAGTTTGCCTTCTCTGGGGTCCTTGGTAGACTGATTGACTCTCTTCAATACAAGGTCCCCGGTCGCGAAGTCTTTCGGTTGAACTCTGGAGTTGTGGTACTAGCGCATCTTTTGCTGGTAGGACGCCACTCCCACGACCGTTTGTAGCCTTCTCTCTTCCAATAGGTCCAAGTCCACATTCATGGCTTCGCCGTTAGTCGCGGGGTCGAACTGCACTGTTCTGGGGCTGGGGAGTCCTATCTCCACTGGAATCACGGCCTCCGTGCCGAAGGTAAGCGAGAACAGCGTCTGACTAGTGGACACTCTCTCAGTCGTTCTGTAGGCCCAGAGGATGTTGTGGAGCTCTTCTGCCCACAAGCCTTTGGCCTTTTCCAACTTCATCTTGAGGATCTTCAAAAGGGACCTGTTGGTGACTTTGACCTGGCCGTTCGCCTGAGGGTGCTCGGGGGACGAAGCATGGTGGCTTATCCCTAGGTCGGTGCACAATTTGTTGAACTGTCTGCCTTCGAACTGCTTCCCGTTGTCTGTGATGACGGCCTTGGGGATACCGAACCTGCACACGATATTCTGCCACAAAACTTCTTCATTTTTTCCTCGGTAATTATGGGTAGGGCCTCTGCCTCTGCCCACTTCGTAAAGTAATCGATCGCCACCAAGGCAAATTTTGTCTGTCCTTTGCCGAGTGGCAACGGACCCACAATGTCGATCGCCCACTGGGCAAAGGGCCAAGGAGTCTGGATTGGAGTTAGCTCTTAAGAGGGCAGTCTCGGGATGTTGGCGAACCGTTGGCACTTGTCACATTTCTTGACGAATTCCTGGGCGTCTCCCTCCATGGTGGGCCAGTAGTAGGCCGTTCGCAATATCTTCTTAGCGAGGGACCGACCTCCAGAGTGGTTCCCGCAGACCCCCTCATGGACCTCCCGCATTATGTAGTCTGCTTCTTCCTCATTGGTGATTACTCTTAGAAATAGTAATTTTTAGGCTTAAATTGTTAGTTGATTAGTTGAATTCCAGTGTTAATTTAGTATTCTAACTCCCAAAATGCATTGAAACTCCTTTTGTGCACTTTTTACAGGAATTGGAGCTTAAACTAAGGCAAATGGGCAATCTTGAGGATGACCGATCGATCGCCCGATCGAACGGTCCACGGAACGTTCGATCGGCCGATCAATCGGTGATCCTGCGATCGATCGGTGATGCTCTGTTCGACCTTCTGCAGCAAACTTCAGAAAGGGCATTTTTTCGATCGATCGGGCGTTCGATTGGTGACGTCGGAATTCCCTCAACAGACTACATGGAAGCAAACTTCAGAGGGGTCGGTTTTGCGATCGATCGGGCGTTCAATCGCCTGGATCGTTCGATCGGGCGATCGATCGGTCGTACACCGATCGGTCGGTATGTACAGACTCTGTTTTTCTGCAGAGTATAAAAGCTTTTGTTCGAGACAAAAAGAGAGATAGGTCATTTTCTGCAGAATCTGGACGGGAATGAGGCTCCAAAAAGTGAATTTTTGTTATCTTGTAAGGTTTTTAGTTAGATCTACTCTTAATGCTTTGTATTTAATGTCATTTATTGCTTTTGGATCATTGTAAGTGAATGCTTGATATATATATGAAGTGAATGATTTTCTACCTTTTCTAGCAACTTTCCATCATTTTCTTGGCACTTTTCCTCATTTTCTTAGCAACCAAACACTAGTTCTTTATAGTTTAATGGTAGATTTGGCTTATTTTATGCTCTTTGACATGGATTCTTGTAGCTAAATACCTCTTGGATGTGGTTGTGAAGATCCACCAAGGATCTTCAAAGGGTTGAAAATGGGTTGTATGAACTTTAAAGTCATATCCTCAAAATTATATGGTTTCATTTGATTTAGCATGAGATTCATTAGAAAAACTTAGATTTATAACCCTTTGGTAATATTTATGCACAAATCAAGATTTGGTATAGGTATTGCACATGTTTAAGGTTTGATTCTAGGGTACCAATTATAGATTCCCTTTTTATGCTCAATCAAACAAAACCCATATTTTTTATAGTCGACATTTTCCGAATCAAGAATCCAAGGTGTGATTCTTGATTTGAGTTATAAACCTCTTATTGGAAACCCTTGTTGTGAATTGGTGGATCAAAACAACCATGTCCAAGCTTTTCTCCTTAATTACATAAAACTAGCTTTTGTTGTCTTTATTAGTCACTAAATTATTGCATGAAGCATAGAACCACCATCATTTCAAAACCAACATATTTTCGGTCTCTTTTATGTTAAGAAAAGATAAGAATTTTCATTTGCAATCCATTAAGATAAGTACCCGTGCTAGTTGAGCTTTGTTGCTATATTTGCAAAATTTCCTTGGGAGAGAACGACACCGGATCCTCCGGTTTTACTACAAGCGCGACCTCCGTACCCTTGCGGAGTGACTCTAGTTGAAGCACATCTGGAGGCGTGTCAATTGGCGCAACGAAGCAGCGGCATGGTGTGCCCTCTCTTGTATAGTATCCCGCCCTGTATGAGGTACCTGCTCGACCGGTATTGAATCCGCCTCGCCTCAACGTTCAGGATCCAATTGCTGTCTGGCAGATCGGCATCAGGGGTGGCAGGGGGTGGGTTAGTGAACTCTGCAATGAAATTCACAGCCGTCTGCCCTTTGATTGCCACTCGGGGTCGATAGTGGATGTCGAACTGGCTAAGTTCGACGAACCATTTCACTAATCGCCCTGACGTCTCGGGCTTGTGCAGTATGTTCTTCAGTGGCTGGTCAGTGAACACCACAATCGTCTGGGCTTGGAAATAGGGCCGTAGGCGCCGAACGGCGGTTATCAGCGCGAGGGCCAAGAGTTCCATCTTCGGGTACTGTTCTTCTGCTCCACGCAAGGCACTACTGGTGTAGTAGACTGGCTTTTGGACCCCTCCGTCTTCTCGGGCAAGAGCTGAGCTCACTGTTGTCGCCGATACGGCCAAATAGAGAAACAACTCCTCCCTTGGGACGGTTCGGCTGATCAGCGGGACTAAGCTCAGGTATTGTTTGAGTTGACCAAAAGCTACTTCACACTCCTCGTTCCATTCAAACGCCTTGCGTAAGATCTTAAAGAATGGCAAACACTTGTCCGTCGACTGAGAGATGAACCTATTCATGGCGACAACACGTCCCGCCAGCCTCTGAACATCTTTCGTTGTTCTGGGTGCCTGCACGTCGATGATGGCTTGAATCTTCTCTGGGTTAGCCTCAATCCCCCTCTGTGACACCATGAAACCCAGGAACTTGCCCGAGGCGACATCGAAGGCACACTTGGTGGGGTTGAGTTTCATCTGGTACTTTCGGAGCGTCTCGAACGTCTCTTCGAGGTCCCTCAAGTGGTCGGTGGCCTGCTTGCTCTTCACCAACATGTCATCCACGTAGATCTCCACATTACGGCCAATCTGTGATTTGAACATGAGGTTGACCAACCGCTGGTAAGTGGCCCTTGCATTCTTCAACCCGAACAGCACGACGTTGTAACAATAGAGCCCCCGGTTCGTAATGAAGGCCGTGTGCTCCCGGTCGTGTTTCGCCATCCGGATCTGGTTATATTCTGAAAAAGCATCCATAAAGGTTAGCATCTTGTACCCCGCAGTGGAGTCGACGAGGAGGTTGATGATTGGTAGTGGGAAACTGTCTTTGGGGCACGCTTTGTTCAAGTTAGTGAAATCAACGCACATCCGCCACTTCCTGTTGGTTTTCTTCACCATGACAACGTTAGAGAGCCAAGTGGGGTAGTGCGCTTCCCTGATGAACTTTGCCTGCATCAACTTCTCCACTTCCTCAGCAACTGCATCGTTCCTGTCCGGCGCAAAGTTCCTTCACTTCTGCTTCACCGGCCGGGCCTCGGGGTTGATGTTCAAGTAGTGGGCCGCTACTCGGGTGTCAATCCCGGGCATGTCTTCATGAGACCAGGCGAATACGTCGACATTGCTTCTCAGGAATTCCCACAGCTGTTGCTTCAATTCTTCGGGTGCGGTAGCCCCTATCCTCACCGTTTTGTTTTAATCTGGTTGCTCGACCAGGACGTCTTCCAGGTCTTCTGCTGGCTCTCCCCTTCTAACTTCCTCCTCATCCCTTCGCTTGAGCTCTTTGATGACCAAGGCCTCCCGACTGGATTCTCCTTTGAGGGAGGCCATGTAGCACTCCCGTGCCTCCTTCTGGTCGCCCCTTGCACACCCGACCCCCGTGCTGGTCGGGAACTTGATTCGGAGATGATACGTTGAAGCAACCGCCTTAAACTGGTTCAATGCCGTTCGGCCGGCCAATGATGGCGTTGTACACGGAAAGGCAATCCATAACTAGGAAGTGCACCATCTTGGTCGTCCGGTGTGGCGCCTTTCCAAGGGTAACTGGGAGGGCAATGGATCCGAGAGGGACCACCCGATCTCCGGTGAAGCCTACTAAAGGACAGTTGACTGGCTTCAACTTCTCTTGGCCGATCTTCATCTTCTCAAAGGCCCCCCAGAACAAGACGTCGGCCGAGCTTCCGCTGTTGACCAAAATTCTCCAAGTTTTGAAGTTGGAGATCACTGCCGAGACGACCAAGGGGTCATCGTGTTGTTGGTGCAACTCAGCAGCCTCTTCTTCTGTGAATGTGATCGCAGGACCTTCGGTCTTCGTCTTTTTGCTGGCCGCCCCGACCAGCATTACTTCTGCCTTGGTCCGGATGTCCCGAACGTGTTTCTTCCTCGCCGAAGAGGACTCCCCTCCTCCAGCAAATCCCCCAACAATAACCCTTATCTCTTCGATGGGCTGGGCAGTTGTCTCGGTTCTTGCTGGGCTGCGTCGCTCCGTCCGTGCTCGGTCTCGACGGTTACATAGCAGCTAAGCCCGCCCTCCCTTGGGACGGTTCGGCTGAGCAACGGGACTGAGCTCAGGTATTGTTTGAGTTGACCAAAGGCTACTTCTCTGCTCGGGTCCCCAGGCAATGGGGTTATCCGAGCAAGACAGCGCCAGCTGATGATGCAGCAATCTCGTGTTGGCTTGCCCTCAAGTCCGGGACGAACTGTTCCTTGGTCGGCCGGCGATCTCCTGCACTCAAACCCACAGGTGCGATGGGAGCCAATGGCCCTTCGGTGTTCAAGTTAGATTCCAGGGGGTTCAAACGTTGGAGAAAGAAAAATATCCAGGGTTGTGTTTTTTTGCGTACCTCTCGTGGGGATGAATTTTTCCCTTGTATGTTTGCGTGGTGGTCGTAGGCGGTCCCTCCACGTGGCGGCTTCTAGTTGGAAGATCAGAACGGTGACAGAGTACTTGAGAGGGCCATCTTCACATTCCAGGGTGGCGTGTGTCAGAGTGGTGTCAGGAGCGTGGCGGTTGTTGGAGGCACACACCATATCCACATCCCTGACGCAGGTCAAGCAGACTGGTGTTAGAAATGGGCCCCTCGCGGACATGATCGGACACCGACCCGATCAGACTATCGTTATGGGCGTCTCTTCGGATCGGGAAGTCAGTGGCCGAAAGGACTGGAGACCTAGTTGGGATGCGCCCGGGCAGCACGAGAAGGGCCTCCGGTCTGGTCTGGAAATCCTTATCACCACCTTATACTTTGTCTTTTTTTTACGTGACGTTCTAAATGTTCAGATACTTTTAAAATATCACGTCACAGGGACAATTTATTAGATAACTATTGAATTATTATTTTATTAAACTTATTGTATTAGTTTTGTAAGATATATATATATATATATATACATATATATATATATAAGATAAGATAAGATTAGTTTTGTAATATAGATAAGATACATATATAGCATATCAAATTGTCAGGACTCTTTCTAAACTTAATATCTATAAAAAAAAATTATTGTAATTAAATAAAATATTATATATATCAATAACTATTTACATTTTAGAGATACGATACGATGTATTAATTTTGTAATATATATATATATAAGATAATATTAGTTTTGTAAAATAAATAAGATATATATATAATATTAGATTGTCAGGACTTTTTTTTAACTTAATATCTAAAAATGTGATTATAATTAAATAAAATATCATAAATGTCAATATTTATTTATATTTTAAAGATACGATATGATTGTATGATTAATTATTGTGAATTTTAAATTAACTATTTATGATTTGAACAACTCTTACTCCGTGTATTGCACGGGTTGATACCTAGTTTAATTAATTAAAATGATAATTATTTTTGTTGATTTAATCAATTAAGACGATTATTATCTTCAACAATAATAAAAAATTACACACACATCGCATATGTCCACCTCTAGTATCTTTTAAAGACATAACAATTAGTTTAAAATCATGCTTTTATTTAGTTTGAGGTATGATTTTAAATTGTGGTTTAAAGTCATGCTTTTAGTGACGGGACAAAATCGTAGCCACTCATTTCAAAATGAAAGGTCATAATCTTTTGATTGGAACTCTCTATTTTGAAAATTTTTCCCTAGCAACTGTTACGGACACATGAAAATACTAAATTCATGGTGACAGTGACTGTTATGTCAAATAATTTCTTTCCCCATTTTTTGCACAAATTGAAGATATCTAAATTCACAAGAAGGCCTCTAGATATATTCTATCAGGATAATTCACATGTTGCATGATATATTATTGAGTAATGCTATAAAAAAAAATTATATATAATTTTATCATCAGAATAATATGGTTAAATGACAATCATTCACTTAAAAATAAAACACCTATCATAGTGACTTTTATTTACAAAAATATCACTATTACATCATTCTGATGAAATTTTCTATTTAATTTTTTTGAAAGAATAACATTTTTTTATATTATTTAGAAAAAATAGTTACATGTGTCAGTCACTTGAAAAAAAAAAAGTTACATGTAGATAGTGAGGTCCATGCCCCTCCTACTTTCACAAAAATTTATGAGAATGCAATCTCCTAATTTACCACTTCTCCTCTTGGTAAAATATATTTAATGTGTTAGACCTAAAGATTGCGTGCGCACATATATATATGTATATATATATGAAAATAGTAAATTTTAAAAAAATTTGTATAAAAGATCTCATCAAAATGATGAGATAATGACATTTTGTTGTAACCAAGAGTGTGTGTTTTGTTTTAAAAAAAAATAACTTTTATCCAACAATATCATTATAATAAATTTTAGATAAATATTTTGATTGTATAACATTACCCGTATATAAGTTAAGTTGAACCTCAAGCCTAGACTTCATCAAACCTGACTTGGTGGATCTAGAAAATGTTGATATAACTCGCCTTGGAGATCTTAGCTTGCTTCTTAATACATCTAAAAGAATCACGATTTTCAGCAGTATGGATTGCTGGAGTTTTTTTGTTTCATGTAACTAGGAGCATATTAAGTGGGCTACCTATTAAAAATTTAAAACAAAAATGTGTTTTCAACCACCTTCAGAAGTAAAATTCAACAATTCTGCCGAACACATTGTTGCACCATTTTTTTTTTTTTGTGTTGGAGTCAGGAAAATAAGAAGAAAATAATTATGTACTTGTCAAAAAAAAAAATTTTCTTGTTTGATTACCCATCTAAATAGATATGGATAAGTAATTGCATTTTTCTTCTCCTTAACCAGATCTAAAAACATCTGTAGTTTTTTTGTGGCTAGAGAATACAGAGCACAAGAAAAGAAAACCAGCAACAAAACATAAAAGAGTCCATTTGGCATTGTTTTTGAAAAATATTCTTTAAAAACAGAAATGAATTCAATACTATGTGATTGGCATACTTATCTACAAAAACTAATTTTGAAAATTTTTCTGAAAACACACATGTTTAGGAAATAGCATAAATAAATGCCGAGTTGTCAAATTTTGATTTTATAAGAAAATGAATACTACATGCAAATAGTTATGTTTTCAAAATTCTTCTTTTTTTTATATGCAAAAAATACAAAAAGCAAAAAGCAAAAATGAAAATAGAAGGCTTGGGCTGATGGTTTCTTAGTTTTGGGCCATTACAGAAAGGCCCAAAAGAGACTTTCATTGTTAACTTGCAAGCCTATTAGTCAGCAATGAGTAACACGGGTATGGATAAGTATATCCTGCGTCAGGGCGAGGAAGCCCCAGCCCACCAACCAGAAAGCAATTTACTACTAACCAAACACATTCCAGAGTCAGGTTTCCCGCTTATCCAAACAAAACCTAGGGCAACCTTGGTCAACACCGTCTCTGTAAAAACCCTATATTCACATCCTCTCTTTTCCTTCTATTCCTCTGCCGTCCCAAACCCTAGAGAGAGACAGAGTGTGAGAGAGAGATGGGTCGTGTGATCAGAGCTCAGCGTAAGGGCGCTGGTTCCGTCTTCAAATCTCACACACACCACCGGAAAGGCCCGGCTAGGTTCCGGAGCTTGGATTTTGGTGAGCGGAATGGCTATTTGAGGGGCGTCATCACTGAGATCATCCACGACCCAGGTCGCGGCGCGCCTCTCGCTCGAGTCACCTTCCGGCACCCCTTCCGCTTCAAGCACCAGAAGGAGCTCTTCGTCGCCGCCGAGGGGATGTACACCGGCCAATTCGTCTACTGCGGCAAGAAGGCCAATCTCATGGTCGGAAATGTTCTCCCTGTCAGATCCATTCCTGAAGGTGCCGTTGTTTGTAACGTCGAACACCATGTGGGTGATCGTGGCGTCTTCGCTAGAGCCTCTGGTGATTACGCCATTGTGATCAGTCATAACCCAGATAATGGTACCACAAGGTATAACATAGCAAGAGCTTCTGATATATGTATATGAATAGTGTGATTATTTATTTTAGTGCGAAGGCAAATAGTAAATGTTATTGTGGGTATAGGTGATCCTAACTCTGTTTTACCAATGTGTATCGGATATGAATGTTAATGTTATGGTTGTATTTTTTAGTTTAATGATTTTAGAGCTTACTAATACAATTAGTGTATTTTTAAGTATTGAGAAGTTGTTATTGTTGGAGTTTCTCCGTATACTTTCACTCTCTGTTTAGATTTATCTGATTAGCATTATTACTGATTTGATAACTCTTTGATTCGATTATTTACTTAGCAAAGTTCTTTGTTGCTGAATGAGGTTGTAAATAGATCTGGCTCTCTCTATGAATCTAGGTGTTGTACTTGTACTTGATTCAGTTCGTTGAGGTTGATTGATCATTGTGGAATCTGTCCTACGGGCTCCTTAATCCACACATTTTATATACACACACCCACGCACGTGGCATCTGATCATTGAGGATTTGAGGTCTCATTATTTTGGAGCTTGATTTTTTAGTTATTACTCTTGGTGGAATGGTGATCACATTTCATTGTTGCATAATCATTGATGAATTTGCTTTGATCATATGCAACAAAAATTGTAGTATTGGTTTTCTGAAGATGGTAGTTGTTTTCCAGATGTATTTGATTTGGTAAGATGGATTTTCCCATCATGTGATTATATTTTGCATTCCATGTTTTGATGTCACTGAATTCTAGATAGTGTGGGTATGTTATGTTGTATAATTCTTGAAGTTCAGATGTGTGTATTTTATAGGCAGCTTTAACTGAAAATTTCGAGTATACTCTGTGCGTGAGGTGACATTTACCATCAAACCCGTTTCCTTCTACATTAATGCTTTCGTGCTAATACCATGATTTTTAAAAATAATTTTGATTCCGATATTTCGTGTCCTTACATATTAGTTTGGAAGATATCTTATTATTTTGAATTCTCAAAATCTTCACCCATCAATTGCCAAAATCCAAGCATTACCTTTCTAGTCCAAGTGTTACCTTTTTTAGGTACATTTTTGGGGTTGTCTTCTATGTTGTACATAGAGTCGTAGATTGGGGAGGTCCTCATTGATGAAGCTTTCTGTTTTGATTACTATTGCACCTTTACTCAGGCAGGGCAGAGTAGTCCTTGTTTATGAGAAGTGAATTTTTTGTTTATTCATGATGATGATCCTTTTCACAAATTTAAGGATTTTAAAATTTGGGAGAGTTGGAGAGTCTACATCCATCCATCTGGCACTGCATTTCTGGCTTTTGGTTGATACGCTGTTTTTATAAGTTATGCCATGCTTACTATATCTCTTATCTATTTGCTTGGATCTGTTGAGTCCATGATTTATTGTCACTGGAAGAGCATTCTTATACAATTTGTGTTGGTTCGGTTTGACACTGTTGTGTTATTGATAGGATCAAACTCCCATCAGGAGCGAAAAAGATTGTGCCTAGCGGGTGCCGTGCCATGATTGGCCAAGTTGCTGGAGGAGGCCGTACTGAAAAGCCCATGCTCAAGGCTGGTAATGCATATCACAAGTACCGGGTCAAGAGGAACTCCTGGCCAAAGGTTCGTGGTGTAGCCATGAATCCTGTGGAACATCCCCATGGTGGTGGTAACCACCAACATATTGGTCATGCCAGCACAGTTCGCCGCGATGCTCCACCTGGGCAGAAGGTTGGTCTTATTGCTGCCAGGAGAACTGGTCGTCTCCGTGGACAAGCTGCTGCTACTGCTGCCAAAGCTGATAAGGCTTAGTGAGATTTTAAGGATGCTGGCTTTATTTTTGTTATTTCCTTTCAGTCTATTGTGTTTCAGTCGAATTTTGAATGTCCACTTGCAACATTGCTGTGGCGAGGATAAAGTAGGTTTTGTTGGGATTCTTAGAATTGAGTTTTGTTTTCGTGAGATCTATCTTGAATGGATATTTAATTGTCAGTGCTATTTTATCTTCAATTCATTTAAAATGCGTAACATAAGTGAATTCGAGACCCCATTGATAATTGTTTTGCCAGGTTTTCGTTTTCTCAATCCGCAGTGCGTTTGTGGTCCATGGAAATGAACCCGATTTGACTAAACTTTTACTATTTTGTGATTTCGCTTGTAGGAAATCTCTCTCTCTCTCAAATTCTAATGTTTTAACTTGATACATTCGCTAGTTATCTGATGAGTTTCTGACAAAAGGGTGTGGATTGTATGTTTGTTTCACTTGAATCATTTTCCAGTTTGGCTCCCAACCATTTACTGGGAGAGAGCCAGAGACTTCTATTTGATGGATTCTCAATTATGGTGAAACAAAAATCAATCTTGATAACAGATTTAGTCTAACTTGGTTAATCTATTAACTCAAAGGTGATACGAAAACTTGGGCGGTAAATGAGTGCAGCTGATTGGTGGTTATTTAAGCTTAGTTTGAAAATATTAATCAGTTTTAGAATTTGTATAAATTTGGCTTGTTTAAAATTTTGAGTTCATTACAAATGAGTTTTAGGGCCCGTTTAGTAATGCTTTTTATTTTTATTTTTTGTTCTGTGTTTTTGTTATATGTTTTTTTGTTGTATGTTGTTTAAAAAACAAAAACAGAAAACATGTTTGATAACCTAATATTATAATATACAATAGTTCTACCAATTAAATTAACTTCCTGAGGCGAGAACATTCACATCCATCGCTTGGTTGCTCTCTCTCTCTCTCTCTCAACTAATTGCTCTATAATGTCATAAGTTCCCTGCTTCTCTCTCTCTCTCTCTCTCTCTCTCTCTCTCTCTCTCTCTCTCTCTCTCTCTCTTCTTCTGTATCTGTGCCCTACCTCACGGATATCTAACCAAATGTATAATGACAAAATTCATGGGTGAGGGAGCAGCTAATTAGTGTACGAGCATGAGACTGAAAACTTTGGCCTGTGACTACAAAATTCATCCCTTGTCATCAAACACATGCAGTACATGGAAGCACATAGAACATGGCATGACCGCAACAAGGAGGGCATCATCAGCACATATAATACAGTTGGTAATATCTGCTCTTTTGTTCTCAAACACAACTAAGGCAACACTCAACCCTTTCATTACACATCAAAACAACCTGTTATTTCTTGGAGGGTCACAGAGATACCATTCATATAAGTTCAACAATAACAACACAAATAGACCATGCAGTTCTAAAACACTCATCAAAAACCAATTCAACAAAACACAACACCAGTATGAAAATACAACCAGGAGGGCATTACAGGCACATATAATACAGTTGGTAATATTTGCTCTTTTTTTTTTCTCAAACACAACCAAGGCAGCACTCAACCCTTCCATTACACATCAAAACAACCTGTTATTCCTTGGAGGGTCACAGAGATACCATTCGTATAAAGACCAGGTCAGCATGAACTTCACAAACACAACCTGCATTCCTAAAACACTTGTCAAAAACCAATTTTTATAACACAACACCCATATGAAAATACAACCAACTCATGTCCTAAAGTAATGAAGCCCTTTACATCTACTTCAACATAACAATAATTAAGAGGATGAACAAAATAACAAGCAACCCATATAAAATTATGTTGCATCCACAACTTAAACATATCAGATAACGTGGCCAATTGGCTGCCCTTCGAGCCGTCGGATTAGCATTTGTCACATACTCATCTGCCCATATGAAACTATGAATGTGATCCACTCGACGAGGGCATCAATAAAATGTTCAGCCATTATTTTTTTTGGTTCGTGCCATATATACACGCATTCTACCTGCACCACAAGCGCAAATTGGTCCATGTTGGTGTTCTATTGCCATCCCGTGACAACTTGCACTGAACTCATGAATACCTTCCTTTACTTATGAACATGTAACTTATGAAAAATAATATTTATACACCATCACTTTAAATTAAATACATATATGATTACAATCACACTCAAGCAACAGACAATTATAAAATAGAATCCACTATAACAAGTACATAACATAGCTCACAGTTTCATTTTAATGTCATGAAGATGGTTTAAATTTAACAAGTACTCCTAATTCGATATAACATATATGGTCCACTACGTAATATTACTTTAAGACCTAAGCATACAACATATGCTATATAGATTACAAAATACGAGCACAAACAACCATTATACACAAGCTCTTTAAGCTTAACCACCATTCTGCGATTCATGTGTTTGGTGAGCTATCTCATCGCGTACTACACCCATTTCACGAATTTGAGCACTACTTACATTGATTGCCACCGCATTACCATTCTGGGAAGAGTTGGTGCCTTCTTCGGGGTTGCCTCCAAACACCATGTTTGTGTACTTGTCAAACAATTCATCATGTTCATTATGCATTTTAATGAAGTTATGAATGGTACAACAAGCATTTGAAATATATCTTTGCGTACTAACACTGAAAGAAGGCATCGCCTTTAGAATAGGAAAACGAGTTTTCAGTATCCCAAAGCAACGTTCTATCACAGTTCGTAGTGAGGAGTGGCGATAATTAAACATTTCTTTACAGCCTTCTGGGTTATGACCTCGCCCATGAAATTCTTAAAGATGGTATCTTGTTGCTTTATAGGGTGCTAAAAAACCGGGCATGTTGGTATATCTCGAATCGACCAGGTAATATTGATCTGTATTTTGCAAGTAATGTTAAAATACATCATATCATACTAGCATAATTTACCTTGATTTGGTATAGGAAATTTCAGTGTTGGATTACTAACACACTCCAGCAAAACTCTAGAGTCATGAGCTGTGCCTTCCCATCCACACAAAACGTACATGACGAGCATGTCAAATGAACACACTGCCATTATGTTTTGAGTTGGAATGACATGTTTCCCACGATACGAAATTTGTTCCCTTCCTGGAACATGTGCATGAATATGGGTTCCGTCTAATGCTCCCACACAATCCTAATTAATGCATATTGTGTAGTTCATGTTAGCCTATACCAATATAATAAACACAATAAATAATGCATGACATGGTATTATGATGCACTTACCTTGAAAAATGGGTAATACATTGGATTATGCCGAATATGATCAGACACCTCATTGAATGAGGGTGGCCTAATTATGATAACCCCAAGTTTGCATACTGCCTTCAACACTTCATGAAAGTACGTAGAAATAGTATGTGTGGAATGTTGATACCGTTCAGCCACAATGCGAGTGCGTTCGTTGTGAGATATCAGGTACAAAAACATTCCTAACTTTTCTTGCATTGATACATATTTGGAGTGCCTCAACCCATGATTCTTTAATGCCTCACATAAGTTTGTGAAGACAATTGGGTTCATCCTAAAACTCTCAAAACACCTAGTAGAGTTAGTTGAATTTAGTACTTCAATTATGTAATTGTGTCCTATTAGTGCAGAAGTCCTACATGGCTGTTTATCATAATACATTTTACGCAACTTCTCTAATACAATTAACACTAATAAAGTCATAAAGTCCTCCTCATCTTCTTCAAAATCCATCCCATTGAATGGATCAATTATGCAATGTGTAAGATCCATTATCGAACCTGTTTCAAACTAAAACAACCTGCAATTCATATACCATTTTATCATGCTAAAGCTTTGGTGCAAACAGTTGGGAAATTATAGTAATCATAACTTATTTCAGCAATAACAAAAGAGCAGAAACAGAAATGCTGGTTTGGTTTATGCATCATTGTACAGCAGTGCGAAGGGTACATTTAGGCAGTTTAAAAACTGAAAATATAAGCAACAATTCAACAGTCCTAACAAGCATGTGAGAAGAGTAGTAATAAGCAAACAACATACAACAAACTATTTATAAAGTGGGGACAAAAAAGGTGTACAGTCTTTCCTTACATTCCCCAAGACCATTAACAACACTCCTACAAACGTGGTTCAACAACATTCAAAACAGCATTCCCTAATCCACCTAATCCATTTAGAGGTTGAGAACCCAATCCCTCTTCCTAGTTTCACTCAATTGTAGAAATATTTCCCTTATCAACTCATCTTCACGGAGTGTGTTCAAGGCCTTGGTAAAGTGAAGCTCGTCAATGTCCTCAAGTGCTGTGAGTGCATTAAGACAATTGTTCATGATAGACTTTGCAGAACTGGATAAGGGTGCAGCTGCAGAAGTAGCACCTGCAGATGTTGCAGCTGCTCCTGCAGTGATATAATCTGCCCCTGTACCTCCACCAGAGGAAAGGGTTAACTGAAGTCCATGTAATCATACTTCCTCTTTTGGCTATTAGCGAATGATTTAATCGCATAACCAAGTTGGGCAGTAAAAGTATCCCTTTTGCCATGGCTTTTCTTGCTTGAGTTTGATGTCTTACTCTTAGCACTAGGAGTTGGGTTCACATTGGTATCACTCTCGTCCTTGTCCGAGTCATATGGAGGGTCATCACTACTGTCAGTAGTAGAAGGTGGCTGGGTGGAAGGGCGAGCTTTATCCCTGGATGCTTATGTGTTGCCAAAGATGCGACACAGTGCTCCGTAGTGGACGCATCCCTCCTTTTTGAATACACTCGCATGTCTATTAACCTACAGTCACATTTGGGGGTGAGTGTAGGATTTAAGGGCAATACAGTAATGAATTATTTGAAATCCATGATGTACGGATTTTTCCTACCTTAAGTACTTTTTCCCACCATTCATCATCTGCAAGTACCACGTTTGTCGTAGGATCATGTGCAATGCCAGTCTTCTGTATCATGTTTTTGAAGGCAGTGCGAAGGGTTTTGAACCGATTGTACTTATTACGCAACTGGTCATGACTGTACTCATACTTCATGTGTTTCGACAATCGTTTCCTAATTCGATTCCGAGCTGGTTTGGCGAATGTTCCAGTTGCCTTATTGTTTCTCTTCACCTCATCTTCCATGAGTTCAACAAACATGGCCTCACTTTTCTCATTCCATGGACCATGGGTGTCATCATCAACCTCCAGTACGTCATTATCAATCAGGGGTTTTTTCCCACTCTCATTAGGATTCACCATTTCCTAATCACTCGTAAATCAATTGTATTGGTATCTCAAAATTTACAATTCAGATTAAAGGAATATGGGATTAAAATAGTTGACCAAATTAAATACACAAAGCAATAGATTACATACAATACAGTTGCAGGAAACTGATGACAGCAATAGATTACATGAAATATATTACACAATGCAACTTCAACCTACAAGACATATAAATACACAAAATGGAGCTGTAACAGATGAGTACATACAACAATAGATTACACCAACAAGCAGATTTGAAGACAATATACATACATGAAAATTGTTATATGAGAAAAGTATATTGTTACAATATACATACCTTAAGTTCTGCAATAGAGGAGTAGTGAAAAGCAAGGCAAACCTGTAAGCAACAAAAAACAATGGAAGCACGTGCAAAATGGTTGTTTAAAATGTTTAAACAGCAACAGGACATGACTTATCGTAGCATGCAATATTATAAAAATTGCATGCAATAGCATTATAGATTACATATAGCAACAGTTAATACAATGAAAAAAATTGTAGAAAAAACAATTTGCCCAGCGGCTATGCAAACTTCTATAAGGTCAAAGAATGGGAAAACAAAATTCTATAAATTCATATAAGCAACAATGAAGAGATTATTGGCCATGCAGTTCATATGTTACGGAAACACTTATGAAAAATCATGTGACCTGTCGATAGGTGCAAAAAGAAGGTCGGAACATCTTTTTCAAACTGACATTCACAGCTCTTTAAGCTTTGCAAAGATGGACTGACTACTTCCAAGATGGACAAGGGTGTTGAGTTAAGGTTGATCCTTGTTGACTCAAGGTTAATTCCCATGTTGATTTTGATGATAACTAAACCTTATGTTATGTTACTAATGAATCTACTTAGTGTGCAGATTAACAAAGTTCATAGCTTAGACTTAAAGTTGAATCTTAAGTCTAATACATGTCAAGAAGAATGCACAACAAGTTCAAGAAGCAATCAATGAATTCAAAGAGCTATGCAATGAACCAAACTGAAAAATGATGCCTATCTCTACTTCAAGAAAATGTCTTACATTCGAAGAGATTGAAAGTGTTCAATTAAAGCTTCTTTCAAGTGTGCATAGTTTCAATGAAGATTGATTTGCAAGATAGACGGAAGACTTCATCAGTTGAAGAGGTGCAATGCTCAGTTGAAGATGTATTGTTTGTTGAAGAATTTGAAAAATACTCAAGAGATGATTTCATCTGGTATGCTAAAGACCAATTTAAGACAATGTGATTGAAGTTGCTGAGAAGATGACTCACAATGAATATCTGATCTCTACATGGAATCCAAGTGAAGAATTCTTCTACAATATAAAGGATCAATGAAGATTAGATGTGTGAATAGATTTCATCAAGTCTGCAATGGTCTCAGTGAAGTGATCTTTAATGAAGAATGAAGAATTGCTATCAAAGAAAGCAAATCAAATTTAAAGCATTGTGAAGTTTCATACAATTGAGAAAGATTGGCATTGAAGAAGATATTCTATAATGAAAGAAGAAAGCTTTGAAAGTGAAGAAGAAAAGATTAACATTGATCTAATGAAACTTTGACTGTTTGAGATTCAAGAAGAAGATCAATATTCAATAATTGATTCAATCCAAATTGAATAGAAGTTAACTCTGATGAGTTAGGAAGATTTGATTGATCATCATACCCCAAAGACACACTCCTTGAAGATCTTACACCTATGCTAAGATGATCTGAATCATTGGAAGATGGAAGACAGATTTCTGGGTAATGAGGGGACTCACGAAAGTAAAGTGTCGCCTCTTAAACACAGAAGCAAAAAGGCCTGAAGATAAATTGGACAATGAGGGGACTCATGGAAATAATGTGTCGCCTCTTGAACACAGAAGCAAAAAGGCCTAAAGATAAATTGGACAATGAGGGGACTCATGGAAATGATATGTCGCCTCTTGAACACAGAAGCAAAAAGCTTGGAGACCAAGTAGGCAATGAGTGGACACATTGTAATGAAAAGTCGCCTTATGGTGTCAGACGCAAAGGCTTGAAGACGACATGATCAATGAGCGGACACATGAAGGCGAAGTGTCGCCACCTGCCAGCAGAAGTAAAAAGGCTTGAAGTTTAAATGATCAATGAGCGGACACCTGAAGCTGAAGTGTCGCTTCATGACAGCAGAAGCCTAAGATGAAGAAGACAGATGAACAAGGAGTCGCCTCATCAACTTGAAGAGGGGACTCATGAACTCAGTGAACATCGTCTGGTAAATGAAAAAGCAGGAAGTGTCGACTCCACAGACCTGGAGCCGACTCCCTCTGTTATAATGGCTATTTTTCTTAACGTTATAATAGACTGGACGTGCATTTATGATACCCAACCACCTCCAACGGATGGAATCAATGTAAGGGTATATATACTAGCCTCCAACTACATTTATATACAATAATCAAGAGGAAGAAACAACAAGAGACAAGAATCATTGATTAACTTGATATTCCTGAACATTCTTCCTGTTTAATTCTTGAGTGAGCTTTGATTGTAAATCTACTCTTGCTAGAGAGTTTGTTTATTACTTGTATATTCATATACACTTGTAATTGAGAGTTTAGAGAGTTCTCTTGTTTGAAGCAAAACTCTTGTAAGTTTGAGTGGAGCTTGGATAAAACCACTTGGGAATTTAAGAGCTCGGTGAGGAGTTCTTTGTAGAGTGAGCTGAGTACTTTGTCAATCAGCAGTCCATCTTGTAATAGGTGATTACATAGTGGAAGAAGACTTCAAGGAGGTCTTGGGGTGAAGACGTAGACCACGGTTTGTGGTTGAACCTCGGTAAATCTGTGTCTCTCTTCTATTGCTCTGTTTTCTTTACTTCTATTGATAACATTGCTTTGCACATAGATTAACTACTGCTATATTGTTTAGATTAATCTTAATTAATCTTAACTTGTATTAATATTCGAAAGAAACCCAATTCACCCCCCTATTGGGTTGCCTATTGGACCAATAAAGGGCATATTGAACTAAATAAAGGAATATAACCCATTCAGCAGTAGCTAAAAACAACTAATGAGGTATGGAGAATATTGTCATAAATTCCAAAGCATAGGGAGGCCTAATAGGGTGCATGTGTTTTCATAAATATTTCCCAAAACATACATAACAACACATTAATGCATATGAATAAAAGTATAAAGGAAAAATATTAAGCACACATATTTTCACGGATAATATTGACCACATTTTTTTTTATCACTCAAAATCGGGGCTAGCATACACCATAAGAGGCCTAATTAAGGCACTAAATCTGACCGAAAAGGGGTTTACAGTTTGTATGAGGTATAGCACTGGGTCTAATCCAAAAAGGGGTTTCGGCTCAGGGGAATTCGTTTTCCCATGGATAGAGAGCTGGATCTGGGTATGGCGTAAAGAATTAATGGGTGAGAGTGAGAGAGCTCATGACAGAGGGTGAGAAAGATCATGGCATGACCTTTTTGCTTCAAAACCCAGAGGATGATAGAGATCGTGGCAGAGGACAGAAGATCTGTGAGGTGTGGCTTCGGATCTACAAGTGACCAACCAAAACCAGTTGTCAGTGTGGGGTTAAATTACCAATGGCAGCATGTAGTTGACGGAGAAGATTGCAAGCAAAACCCAACATGATTAAAGTAGAAAAAAATTGCAGAAAGAGAGATGACCAGTGGAAGAAGGCATAGATCACATACTCGAGACCCTAGCAGCTGCTGGTGAGAGAAAGCGTGGAAAATTTTTCTAATCGTTGGGGTATAAATACTCTCCCAAAAAAGACGCAAAAATTGTTGTAGCTGGGATTTGACATCCCGAATCACTGTTCACGCGTGTTTTCACAATGGGTTTGGGCACGAAGTGGAAAAACACGCAGAGGGGCCAGTTTTTTTTTTTGTTTTTGTTCTCTCATTTTGAGAAACATAATATGAAAATAGTTAACAAACAATGTTTTTGGAGAAAAAAAACATAAAGCAAAAACATAAAACATTACCAAACAGGGCCTTAGAGTAACTTGATTTTTTTAAGTATATATAACCAAGATTGCAAACGAATTTTAAAGTACTTGATTTTTTTAATATAGATAAACTTCTCAAATGATGTTAAGGAGATTTAAAATGTCAAAGATTATCATATTCATATTACAGGCTGATTTTAAATAAACTTTTAATGAATTAACACAAGTAGAGCTTGAATTACTTGATTTATTTTATAAGCTTAATTTCTAGTTGCCCAAAATGAAAGATGATGAAAATGATGAGCTTAACCTAATGCTAGATTACTCTACGTGAAAATATATTTAAAAGGGTTTAGCCCAGTGGTAGTACTAGTGACACATGCTTATAGTTATGGCAAGGCTTTGACTATTCAATGTACCAATAAGAAAAAAAAGAAAAAAAAGAGAAGCACTACGTTGGTATATTTTCAATCCTAATTTTTGAAAAAAAAGTATATTATTGTCATTTTAGCATCGTTGTTTGGATAAGTTTTTTTAATAAATTTTTTAACTGTCTAGTTTTTGTTACTTATAAAAACAAAAATAAAAGTCGACCTTAAAAGCCAATAAAAAACTATAAAAAAATTAAATTTCAATTGAAAAAAAAAGTTTTAAAAAGCCAATAAAAAACTGATCCTTAAAAAAACAGATCACTAAAACTGAGGGTATTTTAGTAATTTTGTCAAGTCTCAAGTCTCACATCTCTCTCGCTCTCCGACTCCGAGTATAAAAGCCTACCGTCTCACTTACTATCGTTGTCGGCCTCGCTAAAACCCTGTCTTCGTCTTAGGAAAGCTAAAACCCATGGCCATGGCGATGCGAACAGCGGCGGCGAAGATTGGGGCGGCTGGGCCGCGCGGCGCACTGAGAGGGCTATTCTCGACCTTCAGTTCGACTTCACCGTTCGTTCCACCGCCGACTGATCAAGCAGAGAGGCCTCCTCCCGCTGAACCCTCCGACAACCTCTTTGTTTCCGGCACGTTTCTTCTTCCTTATTCACACTCTAATTCTATCAATTTTCCTTTTATTCTTTAATTACTGATTACTATGTTGTATTTTTCTCATTGATTTCCCTAACATGTGCTCTGGATCTATGATTTTACATTTATGTGTCACCATCGGTTAATTTGTACATTTTAGGTTTTGTTGCTGAGAAAGTTGATTGTATCTCAATTTGTTCGTTTCCTTTGTTGTGGTAGTTTCGGTGTCAGATGAATGAGAAGCTCAGTTCAACTGAGCCAATTGATTATGTAGTTTTGTGTTTTAATTTTATTTTGTTCCTCTACATGCTCCAAGTACAAGCTTGAACATCAAAATTTCCTTCAGATTTTCAATCAATACCAATTTGATCCGAGCTCTTCGAATTAGAAATAGTTCATTAGCATATTGATTGATAAACCAGTTTTGTTAAATTATTTAGTTTGTTCTCTTTGGTTTCCGAATTTTTATTGCCACTGGATGTGTGAGAAAGCATTTTGTTACGACTGGTAGATGATATTGTTATTACATGTTTAATTATTTGCAGACTGTCTATTGGTCTAACCCCTCCTTGAAGATGCTTATCTTTGTTTCTTTGGGATGATGCGCTGTGCCTTCTTGATAGATTCTCTGTGCACTATCATAATTGGCCTGGTAGATGATTTTATGTTACAACCATCTATAAACACAGTGAGTTCAATAGTGTTGATGGAGTTTTCAGTAAGCCGCACTTGACCCCTATGATTTTGGAACTTGGTGATCTATGATATTGGAAGATGCTCAAGCTTTGGGCTATGTTCTGGATAGGTAGCATAGCTGGTTGCTGTCTAGTAGAACATAGATGAAACTAATAGGTGCTTACTATGCTTAGATGTGTGTTGCAATAAGGGAGAACAAGTAGTTGGGCATTTGACCCATGAATGATGATGTGGACATAATTAACAAAATATATTGTGGACTTGTGTTGGTATCAAGTGATTTTGTTGACTTTTATACTCAACAAGGGGATTTTCTGGGCTTCAAAACTTGAAGCTAATATTCATTTTAAAACATATAATATGAAGATTATTCTGGTTATTGCTTTGATGGACAATTTTCATCTATACTGGACAAAGCTCTCTAAATCTCCAATTCATGATGTTGGCTTCTTTTTAAGGAACTTGAATCATGTTCACAAACGAATAAACTAGACAGCTTGGTTCTTTTACTCATGATGGATTTGCTGGACCAGAAATTGATTTCTACACTTTACTGTAAACCATTTTTATCCGAAGATGTTCTACGGATCAATGCAGAAAAGTGGTTCAAGCGGATGTTTATTTGCTCATCTTTGTCATGTAGATTATTTAAAACCTACTAACTGGAGTTGTACAAACAACCTGTCTTACACGAATATTTATTATATATGTTGGACAGAGAAATTATGAATTCCCCCCCTCCTCTTTTTCTTGGGGGCCCTGCTGCCCCTGGCTGGTGGCTGGAGGTTTTGAGCTTGTGTTGGGGAAAGGATTTTTTGTCCTATTATTTGGTGTTTTAAGCTCATATCTGATGCCATTTGTAAAAAGAAACTGATGCTAGAAATTATATGTATATATATATGTGTGTGTGTGTGTGGTTGTTTATAAATGCCGTGGGACTTTTTTTTTTTGGTAAGTGAAAAAAAGATGGGATAATATTATATTTTTTGTTTGGTTGCTTTCAGTTCAAGAGCAGGATACTGGAGGTAGATGGGTGATTTTATATGTCTATTAAGATTCAGCTTATAGAAATTCAGAATCTACTAAATAAATGCTTTCTGCTCATTTTGTTTCTTACAATTGTTTTTAGTAGTGCGCAAACAACCTCAGGAATTATGATTTTCAAGGAGAGCAGATAGAATTCAACCAGCCGAATCTGCTATATTGTGGAACTTCTTATTTTTTTGTTTTTAGTGTTTTAGTGAATCCTTGAAATTTTTTGCCACTGGTAATTTCTTACTTGTTCTTTTTTATTTTAATTGTCTGTTCTCAAGATTTGTTGTCCTCTTGAGGTTTAGTTTGCCCATGATGATATGTTGTCATGAATTTTAATATTTTGTGATGCACTTTATACGGTGTCCTTATCTTAAGTCACTGTAATTTTCACCGAATTCGATTCCTGCTATACTTTCAGGGCTTAACAAACGTACTACTTCCGAAGGACTTAGCGAAGCCTTTTCAAAGTTTGGTCAAGTGGTCCAAGGTTTGTTGTTCTCCGTCAGAATCCTTTCAAAAAATGGCTTTGTCAACACTTCTATGATTTTTCAAATGATTTGTTGTTCTGCACTTTGCAGCTAGAGTAGTGACTGATCGTGTATCTGGATATTCCAAGGGGTTTGGTTTTGTTAGATATGCTACTGTAGAAGAGGCTGCAGAAGGTATAAAGGGCATGGATGGCAAGGTGAGTTAACATTAGCACAAATACTTCGAGCTGTTTAAAAACTGAGAGAGGTTGGTCAGCACGCACATAAACACACCCTTGCATGGACACAAGCAGTAGCAGAAAAATGTTGGTTTGGAATTATATGCCTGACTTATGGTTTAGAAGATCTTTTACAAATTTACAATCTGTTAACAATAGTAAGTAGAAATTTTTGGATTTTGAGATAAATATGTCTGCCCTTGGAGTTAGAAGTGAGAAGTCATCTTCAACTATGAATCCCATCTTGCAAATCTTGAAGTTACTTGTTTGTTTCCTTAAAAGAAAGTGTGGGAAAATCAGATAATGAAGTGCTTAAACTGGCTTTGATTCTTAACCATGACAAAGTATCTTACAGATTTAGTTATTTCAGTTTAAAATGGGTTTGTCGACAAAGTTGCAACTGGTTGTCAGAGAATGATTTAGAAGGTCAAAATTTTTATTAGCTACATGTTTTCCTTGTCAAGTAGAACTATTTGGGTTCTTGTAATATTTTCTTGTCTTGTGATGAAGTCCCAGACATTGAATTTTGTACCTTAGTTGTTGTTAGGCTGTGCTTTTTAAATTTTGAGACTTCGAGTTACCTGTATGGATTCTGAATATTAAAATTTCATACACTCTTTTCTAGATGGCAGTCATTGTTCTTGTGTGATTTGCAACTGTTGACAACGCACGAAATTTTGATTTCTGTCGTTTTTTCAGATCACCAGCACAATATGCATTTACTTTGCAGGGGCAATTCGTTGCACTTGTTAGCATGGCCAGCCCATTCTAAATATGATATTGATGATTGTTCTTTTTATTTTCTTTATTGGGCTTGAGAATGATGATCTTTTCTGTCTTGTTGGTTTTGTAGTTCTTGGATGGTTGGGTTATATTCGCAGAGTATGCCAGACCAAGACCACAACTTCCTCTGCATGAGAACAATGCAGGAACACCACGGGATCTGCCTATGTATGGGTCTGCGTATGGTCGTCAATAAATTCTGAGTGGAAGAAGCTGGGACAACTATAGCGTTTACATCCCAGTTCTCTATTTTGACGGGCCGAGAGCTGCGTTTATATGAAACTGTGCCAATTAAATTGATATATATATATATATATATATATGGAACTTAAATTGTGCATGTTAAAACATTTGCATGCAGACTATTTGTGTATGCCATTCATCAGTAGTCTGTGGGACTCTATTTATACTAATGAGGCTGTACTATGACTTTTTCAAACTTTTGCATCGTAGATGGATGAGTTTCTTGGTCATCTTGATTGTCTTCTTATAGTTTGCAGTTGACGTTGAAATTTTAGGGTAATAGTTGGCTTTTGGGCTGGGTTTGGAGCTTAATTGTCCTGTAAAAATGTTGTGTTTGATTTCTCTCTCTCTCTCTCTCTCTCTCTCTCTCTCTCTCTCTCTCTCTCTCTCTCTCTCTCTCTGAACCATATGGCATGTTAAGAAAGAAGAAAAGGGGGAAAGTAGCTCCACTCAGCATCCAAAGCATGACAAGGTGAAAGAACAGCCAAATCTTTGAAACAACAAAATCGAGTTTTTTTACCAAAATAATGTTATTTTTGAAAGTTATTCTCTAAATGTTGGATTTTAAAGGGTAATTTTTACAATAAGATAAAATGCAACGGATTGCATTTTCCAAAGTGGTCTGCAAAGCCTGCAAAAACCTTGTCAAAACGCATTTGCTAATTGTGCTTTTTCTAAAAATGCAATTTCTAATTGCATTTTCAGTTGCTGCTTAAAAAATAAAAAAAATCCTTGTGTTTTTAATTTTTTTCTTGCCTTTTAAAGTTTTATAGGCTCTTTTAATTTAGAAAATTTTATTTTATTTAATAGCAAAAACAAACATAGAAAGTTTTTTTTTTATGAAATTGCATTTTTCAAACTCTATTTTGTTCGTCCTTCCTTTGTGAGAATAGAGAATTTTTTGTGATTTTAAAAAATTCATAAAATCCCTAAATGATATGATTGTCTTAAATGAAAATAGTAATTTGTAGCATAGAATTTTATTCACTAAAAAAAAACTATGCAAAATAATTGTCGCTTAAGAAATTAACAAAACACTTTTGTAACATTTTATTACTAATTAATAAAATATTTTAATTATTACTGATATCTATTTTATAGTATTTATAGCTCTATTAATTTAAACTAATCTTTTTTTATTTTATCCTTAAAATTATTTACTGAAAATTACATTATAAAATAACTATATATTTAACAATACTATTTTTAGTACTATATTTTTAACAATACTATTTTTAGTACTATATTTTTATTAAATTAATATTTTTACAGTGGTAAAATATTTTTACAATGGCAACACATCATATCATTTATTTCCAAAAATATGTATACTAATTTTGCTAATAATTATTTTTTCCATTTCATAGCACTTTTATAACATTTTATTACGAATTACTAAAATATTTTAATTATTACTTATATCTATTTTATAGTATTTATAGCTCTATTAAATTAAACTAATCTATTTTTTTCATTTTATCCTTAAATATATTTACTAAAAAATGATCTTATTTTGAATATTATTTACATCTAAACATTATTTACTTGTAAATAAAATTTGATTAACAAAAACATATTTTCAGTTAATTTTAACTTCAACTCTCACAAAAATTTCAAATTTATACATTTAAATAAAAATATTAATTTAATAAATTTTGAATTTTTACATCTATCAATTACGACATATTCAAGTGGCCCTATTTTTTTATGTTGACAAGTTGCTACATCTCCTTTTAATTAGTACATATAACGTGATTAAACATGATACATACTTCTATATTTTGTATGACAACATAAAAAAATAAAACACATCTATTGCAACAACTTTAATAACAGAAAATAATGTAATAAATGTAAATAATAATATTATACACCTAAATAGGCTAAACAAGATAAATAATAAATAACTGACACAAATAATCGATTGCATTATAATATCTTCTGCACAAAAATATATAAGCTACCTTACCAACATAAATACATAAGATATCTTACCAATGAAAACAACTGACTGTCGCCGTACAGAGAACAAGGGAGACCTTTGCAGGATTAATGAGAAAAACAAAGATGGCTAAAAAAAAAAATACTAAACTTAGTAATCTGTGAATTATATTATAAAATAACTATATTTAACAATATTATTTTTACTATTATATTATGTATAAACTTTGTCCAACTTAAATAAGTTAAATGCTGTCACGGAGAGACAAACTACTTTGCTATTAGAGAGGAAAAGAAAAAAAAATGGAAGGACAAGAAATTGCATGCGAAGGTGGAAACAGTGGAGAGAGATCTCCACGTAAAACGAAAATAGAGAAAAGAGAAAAGAGAGTTGGAGGGGGAGAAGAGGCATTCGGTAGAGATATAACCGAGAAAACGGAGGTTATTCCTTTGTTTTTTTTAAACTTGCGTTTTGTGAGAAAATATAAGTACAACTTGTATTTTCTCAACTTTCTATTGATTTTTTGTAGAATTTGTAGGCCGTTTTGAAAAACGCAATTTAAAATTGTGTTTTATTTTATTGTAATAATTATTTTTTAAAATTTAACATTTTAAAAATAATATTATTTTGATAAAAAAAATTCCAACAAAATCAGAACTTGGTTGGTTTGGCAACTGATGGGGCATTATTCACTCATCGAAGAGTGCAGAAAGTCTCCGCTGGCAAAGATAACTACTATAAAGCAGATCTAGTGACTACCAACATAAATGCCATGTCCCACACGCCGCTGCTTTAATCCCTTCGTTTTTAAACTACATTTTGCTTTACTATGGTTTGACCCTGATTGTATTTAATGTCACTCACAAGACCTGTCTTTTTTTTTTTTTTAATACATTAAATGAAATGTAGATAGGTTATTCTCATATTCTCATGGGCCGGGGCTACTTGTATTCCGTACTCGTGGGATAACTTTTCCTTAGAGGCTATTAGATATAAAAATATTCTATTTTCTCATATAATTTCATCACAATAATAGGAGATGACATCGTTGTTATTAAGAATCATAATGATTAATGTTTATCTTAAAATTAAAAATTCTCATTTAATCATATTATACTGTATAACAACTCTAGATGAATTTTTTGATAGTATGACATTACCCTCAAATATAACAGTTGTATCATGTTACCTTATTGATTTGATACAACAGGTCAATAAAACATAATCATATAATTTTGGAGTAGTTGAAGAAAATATCGAGATCAACGTATCTTAGCGAGAATGTTAGCACAGGCGCACATACTGATCAGATGGTGAGAATGCTAGCATCAGGCGCACCTACTGATCAGATGGTGAAAATGTTAGCATCAGGTGGACATAATGATTTTGTACTTGATTGTATCGCCTATAATTCATCTGTTCGTTTATTACACCACACAGGTGGCAAGAAATAATCAAATAAAAAGGTTTTTGTATGCCCTTCTGTTGAAGCAATGAGTCATGACACTGAAAGTACTAGACAGTGGATATCTTGAGCTTTGGTCTATTTGTCATTTTAAACAGATTGCACAACTGGACACGAATTATCCGCATGGTTTTTTTGTCAAGATGATGAAAATCCTGGTCAATTAAAAGACATTTTGACCTGTCAAAACTAGATTTGGACTAGACAAAAATAAGATAGAGGTATATGAATTGCTAAACATGCAATTTTTTTTTATTATCTAAAACAGTAGTATAAAATAGTGTGATAATAATATTTTTATAATTATGAAACACAATATTGGATTTTATGTTTTAAAATAAATGGATATAAACAGGTCATATGGATATTTATAGCAGTTATATATATAAATTCGATTTGCATAACATAATCCTATCCTGAGCTTGATGGTGGTTCTACCTCTTGGCTGATATTCCATAGAAACTAAAACGGCTTTTAATTAAGAGCGAGTCTAGTTGCAGTTGGTACTTGGTAGCATAGTATATATAATGATGTTAGTTAGGCGGATAGTGATGTCTGTAAGTGATAATCAATAATTCATGAAACCAAACATGTAACCCTTGATGGAGCTGTGTTTGGAATTGGTGTGTCTAAAGTCTCAACAAGCCCTTATGAGTAACCGGCTATTTAGAGCCCTCTCATGTGGTTGGCATTGCATTGTGATAGAGGAAGTTGTGGATATAATTAGAGGTGTCAAAAGGACAGCAAATAAGTTGTTAAGCTTGGTTCAGTTATTGCTCGTGTCTGTACCTATGTGTAGCATGAATTTTAAAAACCTTGAATAAAACCTTTAAATTCAATTACAATATTGTGTGGCCCAATGGTCATGATCCTGACTCGACTTAGGCGAGTTCAAGAGTTCAATTTGCAATAGGAGCATTGTGTTTGGGATAAATAATATTTACTTTTCCTGTCATTTTATTCCATTGCACTAACTATACTTGTAATTGATCCATTCTTAAAAAAAAAGAAAAATTACAATATTGCACTTCAGAATGCTTACTGGTCTTGCTCGTAACATATCAACATAATCAACTGGGTTCAAAACTAAAATTTTCTAGGCAAGGTAGTTTTTTTGCTTTCATAAGCATCCATATCAATTCAAAATGAGTTGGAAACTGGCTTTAAAAAGTCTAAACCCCCTTAACTTATAATATTGATGAGTAAATAAATATGTGTATATATACACACATATGTATGTCTGCGTTTGTGAGAAAAGATAGATAAGGATTTCCCTTTCTTTCCATAACCCAGGAAAGAGAGAAAGGTGGGTAAGGATTTCACTTCAAAATTTTAGTTGTGCAAGTGGTTGGGTGAGTGGATTGTCCATGTCGAGAGCAAAGGTCAGCTAAATCCTATTTGTTTCTTTAATATAAATAAAATTTTAGAACAAAAGAAAAGATTGTTTAAAAGAGATATTGTGTTATTAAAGTGGATTGTTTCTTTTAAAACAAAACAAAAGATTTGTTTAAATGAGAGAAAGTGTTATTAAAGTGGATTGATGTGGACAAGTTCTTACTTTTTTTATTTCCCCCACTTGGCATTGTTTAAAGTTCACCGCTCACCCAAGTCCTCAAGAGAGTGTTGTCACTTGTCAAGCAAAGCATACAAAATTTTCTTAAGAAAAGAATTTAAAAAATTCCTGCATTTTGCACACTGTCAAATTTGATATAAGAAAATTCAGATTCTCAGCTCATTTCAAATCTTCAATACCTCACCACAACCATTGCATTTTTCACAGAGAGAGAGAGAGAGAGAGGGTGCTGGGGTTGGGGACAAACTCCTCAGCATGTGGAGTGGTAAACTTTGAGAATTCCACTACCCAAACAGGCACAATAAACTAAATAATTAGCAAGAAAAATGAAGATGACGGCCAGTTGTCATCCCTTTGAGCCCGGCGGTTCCGCCGCCGGTGGCGGGGACGTCCAATCCAAGGAGAGGGAAAATTGATATTCGATAATAAAAATAGAAACATGCCAGGCAATTGGTGCAACAACTAAATAAAGGGCAAAAAAGAAGCTAAAGTGAGGTGTACCTCATCCGTAGTTTTTTGTTTTTTTCATTCTGTGCTAATTTTAAAAGGTTGGTCTGATTGTCAAGACTTTAGATTTGAAGGTTTATTTTTTTCAAAATTTTTTTGGAGTTATCAATTTCTTGGAACTACTTTCAAAGTATTTAGGTAAGTAATTATTTAATTTGTATAAAATGAAAAACTGTATAAATTTTAAAATAAATCGAGATGTGCGTAAATTAACCTGAATACTTGATCACTAATCGTGGGCCTCATTGTCAAAGTCTAATCATGCCTTTACCGGCAATAGAGTTGACTGGTATTTAAAAAAAATATGAGTCTCACACATTGTATAAATATACAATACGTACTTAACAAGTACTAAGTCTCTTGATTTTATTTTGCTTTTGTGATAAATGACCATTAGAATTTGTATTTTGATATATTCTAGACAATTGATGTCTTTTAAGTATTTTTGCTTTGGTTATAAACAATAATATGATGTTAAATGATATTTGACATAGATAATGTCAAATTTATGTACATTAAAATTTGTAAGAAAATATAAATTTTATAGTGATAAATCCAAAACTAAACACCAAAACCCAATGTATCACCCATTAACAAAAACATACGCTGGCTAGGATCAATAACTATGCTCCATTGGTAGAATAATCGTAATTTTATGGCCAAGATTACATATTCATTTCTATACAAACAAAAAATATATATACAAAAATTAATACAAGTCATGTGGCTGAATTGGTAAAAGATTTATTGTCTATATGGCTTGATTAGAGAGTTCAGGACAAGAATAATTAGGCTAACTCTCTTTTTAAAATTATTGTAAATATAATTTAATTTAATTTGATATTTATTTAAATAGATAAGATGTCACTATAATATAAGATATAAATACAAGCGTTAGTTTAGAAATCAAATCCGAAGGAGCTCTCCCCATAATAATGGCAATAATGAGAGAGGTTCGAGTAGTTCACCAATCCCACACGCATTTCCCAAACTCCATCACTCTAAACCTCCAATTCTCTCTCTCTCTTTCTCTCTCTCTCTCTCTCTCTCTAATGAAGTTCCTGTTGGAACTCGTGGCCTGCTGGCGCGCGGAGGAGATGAGGTCCGTCGCTCTCCCCTTGCCGCCGCGGGAGCCGCCTCCTCGGTTGGATTGCAGCCGTTACGACAGCAGGAAGCGGGGGAGGGCTGCGGCGGCCGTGTCGAGGTCTAAGTCGGCATCTGAGTGGCGGCCCTCGCTCTGCTCGATCTCTGAGGATAACGTCGTGCCGGAGAGAGGCGGCCAGCCGACTCTCGCCGGATCTGAGAGGATGCTCAAGAGGACGGTAGCATCCACCGCCACCGCCACCGCCACCGCCGCCGGAGCTCACGTCCGTAACTACAGCGACGATTTCGGGTACATTTACTTCTCTATTACTCACAATAATCGTACTATGTGACAGTCATCTAGAATCTGAAATAATTTCTCGATATTTTTACAGTATTAAACAGGTTCAGATAGGATCCCAAGTGCTAGTCTGTTTAACACGATTTGATTCGTTTTATTAAACACATCATATTTGTCAGGAAACACAATCATTTAACAGTAAAACATTATTGTTATGATTTTTTTCAATAATTTTAATTACATTGCCATGTCTTAAAACTAGGTTGTAGATGAATCTTTGTATGCAGTACCAGAGTAATTCAAACGTTATGCATGTCAAATTAATTGGGATGTATGCGACCATAAGTTTTCTATGAACATGTATAAAATATAGTGGCTGGGAAATTCTTTTGGAAGAGGAAACGGACTTGCAGTATAAATTTTGAGAAAACATTTTGAAAAACGATTAGGATACGTAAAACTCTTGGAAAATTAAGATAAAATGCGGTGAAAACTTAAAAGTATAAATTTTTATATATATATTTTTGCTTAAATTTTAACTAATTATCTATGAAATTATTTTTATAGATTTTCACTAAGTTTCACAAAAGTTTTCACTAAATTTTATAAGTCTCATATTAAGTTCTTAGAAAACTTTTTAATAACAGTTTTATTAAGTTTCACAATCATTTATTACTTTTCATTTTCCCTATATTTTTTGATTACTTTTTTTCCTAATATTTTCCGTTTCCACGTCCTATTTTAAGTAACTATGGCATAAAATACAGGTTGGGTTAGAGTTATCTCAACCGTTAACACGATTAATAAGTGAGGTTGACCTGTTTATCGTCACATCTAGGTGTCGACACGACATGAATATGACTAACCGGACACAATTGTCCCCGTTTCATGGTGTCTGATTAGTTGCATTTGTGAAAATTCATAGCTACTAAAATGGTTTGGTAGAGCTAATTTGGGGTGCCTTTTTTGTGGTTTTTTTTTTTTGTCGGTTTTGAGTGCAGACGAAGCGGGTTTCCGACTGTCATACCGGCGTTCTCTCCAACATTCTTGTTTTAATCATGTGGGTCATCGTCGTCGATGTGCTTGTTCTTGTCCTGTTTATCAAACACTTTGTGTTCAGTGTTTTTTTCAAATGGTGAATGACAGTATATTTTGGTAAAAAAATTAATGTAAATCCCTCGACCTTTGTTGTTCACACTACAGAATTGTTCATATCACTAAGATCAAAGTCTGGACTTTAATGACTTAAGATCTTTCTCCTTTCTATTTTTGAATTTAATCCATTGCTACTTTGGTTTTCATAGTGTGATATGGCTGTAACTTCACGTCTATAAGGTTACATTGTAATGGCCAATGGGTATTGTATGTGAGAAGAAAGCGGTTATCCTTCTATCTTCATTCATTTTAAGGTGTGAAAAGATCTATAGAAAAAAGGCCATTGACGATATTGCTTCATCATATGCATGTACGGCGTGAAGCTTTATTGTCCTGAGTTAATTATATTTTGTATAATTGTATTTTATATTTAATTTCATTTTAAAATTTTTATTTTTATTTATAAGTTTAATTTATTGAAATATTAACTTTTTTTTTAAAAAATAGACAGAAAATTCACATGAGACAAACATGTGACCTTTTTTAAGAAGGTAAAGATATAAAATGAAGCATTTTCCTCCCAAATACTCATGCGTACTACATGTGAATTGAATTAAGGTTTTTACATGAGGCCTAATTGCCTTATATATGTCACAAAAACAATTACATTTATGATTTTGAAGTAATTTGGAAGGAATTTGTAGTAGATTATTAGGGGTAGGAGTTGAATTTTACCTCTTTTTCCTTAAAAAAAGTCATGTACTTGACACAAGTTAATTTTTTGTCTATTTTTCAAACTGAAGTTATCAAAAAGTTGATGTTATAACAAATTAAAAAGAAAATTATTGTAAAATGTTAGATTTGATATAAAGTGTAAGAGCTCAAATTATAATTAACCCTAACCCTAAGCCAGTAGCATGTGAAAATCAAAGGAAAATTGCTGCTTTCCCTGCGTTTATTGGCTATTCTCTCTTCTGTTGCACGCAGCTGAAGCTGGTTTTGGAGAAAATGTGTGGGTTGGCCTTATTTCACTTCGTCTCTAAGCTTAATAGAATTCTTGAAGACAAACATGACAAAAATCAATTTCAAAGCCTTTCAACTCCAAATTCGTAGAATGCTACCATGGAACCCAAACTCGTGCGACGACAGGAAAGAATATCACAGAACAACCATAAATATGCTTCCTTCACATTTTATTCTTGAAGTTAGAGATGTGTTCTTTCCTTCTATGTCCGCTTTCTTGCGTGGGTGACTAATTTCATTATTTCCCAATAAAAAATTTACAAAACAACCTCATTACTCCTACACACCCAAAACTAAAACAAGAACAAGGAAACAAAAGATCAAACCATATCCCATTTTGTGAAATCTTACATTCTTTGGTAAAGTCGGCTTCTTTCCTCCCCTAAGCAGCCCCAAATTCTTTTTCCCCATCCTCCATACCTCCCATTGTGTCATACAACGGCTTGTTTAAAGTCTCCGGCAGGCAAAACGCAAGCAATCCTGCCACAAGCCCGCACATCCCAAACACCGCAAAGGGCAAGCCGCCACCCAAAACCACCACAAATGGAGTCAGTATCGCTCCCATCTGCGCTGCCTGAGTTGCACATCCAAGGGCTGCATTTCTCACCACAGTCGGAAACAGCTCCACCGTATATATAAACAACAAGTTGTAAGTAGCGGCCATCCCAAATATCCCCAAAATACCGAAAACCATCCGTACAACCTTCCATATTCCATACCCTCCGAATAAACTCCCTGCAATACAGAAAAAGCCGCTGAACCATAGTGTCCCAATCGCCAATGGTTTCCGGCCAAATCTGTCCAATAAAATTGCTGTTAACAAGTAAGCTGGCATTTCTGCGACAGCATTGAGGAACACGCTGAGGTAGAGGTTGGTTCCGAGGTTTACGACGTTTAGATTCAGTCCATAGTACACAACTGAACCCAAGAAGTTAATGGCGACTGCAAGAACCAGACGGGAACGAGTCACCGGCGACCGAACCACGTCTATGAGGGAGCCTGTAATTGCCTCTTTTGCTTTTTCTTCTTCTTCTGCTTCTTCTTTCGGATTTCCATTAGCCTCCTCATCGAGAGCCAGGACGACACCTTCCGGAAGGTGTTTTCCGTTGGCTTTGGCAATGCCGCGCATAATTTTCATGCCCTGATCGACCTTCCCGCGTATGAGGTACCAGCGAGGGGAGTCGGAGATGAAAGGAAGGACGAAAACGACGAAGAGGATGGAAGGGATGGAGGAGGCGACGTAGAGCTCTCGCCATGATTGGAAAAGGTAAGCTATGCCTGAGAGCATTGCAATTCCGCATGAAAAGAAGTAAAATGTAGACATTCCGGCGATGCCGCGCTTCGTCCTGCCGATAGGCTCGGTGGCGAGGACGAAAGCACAGAGGCCGACGCCACCGGTGCTGAAGCCGGTGAGAAAACGTAAAAGGGCGTAGGTCCGGAAATCTGGTGCTACTGCGGTTAAACAGCCGAAGATGACATTCAAGATGCAAACCACCGTTAGAGATCCCTTCCTCCCAAGGAAGGAGTCTGAGAGATGGCCAAATATTCCGGCACCTGAAAACACAAAGCAGCTTCATACATTAATTCTTGCATTAGGCTTCTAGCAAGGGTTTAATGAGAATTGATCTTGTGTTTAGCTCATTAGTTATTAATATCATATGGTACCAAACAAAATAGTACTAAGAAGGGCTCGTCTAACAATCGGACAGTCCTGATTTACCAGACGATTTTAAACTTTTATATTTTGTACTAAAATAAATTATTTCAATTATATATTTTTTTTATGATATATACCTATTAGAAGTTGTGTTCGAGTAATAGACAATTAATATGTTTTTAAGTATATATTCGAGTTGGATAATATATTTATATTATGTCAAAATAATTTAATGTTGAATAGTATATTATGTAAATCAAATTTTGTGAGTAATATTTATTTTTGATAATTTATAATGGTAATTTTAAAACGGTAATTAATAACATATTAATACCAGCAGCATCGTACCAATAATAAAACATGATTCAATTATTTATTTGTGTATGAAAAATGCTTGCATTAGTCTCGTCTTATTAGACAGGCATCAACTTATGCTCAGTAACTTAACTAGTCCACCTAATACTTGTGGGTTACAACTAGGGGTGGTTATAGACCTAATAATCTGTCCATTATTTCTAAGGTTTGAATTTTTTTAAGCATAATTAAATTAAGAGGGGACTTAAAAATTATATTTGAAATTTGATTTGAAATATAAAATAAATATCTATGTATTTATATAAAATAAATATCTATGTATTTATTATATATAATTGAATCATGTTTTGCACCGACTGGCGGGGTCTGATTATAGCCCTGGGTATAGAACAAAGAGAAAGTTTGGGGCATAGAAACCATAGATATTAATACTGTTTCGTAACGGATCGTACCGACTGGCACAAATCGGTTGATTTTCTATAAAAGCCGAACAATAAGTATCAATTTCCATTCCGAAAAAGTTTTCGGCGTATTCCGGCTTACCGCAACATTCCGTTGTACTGGACCATCTACTCCTTTTCAGTATAGCTGTCAGCAAGCATTTAATGCATGTTTATTGAAGTTTGATAGCCTACAACTTTTTTTTATCTTTTTTCACCCTACCAAGTACAAGCTAGAGACTATAAATTAAATATATTAATATCATAAAAATTTGTGCTTTCTTTATCTATTATAATATAAGAACAATATTTTTACTATTATATTTAATTTTTTGTTTGTTGTTAATAAATTTAAAATTTTTGTCAAGATAAGCTTATTGACTTTTCTTTTGTTATAAAAGAATTACTACTTAATATATTTATGCTAAAATAGTTAGATGTTAATCAAATGAAATATTGCATAAATTATAATTTTATTATAACTATCTATCTATATAATATTTATAACAATACATCAAAATATATTAGTATCAATATGTACTGTATTAATTAAAAAAAATATAATAACAAATACAAGTATGGAGTTAACAATTATAATAAAAGTCATGATAAAAACTAGAGAACGGAAAGAAGGGAATAAAAAAGTGCTAAGGGCAGAAAAAGAGTCATAGAAAGGATAACTCTGACTCTAAGGTTAGTTAAAAAATAAGAACTTTGGGGATGAAGATATATATATTAAATCATATTTTGATTAACCCCCCACGTTCGCTGCACCTTCTGTGTTAACTTTCTATCACAGCTTTCCATAATTGTGTCGTTGAACTCACTGACAGAAGAAATGGATCCATCCAATCGCCTATGTAAGAGAGAATCCTTTTTTGCTTTCTAAATTAGCAAAATGCAGAGCTGATTTTGATCATTACTGACCTTGCTACTCAAATACAAAAGGACAAACACCAGAACAAGGATTCTTAAAGCCTTTCCAATTTTTGTCCCCAATAAGATCTGGGATTCTGGATATTCTCTCGCTGCTCATGTTTAATGGTCACGTTTACCACTATCCCTCGTCTTCTCAAAGACGTGTTGGGCACTACTCTCTCTCTCTCTCTCTCTCTCTACTTTTTTATTCATCTGCTATTTGTTGCAGTTATGGTTGAAAATATATTTGTGAGTAGCTAGCTATTAGAGATAGAAAGGAATTCCAAATCTAGGCAGTCTGAATTCGAAATTTAACAATACACTTAAAAGAGTTAGATTGTGAGAGATTTTTTTCGAGAATTTTCAAATCCTTGAGTGGATGGCCTGTTTGACCTGACCAAAAAAAGAATTAATTAAATTACTGTAAAAACAACTATGACATGCCATGGTTGGGACGATATTTTAGTTGTCCCCAACCTTTTTATTTGTTTGTTTCTATTTTGCCAAGGTTGGCTGCTTTTTTTTAATTTATTGTTTCTGTTAACATCAAAGGAAAGGAGCAGCGATTGGGGAGGGTAATACATCGCTTTACCCCTTGTGCGAATAGCTATTTCTATAAATTTCCCTTAAACTTAATTGGATTGGGGGATAAATAGAGTGGTATGATGGTAAATTAAGTACCTAGGGTGAATGGTTTTAGTCTTTTAACAGAACTTTGTAATGAGTCCACTTCAAAAAATAAAAAGTGATAGCAACAATAAGAATAGAGATACGTAATGAACTTCTAAAGCTTATGGATTGCATTTAACTTGTACGATTAAACTAGTAATAAAAAGGTTTTATATTAATGTTTAAGAAAACAAGAGCTGTACGTATTTCTCAGCAAACAAAAAAAAAAAAAAAAAGAGCTGTACGTATTTCTGTGAGAAAGACAAGTGGGGAAATTAAATGTTCGAGATAAGGAAGGTTCAAAATATAGAGAGACAAACGCGAATTTACGAGACTTTTCTAGTTGTCTGCTAGGTCCCCCTGTCCTACTTATATAGATATACGTAATATATATAATTTCCATTTATATAAACAGTAGATTACTATTTTATCCTCGTTCATGTTTACGGGACAAGACTCTGTAGGGTTCAGAAACCTTGAAGATTAAATAATAAAAATAGATAATTAATAGTAGTACATGAGAGAGAGAGAGAGCTCACCGATCATGCAGCCGCCGAAGAAGAGAGACTGAACGAGCCCAACCCTATACTTCAGTCCGCAAACTAAGCCCCACTCAGCCACCGTAGACCTTCCCGGACCGCCGATCCACTCCCACGAACCGGCGTCGAGACCACAAACAGTAGTCCCGGCGGCGGCTGCTGCAGAAGAACAACCACCGCCGACACACCGCCACTCGGGTTCATGGTCGGCGAAGATCATGACCATGGTGTGGAAGGCCTCGAGAGCCCAAGCCAAGCTCGTCAACACGAAGTGCTTCAGTTGCCAGAACCCGAACTCGCCGCAATATTCCTGCAACATGTCGTCGATGCACAGCTTCTTCTTCTCGGGGGATTCGGGGTTCTGGGCCGGAGGGATGAGGGGTGACCGGAGGTCCCCGCCTCCGAGATCCGTGGACGACTTCGTTGGCATCATTTCCTATCCTTGTTAGGAAAAATAAGTAAGGGATGTGGTTTGGCTCAGAGCTTGGGTGGAATTTGTACCGGATATACTACTTTCTTTGTCGCCTTCTATATAAAGCGTGACTATGAATGTGACCATTTGAACACGTGGAGGATGATCCAGCCTTTGATTTGTTCTCAATTTGACACAAAATTGAAATTGGTAACATCCTAGTCCAAGAAAAATTATTCAGTGCCCATCACGTCATCTTTACCCATCACATTAATGGCTGAGTCTCGTTATTAGGAGAGGTTAAATAGTCGCTTAAAGAGACGAGGAACTTGCTTATAAAGACACGTGATGTTCAGGAACACAGCACTAAATAATTACTCTTATTATAGAGTATATTGTTGACACTAAAATTTACATGTGTCAGATTAGGTCCGGTTTATAATGAATTTAAAATATAAATAATAATTTTTTAATTAAAAAAATATTATTTGATTAAAGATTTATGTATAATTTTTTTTTAAAAATATAGCATTTTTTAAAATAAAAACTTAATTAGGATGACAACTAACATAATTTTAACAAGTGACTATATCAACGTCAAAGGAAACACTGCAACATATAGAAAAAGAAAAAAAAAATCCGAGATGGGGGGCGGGGTTAATATTTTTGGGAATATCGTGGGTCTTTTGCGTGGGTTTCCAAAAGATTCAAAATTTGATTGCTCGAAATCGAACGCTTTGGGAAAGAAGGATTTGGTGCCAAATCTTATCCACCACCGAGTAATGTTTTAAAAATTGAACACTTGGTCAAACTGAAAAAGTGATCAGATTAAAAGTTGTTAGTTTAATTGTTTGGTCAATTGAAATTAAATTTTAATGTGTAATAAATATATTTTAAATAAATAATATTTATATTTAAAATATAAAAAATACAGAATTTTTTGACAATTTATATAAAATTTTTATATTTCTTTAAGTGGCATAGCATCTAATAAAACACAAAGTTAGTGGGTTAGTGTAAATATGTGTATCTCCTTTTTATGTTGGCCCTGTATATATATTTATATACATTAATTATTGAGCGAGAGTGTGTTATACCTATATTATCATAAATCAAACACCGAGACTTTGGTGGGAATCTATTACGCTATTTAACATTCTCAAATTATCTTAAAAAGTTAAAAAACTTGTTATAAATATCTTATCAATTCAAAGATAAAATAGTAAAAATTCATTTATATGTAATTCACATTCTCACATTCTATTTAGTTGTAACCATCAATAACTTATCTAGTAGTACAAAAGTAACAAAGTGTAGTGTAGCATGCACTATTTCCTTCTAATTGACAAATTATGAAGAGGAGTCAAGGACCTCTCACCCGAGGGGGAGAGAGAGAGATTTGTGAGGGACCATTAATCCTAAAAACTGTCAATCACGTATGCTTGATAATGTACAAAAGTGTTACGAGGGAGTTTAAAAGTTTTCTAGAAAAGTGGGATTGAGAGTTAATTATACCGAATCGGCTAGTTTAATAGCCGATTTTAGGTCCGGTTCGATAGTCTAACCATTAGATTGACTGGATTTTTATGGGTTTTTAGTACAAATAGTTTTATAAGTAATCCAAACTGTTTATTGAATAAGTTAATTTGGTTCGATTTTTAAAACCCTGTCACCAAGATGATAGTTGGGTCTGTTTTAGCAGTTGAACTGAAAGTTTTTATTTTTTCTCAACAGTTGTGTGTTCAAACTTATTTGCTGTAGTAGTTACGTCACTAAATACAAATACCATTAAGAAAAAACTGAATAAACTGAAAATAAAAACAAATGCTCCTGTTGCTTTGAAAACTTGTAAGAGAAAAAGTCCCGATTTCACTGTGCAACATGTTGAAAGTTTAACATATTGTTGCCTGTAGCCTTATTTTGTGGGTTTGTTTTTCAAGTACAGCTACTACATCTTATTGAAGACAAGGCCTACTTCATTAATGTTTAGAAAATAATTTTTATTTCTGCCTTCATTCACTGCTCAAGAAGCACATCAATTACGTTTGCAATGCTTTTTGCATACAATGCATTAGATTTTAATTTTTTTATTTATCTTTATGTTTTATTTTTTATTCTTTTGTCATTGCTTGCTTAATATTATAAATAATAAAGAAAATCGAAGACTGGATATTACATGCAAACATATGTCTTTTGAAATTATCATGAGCCTTTTCCTGTAGTGGAAACAAAAAACCTTTTTGTTTTTCAGTTTTTCCTTCCATTACTTATTTTTCTTATTGGAAGAGGCATGTTAAAGTGACAAGATTAATTGTTTTCGATAGTTATTTCTAGTATTACCAGCTTCAATAGATAATACATAGTTCTATATCAGTATCTCTGTCTTCGAAGTTCATTAATAGAGAATTCAAGCTGTCCTCTAACTTCTCACCAATGTACTCCATCGCAGTCAAAAACTTCAAAAATGAGCCCACACACTCCAATTCCTCTCTCCGTAAATCTTTCTTTCTCTGCATCTCCAACTACTAGTCCTAATTTATTATGATTTAATTTTAATCATAGATGATGAACTACATTGAGGGGTGGCCAAATTCATTGCAATGTTAGCTATATTTTTCCACCCCCTAGTGAAGTTAACAAGTCTACTGCAGTAATGGTATTATGGCTAATGTTTCAAAATCATTCACCAACTTTCTGTACTACTCTACTGAAGATATTTTGGTACTCCTTTTTGTTGTTTATTTTATTTCCAATATCTTACTTGTCATTTATCTTCAATCACATTACTATACATATAAATATCTGTAAGCATCTTAATTTTGCCCGCTTAACAATTTTCAGTTTGACCAGACTCACATTGAAACCGACACAGACGTATTCAAGTCAAAACCTGTTTTTCAAATTCAATCCAGTCAATCAATCGCTTCGCAGGTCCGTCGGGCCCAATAGAGGCAAAATTATCAAAATGCCCTTGAGGCATTGCTCGATCTAATTCCAGTTGGTACATCTTCCTAGAGACAGTAAATCCCCATTTTAATCTCGAATTCAATTTCAAATCCAATTTCAATCTAGATAAAATTCGGCATGCCTTTTGATAAAGTTGATCCCTTAAGTAGTAAGTCCATTCAGTTTGGCGCGTTTTTTTGAGAAAACTCTTCGAAACGGTAAGTCCCTTCAAACCTATCGACCAGGATGAAATCCATCTCTGAGATGGTAGAACGGTTCACCTTTAACGCCTGCTAGCCCACCAATGTAGAATGTCCGTTATTCGACACGTCTTTCGAGAAAATTGATTCCTCAGACGATAAGTTCATTTAGCAGCTTTTCCAGATCAAACAGTCGCCGGAATGAACGCACACTGCTAGAGTGACGAAAAAAACTCGCAAATACCGCAACTGTCATTGTGGTAGAAACACTCGTAAACAAGTCGACATTGAGAATTGCCAACAAACTCCTTATGTCACGGGATCGAACTCGTCTCTTGGCTGTGACACGTTTACCAAAGGACAGAATACCTTTGACAACCAACTCATCACACACCGCCAGAGTGGCGGAATCACTCAAAACCCGGGTTAACACCAGTGCCTGCTAGTCCACTCTGGTGAAAAAATAACCAAACTGCCCTTTAGGCCTTTTTTGACACGCTTCTCGAGTAAATACCTAAGTCCTCAGAGCTGTAAGTCCACCCTTCCAAGATTGTCTCGAAGACAATCTAGCATGTTCAAGTACCTTCCAATTGGTTTCGGATCAATTCTGACATCATCCAGTTAAAATGACCATTTTGCCCTAGGTACTCGATTGCCTCCGGGAACCACGCGGGCTTTGGGTATCAAACCGGTAACCTCTCAGGAATGCTTCTAATAGTATTCCCGACCTTCTAGCACCTTTTTGGATCATTTTGAGTTCATTCCGGCAAGTCCGGTACAAAATGATTGTTTTGTCCCTAGTGGCTCAGTTTTGCCTTTTCAAATATTCGAGTATTGTTTTCTAAGTCCATTACCCCTGAGACACTATTTCAAGAGTTTCTACCCATTTCCAGCCTTTCGGATCATTCCCGGCCTCCTGGAACATTTTCGGACCTTCTAAAGTCACTCTTAGTGAAGTCAAGCCAAAAATTACATTGTAGTTACTAGTATTGGTGCCCAAATCTTTTACCTTGTGTATTAAAGGTTGAAAGATACGCTTCTTGCCACCCTAAAAACTTTCCTCAATGGCTGGCACCACTAGTCGTGGGGCCAAGCTAAAAATTGGCATGGCGCCACTAGGAGTGGCTTCTATGTAATATTAAGCCAGGCGCCATTGCAACAGGTGCCAGGTTGGTTTAAGTTACTTATAAATACGGACTTTCTCCCCTATGTAAAAGGGTCACAAACTCAGTTCAAAAACTCTGCTTTTCGAAATATAGAATTCAAAGTCTCTCCAAACCCTAGCTCTCTCTAGTCTCTTCAAACCCTAGCCTTTATACACTTAAACCATACACTCTATACACTTAAACACAAGACTCCAAAGCCTCCATTGAAGTCTCAAAGTGCTGCAACTTAGAAACTCTCAAAGATTAAGTAAAGTAAAGCGAGCAAAGCAAACAAAGTAAGAAGAATTCGAGGTTGGTTTTCTCTTTATGTTTACGTACTTCCCACTTGAGTTTTCTTTTATTTTAATCCCCCATCTTCTACCTCCCTTTTTTGCATGCTTGAAACAAGGGATTCCCTTATTCATACGTAGGAAGGACTGTTAAAAGTTACCATGTCGGAGGCTTTCTTCTAGTTCAATCTTAGACTGTGTGGATTCGGCCCCCTTGAATATGAGGTGAAGCCAAACCTTGTATGTTCACGATCCTTCTTGCATTATGCATATCATCTTTATTCATCTAGTCTAAACTCATTTTCAAAGTAGTTTTCAAAACTTGCATAAAAAATCGTCTCTCAAACTTGCATTCAAAATCTCTTTTTCAAACTTGTTTTCAAAATTACAATCTTAAAGCGATTTTAGCCATTCCATGGTTAGGGTTATTTTAAAAAAGTGTTATATTCATTGTGACCATCAAAGTCTATATTTTGAATATAAACCCTAAATTGTTTTTCATCAAAATCACACTCTTAAAATGATTCTAGCCATTCCATGATTAGGGTTATTTTAGGAAAGTGTGATATTCAATGTAATCATTATTGGTCTATATTTCAAATCCATGTTGTTTTCAATTTCACTAACCTAGAATGGTTCAAATCTTTTCATGGTTAGAATTGTTTTAGGAAAGTGAGGTATTTAAAAAGATTTAAAAAGTCCATATTCAAGCCCCTTTCCAAAATTACTTTTCAAACTTCTTATTAAAAACTCTCTTCAAAAATTTACTTTCTAAAAAACTCTTTTTAAACTTAATTTCCAAAATCAACTTTCTAAAAACTCTCTTCAAATGGTCTACTTTCCAAAAACTCTTTTCTTTGGAATCCAAGTCAAGCCCTAGATTCCATGGTTAAGAAATCCTAATTCTCTTTTCTAAAAACATGACTTTTTCTTTTGTCTCAAATTATAGGGTTCCAAAACCTATTTTCTACATCAAATTTTAAATTTTCAAAATCTCTTTTTCTACACTAAATCATAGCTTTACAAATCCTAAATTTTTAAAATTAATCCTTTCCAATTCCATCTCTAGTCCAATATTTCAAATTAAAGAACTAGATCAAATCTTTCGTTTAGGAAACCAAATTATATCCTAAAATTTTAGAAAACAAATCAAATCATCTATTTTTGAAAATAAAATTTAATCTTCTACTTTAGAAAATAGGAATCAAATCTTTCTAAATTCAAAACTTTCTTAAGTTCACATCTTTCTAAATTTGAAACTTTCTTAAAATGAAACTTTCTTAAAATGAATCTTTCCTAATTTGAAAACTTTCCTATTTTACAAGTTTCCTAATCCCAAGATTTCTAAAATCTAGTCTTTCCTAAACCTAACTTTCTAAATTCGTTCAAATCAAGTGATTAAGTTCAGTCTTTCTAAATCAAATCAAATATCTTTTCAAATATTCCTTAAATCTAACTTTCCTAATTCGAACCTTTCCTAATTCGAATCTTTCCTAAATTCAACTTTCTAAAATTAAACCTTTCAAATCTAAATTAAACCTTTCTAAATCAATTACATGTTTTAACCCTAGGATACCTAAACCCTAGGATACCTAAACTTAGTTCAACCCTAACCCTAAAGTTAGAAAGCTTCTGTTGACTCAAGGTTGATCACTATATTGATTTTGATGATAACTAAACCTTATGTTATTTTACTAATGCATTTGCTTAGTGTGCAGACTAATAAAGATTATAATTTAGACTTAGAAGCTTGACTTAAAGTCTAATACATGTCAAAGTAGATGCATAATAAGCTAAGTTCAAACAAATACACCAAGAGTCATGCAATGCACCAAATAGAACAATGACACTTATTTTATCTTCAAACAAATGATTTGCATTCGAGAAGATTGAATGTGTTCAAAAGAAGATTTCGTCAAATATGCATAGACTCAATAAAGATGACTTGAATTCGAAAAGATTGAAGGCGTTCAAAAAAAGATTTCATCAAGTGTGCAAAGATCAACTGAAGATGATTTGATATTGAAGATATTGAAGATGTTTGAGAAGAGAATTCATCGTAATTGCATAATCTCTACAAAGAATCTTAATGAAGACTTCATCTGGGATGTAAAGAATCAATGAAAAGAATATGTATTCAGAAAAATGAATATGTTCAAGAGTAGATTTCATCAAGCTTATAAAAGACTCATTGCAGTGATCCTAAAGAAGAAAGAAGGATGTGCAACAAAAAGGTAGAACTCAGCAATGAGGCGTCGTATGAAGCTTTACATATATGAAAAAGTGATTAGCATTAGAAAGCGAGAGCTCGGCAATGAAGAAAAAGAGCTCTGCAATAATGGAGTGAAGTTCTGACAGTTTGGAAACCAAGAAAAGATGATTATCAAATGATAGATTCAATCCAAATTGAATAGAAGACAATTTTAATGAATTGAAGACTTTGATCCATCATAATACCCTAAAGAGAAGACTCTTTGAAGATCTTATAGTATTACTGAAGCTAAACTTATTCATTGAAAAAATGAATGAAGATTTCTAGGTAATGTGTCGACACATGAAGACAGATGCCAAAAATTTGAAGACAGAATGATCAAGTGTCGACACATGGAGACAGTGGATAACATCTGAAAAATGTAGACCAGATGTGTCGACACATAAAGTCAAGTGTTGACATCTGGTAAATAACGACTAGTTTTTTTTAACATTATAATGGACTGAACTTGCCTTAAATGAGCCCCAACAACTTCCAACGGACGAAATCAATACAGAGGTTTATATACAAGCTTTTAACTGCATTTATATACAATAAATACAAGAAAAACAAGTACCACTGACTGATCAAGCTGAGAAAATTTGAAATTTCCGTTTGTCTTCATTTTGGCATTAAGTGAGCTTTTATGTTTCTATCCACTTTTGATAGAGAGATTGTATTTCATTTGTACAACTTTATACACCTGTAAGTAAAAGTTTGAGAATTCTTTTATAGAAGAAAAACTATTGTAAGTTGCAGTGGATTTTGGACAAAACCACTTGGTAGCTGAAACAACTTGGGAAGAAGCTCTTGTGTAAAAATGAGCTAAACACTTGGTAAATTAGCATCCATTTTGTAATTGGAGATTGCATAGTAGAGGAAGACTTCAAGGTGATATTGGAGTGAGGACGTAGATCACGAATTGTGGTTGAACCTCGGTAATTCTTGGTGTACATTCTATTGCTTTGTTTTCATTTCTGTTTTAATTACATTGCATTATATATATATATCTTGATTACTTTTCTGTTGATTAGATTAATTTTAATTAATTTTAATTGTCATTAATTTATGAAAAACCCAATTCTCTCCCCTTCTTGGGTTGCCTTTTGGGCCAATAGCTTCAACCCTTTTTTAAAACCAAGATGGCTTTTAACTTCAATCTAAGTCAAAAATATTTTCAAATCTCAATCTTTCTAAATCAAGTCCAAGTTCTTCTTCCAAGTTTCATCTTTTTAAATCAAAGCCAATCTTAGGGTCAATTCTAAATCCAAATTTCAATTTTAAATCTTCTATTCGAAGTTCAAATCATGCCTTTTTTCAAATTAAACTCTTTTCAAATCGAACCTCTTTTCAAATCAAACTCTTTTCAAATTAACTCCTTTTCCAAGCCCAAATCTAACTCTAGGTTCAATTTCAAATCAAATTTCAATTTCAAATCTTCTAAATTCAAGTTCAAATCAAGCTCTTTTCAAATCAAATCTTTTTAAACCAATCTTTTCAAAAACCTCTAAGTGTCTATTTTTAATTTGACTCTTTTCCGAACTACGACTGACCTAATTCCCAAAAAGGAATATGTAGGTATAGTTATAACCTTTCTCAAGTTTCTAGTTCTGCCATCTATTTCAAGTTTCTAATTTCTAAAACCTTCTTTCAAATCTCAAATCTTCTTGTCAAATCTATTTTTAAAATCAAATCTTTCTTTTCAAATCTATTTTCAAAATCAAATCTCTCTTTTCAAGATCAAGTCTTTTCCTTGCACTTGCATATCATGTATCATATCAAGTTTCTTTTTCAAAATTATTTTCAAAGTGGATAGTATTGGGCATTTATTAATCAAATATTCTAAATGAGTGAATCTAGGGTGAATAGACATGTAGGTACCGCAAAGACGGGGTAAGGTGATAATTTTAGGATATCTTCCCTACACGTAACTAACCTTTGAACTTAGATCACTGTTTTCAAAGACCAAAACAAAGTTATTTTCAAAAAGGGCTTAAAACTTTTCAAAGGTTGCCAAACAACCTGTTTTTCTTAAAAATCCTCTCTTGAGGAAGTTTTTAAAACCTTTTAAAAAATCCTAAGTATAATTTTCGGATTGTGCTTAGTTTTAGGTGACCTAAATCACCTTAATCAAGTTAGGTGGTAACTCCAAACTTTTTTCAAAAACTCTTATTCAAATCAAATTTCAATCAAACCTAGTCGCACTCATCTTTCTAGGAGGATGAGTTCTAACGAGAGAGTACCGTGTTTTTCACTTGTGTGTATTTTCTTCGAGTGCGAAAAATCGGGGCCCGACACTATCCTGTTTAAAATACTTTCCTATCTTCTCAACATTTTCCCACAAAAATATAATAGACTTCACCTTTAATATAATACCTTTCTATTTTGTTCATAATATTTTCCTAGTTTATATTGGACTGGGAGGTCCTGGGAATTTTATTTGCACAAGTCTACATGCATCAACTGCCACACAACTGATGCAGCAAGTGGTGATGAAAAATTATAAGATTGAACACTTTCCACAATCTATTAAATTTTACCACAAAGTTACTAGAAAGTAGGCAACTATTGTTTAGATTTTTCACCAAGAACACAAAAAACAGTAGGAATAAAGAGAACACCACTCTTTATATTATTAATCAAATTAAAGCTGCCTAGGACGATTGTCTTTACAATGTATTTAAAGAGCAAACACAAACTCTAACCCCTAATTATTAAAATCAAGGCAAAAATAAAGAAAATAACCAAAAATAGAAAATTTTTTGTTAGGTTCAAATTTGGAAACTAGAAACATAAAGAAATTTGTAGGAAAAAATCTAGCTCAAATTGGATGCGTATAGGCTAAGATATTAAGCACTCAAATCATTCTAAAAAAGAAAAAATTGTGAATTACGAAGCCTAAACGAGAGAATTGTACTAAAAATGGATAGGAATGGTTGTTTACTATGGATTTTGATCTGTATCACGTTTATAATCAGGCCACCTAGTTTTATATAATTCTGAACTTGAAATTTTTGGTTTCCATTCTGGATCATTCTCCCCTTGTTGGAAAAACTTCTTGTTGGGTTTAGATTCTAAAAATGCACTCTGAATTTTTCAATCTTTGTTACAATATTCATCCAATATTTCCATTGAGTTAAAATAAAATACTCTATAATTAATTTCTTGATAAACCATGAAGAAGATAAGTTGAATCTTACAAAATCGAATGGATCTTCATAATGATATTTGCTTGAAAGCATTCAAGAAAATCAACTTGAATCATGTCCTTTTATAGAAATAATTTGATTTTTTCATCAATGTGTGGTTCTTCTTCAATGAATGGTTCTTCTTTGATAGATATTTCTTTTACAATAGATGACTCCTCATAAAAAATTAGTGGCTTATTCCAATCAACTACTAGATCTAGAGTACTAGTTGTTGAAGAAAATAAACAATCACCATCAAACACATTACCATCATTAGATTAATTGATTATACTCTAAATGTACCATCTATATGCTTTAATTAGTTATTTGTTAGCCTTAGAATAGATTTAATTATGTTATTTTAGTCCTAATTCGTTACTAACTTAGTTTTATATATGTTTTCAGGAATTCTGGCTTAAAAAAGAGAAATTCGTGCTAAATTGGAAAAGGCGTCTAAAGTGTATCTGAAGTGTGCTCGAAGTGAGTTCGAACGGTGCATAATGGCGTTTGAACGGTGAACAGGCGTTTGAAGCACGTTCGAACAGTACGTCAAATAGTGTCACACTAAAATCAAGTTCGAAGAACGTTCGATAGATTTAGAAAGCATAAAATCTGTTCGAAGAGCATTAGAAGACCGTTCGAACGGTCAATTAGGTGTTCAAAGTCCATTCGAAGGCCGTTTGAATGGTGCGGCGGGGTTTTCTATTATTCTGCTACCTATATAAGCTGGGGTTGTTGTTATTTTGAGGGGATTCTAGGGTTGACGTTTTTCTAGGATTTTAAGAGTGGATTAGAGTAGTTTATTTATAGTTTTCATTCAGTTTTCAATTTTTGTGATCAGATTACTCAGTTTTTCAATATATTTTCAAGTCAACTTTGTGTATTTATAACTATGATGAGTAGCTAGATTTCATCTTGGGATCAATTGTGAAGATCAATTGAAGATCTTGGATGAATAAAGGAGGTACGCTTTTCGTTTTACAGTTAAATTTTTTGATTTTCTTTCTTCTTCTTCTTCGTTCTAGAAACTTTAAAAAACTTGGATATTTGATTGTGTTCGGTAACATTTATGGGTGAATCTATATTTAGTATATGCACTACACGAATCGCTGTTCGGTAACGTTTATGCGTGAGTCTATAATCAGTATATGCGCTGCACGAATCGATGGTATTCGCCCTTGATTCCAACAACCTAATTTATTCTATAAGTTGAAGTTTTAAAGAACACTTGTTTTTATCGTTAAATCTTTCGAATCTGAGACTCGCGACGTAGTCAAATAATTTGAGTTATTAAAGTATCTCCTTTGGAATTCTAAGACACGCAATTAGTTGAAACGATTGATTATAGGACTTTTTATTTCTTAGTTTAAATTAGATAACAATATTTTCTCAACCTAAAATCAGATTTTTGTTTATTAGAGTGTTTTCTTAAGTTTTTTGATTCACGGTAAGTTTTCCTATTTACGTAAACCATCTTCCATGTGGGTTCGACCTTGTACTTACGAGAAATTATTATTACATCGCGGCCGTACACTTGCAGTTAAGTATCATCCTTTTAGGGAGCGATAAAGTTTTTGGTGCCGTTATTAGGGAACTTGTGTTTTATGTTGATGGACGAGCCTTGGAGATTCTGTTTTGGAGGAAGCACTTCATTATCATTCTACAAACATGAGGGAACTCAATAACTCGTTTGGGTAACTTCGTTTCATCTTTTATTTTTGAGCACTTATTTTTGTTTTTCTTTTGGTTACATTGGGTTTATGCATCGTTGTTGTGGGATTGGGAGAATAGGTTGTTTTCATATACTTGTTGGTTGGCCTTGCATACATCTTATTCATAGATTATCCTTGGAATTTTCTTTCTACAAGTCCTTATTCATACACGACACAACCACAAGGTTATTATCCACCTTTAAACTATTCAGAGTGGAGCTCTCAAGCTTCATCATATGCTTCTTATGAACAACCACTACAATAACCGTATTACCATGCACCACCTTTGTCTCTACCATATGCTTATGATTCGTATACATCTTTTACTTCACCTTTTACGTTTCACGAGGCATATCCTTCATTATCTTATCATCCTTTGGTAGAGAATTAAGAGAACATGCAGTCATCTTATATGCCATATCACATAGGTATGTTCTCGAGGTTCGAGGATACTAATACAAAGGCATAAACTGACACTATTGCACAAATTTGTCGAAAATTAAATGAACTAACTCAACGATTAGCCCTATTTTCACACGAGGCCATGGATCACAAGAGGAAAAAGCTTCCAGCTCGACCTCGAGATTATCCTACATATGAGATGTTCACAACTCCATATATGAGTAGTCATGACTAAGGTTTCTCCGTTATCGCCCTCAAGACTGAATATAAAATACAAAACATCCACATTCCTGCGGTGTCTGATCCAAAGAAAGATGTACTTAGGATGGATGATAATGAGGATGAGGTTAAAGAAGAGGTACTTTATTCGTCCTGAGGTGTCTGAACTAAGGGAAGTGATACTTAAAGAAGAGATGAAGGAGGGAATAACAATGGAGAGTGAGGGAGAGAAACCCAAGAGAGAGGAGCCTAAGATTAAGGACTCCCAACACGAAAAGGTGACCGAGGAAGGAGTAATGGAGACTGAGATATCCCATACTCTTCTTCAACATGAATTAAGCCTTAACATCCCTATCATGCAATATTCTATTTTTATTCTTTATCTTTTACAAACTTGCATGTGTGTTTTGTATGATTTTAGGCTCAATAGTATTCGTAAATATACATATTTATTAATGTTGAACTCATTACTAATGCTAAATGGTAAGTGGCTCTATGAAAGCAAACACCCTTAATGTGGTGTTGGATAGTCTTCTCTCGGGTATTTTGGTAATGCAGAAGTAATTAGGTAGTTTTTGCTTTCTTTTATTTTGTTTTTAGAGTTCTTTCTTAGTTTTTTTTTTTTTTTGGGGGGGGGGGGGGGGGGGGGGGGGGGGTGTTGTCCTACCGAGTTTTTTCATCATTTTTTCATGCATTCATGTTTTTGTTTATCTTTACTTGATGCATTGAGGACATTGTATCATTCTAGTTGGGGGGAGGGAGACTGTTGGTCTTTTTGTTTTGTTCTTTTCAAAAAAATAAAAAAAAACTCAAAAAAATATTTAAAAATAGTTATATTCTATCAAACTTTGTTATGCTTTATTGAGTAATTTTCAAGTATTAGTTCATGATTGCTCTGTCTTTTGGACACTTGGAAGTTTTCGGTAAAGGTTTGATGTATCATATGGTTTGGTACTTTGGTTTGTATTTCTCACACTTTTTCATATACTCTTTATGTTTACTGTTGCGATTGGAAGTGTTGAAAATTATCTCGAGAAACCATCTGTGTATCCGTGTCGTAGTTAGTATGATGATAAGTTACTTTGTTTTATGTTTTTGACTAAACTCGAGTTAATGATTGATACACCTTAGATATTGTGATGCATTACAAGTTTTTGTCATAAACTCGTTATAAGAGAGAGTTTACATTGTTTTGCACTAGTATGCTAAATGATATTTCTATATCTCTTTATGCATGCATGTCCTTATAAGGTGGTGATTTTATATCTTGTGAGCTTTAGAGTTTATTTATCACATTTTGAGAGTGATTTGCATTTATTCAAAGGTTTTTTTTTTTATTGATATTCATTCATTGAATAGCTTCATTATGCTTAATTTTGGTTTACATGTTGAGTATTAGTTGGAGTTATTGACACTTTATACACTCTTGAAATTTTGATTTGATGTGATTTTCGGATTATAAAAGTAGAGGCTATTTCATTCCATTGAGCCATTTATGTTAATATTACTTTCTCGATATTCGTATACACATGAGCTTAAAAGTGTGTCAACACTAAATTCCGGAGTTAGTGCATTGCTTATGTATTTGTGAAGTTGAAAGTGTATGGAGTTGAAAAGAAAAGGATAGAAAAGGATGAAAAAGAGTTGAAAAGAAAAAAAGCAAATGAAAAAGAAGTGAAGGAAGATGAAAAAGTTTGAAAGTTATTCAAAAGTTAAAAGTTTGAAAGTGAATATTCATTGATCATCACGTGTAATGCGCATGCATATGTTGAAATCTATTACCGTTTTCTATCCTCTTGCATAGCTTTTCGTTCATTCACTATCCATATGGCCACAATATCCAAAATTATATGAATCTTAAATTCAATTGGGTATAAGTCACCAATGTCAATTATCTAATTGTGCTTAAACTGTAAATTTTCTTTCATGAAGCTATGCCAAGTCGATACATTTACAATTAATTAGTTTTTTTTATTCGGAATTGCTCTACTTGCATGTCTTGTATGTTTACTCTTAAAATGAGTTTTCCATTGAGAAACCCTGTGTGTTCATGTTCAAAGTTGAGTGTATACCTTGTGAGACTTTGATCAAATCATAAATGACATAATTGTACGAGTTACGAAATATTAGAGTTATATGCCATTGGTAGTACATTTCAATGTATTCTATTTCTTCGATACTTTATGCCTTTACCTTGCAATGACTCATGATCTAGGTGGATTGAGACTTAACTTGAATGAGGTTAACACATGTTTCATGTTATTTGATATCATATTAACATTACATGGATAGATGTTTGTGGGTATTCATTACTATAAGGCCTCACGAGACACCACTCATCCATTAGGGGTAACCTACGGGTTTAAAGGTTTGGTGCATATGCTAAATGCACTCGTGACTCCCACAAAAGTCGAGATATGTTTTTGGTTTTAATATTTTGCTAGGGACTAGCAAAAGGTAAGTTGGGGGGTGTGATTGTACTCTAAAAGTACCATCTACATGCTTTAATTAGTTATTTGTTAGTCTTAGAATAGGTTTAATTATGTTATTTTAGTCTTAATTCGTTACTAACTTAGTTTTATACATGTTTTCAGAAATTCTAGCTTAAAAAGGAGAAATTTGTGCTAAATTAGAAAAAGCGTCTAGAGTGTGTCTGAAGTGTATTCGAAGTGAGTTCAAACAGTGAATAGTGGTGTTCGAATGGTGAACAAGCATTTGAAGTGAGTTCGAAGAGTACGTCGAACGGTGTCACGTTAAAATCACGTTCGAAGACCTTTCGATAGATTCAGAGAGTATAAAATCCATTCGAAGAGCGTTAGAAGATCGTTCGAACGGTCAATTAAGCATTCGAAGTCCATTCGAAGGCCGTTCGAACAGTGCAGCAGGGTTTCCTATTATTCTGCTGCCTATATAAGTTGGGATTATTGTTGTTTTGAGGGGATTCTAGGGTTAATGTTTTTCTACGATTTTAGGAGTAAATTAGAGTAGTTTATTCATAATTTTCATTCAATTTTCAATTCCTGTAATCAGATTACTCAGTCTTTCAATATATTTTCAATACAATTTTGCGTATCTATAACTATGATGAGTAGCTAGATTCCATCTTGGGATCAATTGTAAAGATCAATTAAAGATCTTAGATGAATAAAGGAGATACGCTTTTGGTTTTAAAGTTAAATTTTTTGGTTTTCTTTCTTCTTCTTCTTCGTTCTAGAAACTATCAAAAACCAAGATGTTTGATTATGTTCGGTAACGTTTATGTGTGAATCTATATTCAGTATATGTGCTGCACGAATCGATGTTCTGTAACGTTTATGCATGAATCTATAATTAGTATATGTGCTGCACGAATCGATGGTACTTGTCCTTGATTCAAACAATCTGATTTATTCTATAAGTTAAAGTTTTAAAGAACACTTATTTTTATCGCTAAATCTTCCGAATCAGAGATTCGCAACTTAGTCGAAGAATTTGAGTTATTAAAGTATCTCCTTTGAAATTCCAAGAGATGCAATTAGTTGGAATAATAGATTCCAGGATTTTTTATTCCTTAGTTTAACTTAGATAACAATATTTTCTTAACCTAAAACTAGATTTTTATTTATTGGAGTGTTTTCTTAAGATTTTTTATCCACGGTAAGTTTTCCTATTTATATAAACCATCTTTCTTGTGAAATTGACCTCGTACTTACGAGAAATTATTATTAATCGCGGCCGTGTATTTGCGATTAAGTATCACTCTTTTAGAGAGCGATCATAATTATCAAAAACCGGCAGTGCATCTCAATCCTCCAAATCTACCTTTTAAAAAATCAATAATATTTTTATTCTTGATTATTTCATATTGGACAGTTTCTTCCTCCACAAAAATACAGAAATGGAGAGCGATCTCTACGTTGACATCTAGTCATAAAAGTAGTGAGTTGTGGAATCAACATTTTGACCTGTTGCATCAATCGGGCCACTTCATCACGTTCATGCAAAGTTTCAAAGGGTGCATGTTGATCACCACGTCTGCCTTCCCCACAAGGCATGATGTAGATATAATAGCCTATACTCTGATACCAACTGATGCAGGGAAGCGCGTAAGGAAACTACGAAAAAGAATAATTAAAAGGAGTTCGTTGATTCATACATGAATATCTGAAAATCAACTCTTTTTTAATTTTTTGATTTACACATAATACTAGAAAATAAGGTATCAGTGATAATTGATTCACACAAAATACCTGAAGTTAAAAAAATAAAAGAAATCTCTCTACAAGCTCATTAATCAAACTGATAAACTGCCTTGGGAAAAGCACTTATATCTGATTATATAGGAAATAGCACTTATATCTGAATATATATAAAAAAATACTGCTGTTACATTGGATGAAATCAACTGATATACATGGCCAAGAAATACCGCTTTTCTTACCAACTGATCCAAAACAACGATAAAGCGGTATTCTCATTTTCTCAAATGAAAATGAGAATTGCCTGTAAGTAGTCTTGAAGCATTCTCATTTTCTCAAATGTTCGGTTTCCATCGATTTGTTTAAATTTTCTTCCCTTTTTCTCATATTGTATATCTTTTTGTTATCAACCCAAACTCTTCCTCCCAACCTTACATTCTGGTCAATAATTATTTGTCACTATTTTTACTTGATGAGTCCCTATTATAAAGTGTTTTATATTGATTTTCTAATTTGGATTTCTCAATTTCTGTTTTTTTTTTTTTGTTGTTGCTTTTCTTTGATTTGCATTTCAAATGAGTAATGCTATATATAATTTTATTTCTCAATCTCTTTTTTTCACTTCTAGACATAAAGCTATAAAACTCACATTAATAAATTCATGTAGAACCATACACTTGTGTTTAGAAGTAAAAAAAGAGATTGATAAATGGGATTACATATAATATTTTTTGAATACATGCCAAAGAAGAGAAAATTAGGGTCATTAATGTAAAGATAGTTTGGTACTTTAGTGGCTTTGATGATAACATGTTCTAAGTTAATATTCTCTTGTTCCATGGCTAAGGATAGAGGATGAGCCAAATGGATTAATGCCTCCTCAAACCATGAGAGAGAGAGAGAGAGAGAGAGAGAGAGAGAGAGAGAGATTGTTGCCTGCATTATGTCATGAACCATGAATATGCTTCCTTCACATTTTATTCTTGAAGTTAGAGATGTGTTCTTTTCTTCTATGCCCGTTTTCTTGCGTAGGCCGGTGACTAATGTCATGATTTCCCAATCAAAAAAATAAAAAACGACCTCATTACTCCTACACGCAAAACTAAAACAAGAACAAGGAAACAAAGAGCAAACTGTATCCCATTTTATGAAACTTACATTCTTCGGTGAAGTCGGCTTCTTTCCTCTCCTAAGCAGCCGTAAAATCTTTTTCCCCATCCTCCATGCCGCCCATTGTGTCATACAAGGGCTTGTTTAAAGTCTCCGGCACGCAAAACGCAAGCAATCCTCCCACAAGCCCGCATATCCCAAACACCGCAAAGGGTAATCCGCCGCCCAAAACCACCACAAATGGTGTCAATATCGCTCCCATCTGCGCCGCCTGTGCCGCACATCCAAGGGCTGCACTTCTCACCACAGTCGGAAACAGCTCCACCGTATATATAAACAACAAGTTGTAAGTAGCGGCCATCCCAAATATCCCCAAAATACCGAAAACCATCCGTACAACCTTCCATATTCCATACCCTCCGATTAAGCTCCCTGCAATGCAGAAAAAGCCGCTGAACCACAGCGTCCCGATCGCCAATGGTTTCCGGCCAAACCTATCCAATAAAATTGCTGTTAGCAAGTAAGCTGGCATTTCTGAGACTGCATTGAGGAACACGCTTAGGTAGAGGTTGGTTCCGAGGTTTACGACGTTTAGATTCAGGCCATAGTACACAACTGAACCCAAGAAGTAAATGGCGACTGAAAGAACTAAACGGCAACGAGTCACCGGCGAACGAACCACATCTATGAGAGAGCCTGTAATTGCCTCTTTTGCTTCTGCTTCTGCTTCTTCTTTCGGATTTCCATTAGCCTCCTCATCGAGGGCTAGGACGACACCATCGGGAAGGTGTTTTCCGTTGGCTTTGGCAATGCCGAGCATAATTTTCATGCCCTCATCGACCTTTCCGCGGATGAGGTACCAGCGAGGGGAGTCCGAGATGAAAGGAAGGATGAAAACGACGAAGAGGATGGAAGGGATGGAGGAGGCGATGTAGAGCTGTCGCCATGATTGGAAAAGGTAAGCTATGCCTGAGAGCATTGCAATTCCGCATGAAAAGAAGTAAAATGTAGACATTCCAGCCTTGCCGCGCTTGGTCCGGCCTATAGGCTCGGTGGCGAGGACGAAAGCGCAGATGCCGACGCCGCCGGTGCTGAAACCGGTGAGGAAACGTAAGAGGGCGTAGGTCCGGAAGTCTGGTGCTACTGCTGTTAAACAGCCGAATATGGCGTTCAAGATGCAAACCACCGTCAGAGATCCTTTCCTCCCTAGGAAGGAGTCTGAGAGGTGGCCAAAAACTCCTGCACCTGAAAACACAAAGCAGCTTCATAAATTTTGTCAGAATATACAATTTTTTTATATTTTGTATTGAAGTAATTTTTTTATTACATTTTTATGATAAATGTCTATTAAAAGTTATGTTCTATAAGTACTAGACAATTAATACATGTTTTTTTTTAAAAAAAATATTTTTAAGTATATATTCAAGTTGGACAATACATTTATATTACGCTAAAATAACACACTGATACATGTATGTACTGTACTGATACGTTAGTTAGTACAATATCAACAAGCGTGGTGGAGTATCTTCAGTTATTTGTGTAAGAAAAATACAAATGTTAGTAGCGCTTGTTGGATAGGTGCTATCGAATGTTCATCAAGTTAGAAATAGTTCACCAATTGCTGGTGGGCTATAGCTAGGGGTGGCCATAAGCTCGATAGTTTTCCTATCATTTATAGGATTTGTAATCTTTTTAGACTTGATTAAATTAATAGACTGACTTTGTAATTATGTTTGAAGTCTTACCTGAAATATATAAAATAATATATTTTTAATTTTTAATAAATCTAAAATTTAGATTTTATATTATTTAAGAAAAAATAATTATTAAAATTTTTAAGATTAAATATTTAGATTTGAAATTTAATTTTAAAGTCGATGAAAAGACTTGTTAGTGTAAGCCCGGTCTGAATTGATGAATGCCTCCTATAACTACAGCTGACATGGCACGTATCAGTGCGCGCGGCTAATTGTGGGTTCACAAATAGGTCCGGCCGTAAGGGAAGAATGGTGGGTCCTGATTAGAGCCGTTGAGTGTAGAACAGAAAGTAAAAGTCGGGGGCGCATAGAAACTGGAGAAAGGAAAGAAGGAAATAAAAAAGTCTGAAAGGCGGAGAAAAATTCACAGAAAGGAGAACTCTGACTCTCAAGGTTAGTTAAAGTAACAACTTTGACAGAATGTCCAGAATACCAGATCTTTTTGGGAACGATGTTCATGAAACTACTTTGAATAGTTTTAGTCTGTTAATGATTGTTTTTTTCAATTTTTTTTTAAAATAACAAAGGTTTTATATTCATGTTTAAGAAAAAGAAAATATTATTTTTTTAAAATTTTTATCTAAAATTTTATACCAGAATGATGTGTCAATGACAATTTTATAATAAACAAACATCTTAGTGAGTTATTTATTTTAAAGTGATAAACTTACAACTTAACAATATCATTCTAGGTCCTCTGTCCTACATAACAGTAGATTACCATTTTATTCTCGTTCATGTTTGGTTCAGAAACCATGAAGATTAAAGAATAAAATAGATTATTAACAGTAACACAAGAGAGGGAGAGAGAAATCAGACAACTCACCGGTCATGCAGCCGCCGAAGAAGACAGACTGAACGAGCCCAACCCTATATTTCAGTCCGCAAACCAAGCCCCACTCAGCCACCGTGGAGCTTCCCTTACCGCCGATCCACTCCCACGAACCGGCATCGAGACCACAAACAGTAGTCCCAGCGGGGGCTGATGCAGAAGAACAACCACCGCCGACACACCGCCACTCGGGTTCACGGTCGGCGAAGATCATGACCATGGTGTGGAAGGCCTCGAGAGCCCAAGCCAAGCTCGTCAACACGAAGTGCTTCAGTTGCCAGAACCCGAACTCGCCGCAATATTCCTGCAACATGTCGTCGATACACAGCTTCTTCTTCTCGGGGGATTCGGGGTTCTTCGCCTCAGGGATGAGGGGTGACCGGAGGTCGCCGCCGCCGAGATCCGTGGAGGACTCAGTTGGCATCTTTTGGTATCCTTGCAAGGAAGAGTGAACGGGGTTTGTGGTTTGGCCCAGAGCTTGGGTGGAATTTGTACCGGATATACTACTGGCTTTGTTGCCTTATATATTCGAGGGAGTAGGGGGGTGCACACGCAATATTTACATAATAATTTTTGTTAGGCAAAATTATAAAAAGAAGAGATATGAGTTTAATAAAAATCGTTGTAATTATAGTATTTAAATGTAAGAATGACTTGTGTTGGAATAATTATATTATTTAATATAAATTTTATTAGAATTTAGATATATAAAGTGTAATGTGACCATTTGGACACGTGAGGATGATCCAGCCTTTGATTTGTCGTCAATTTTGACTTAAAATTGATACTGGAAACATCCTAGTGCAAAGGAGATTGTTCACACTACGGCATGCATGGGTTCGATTTCACGCCAGACTCATAACAGAGCCAGTCTTGATTGGCTATACATATTTTGAAACTGATTATTGTGATAGTTTTTAATTACGAATTTATCAATGTCACATTATTTTGTTAAATCTTTATCTATAACTTTTCTCAAAAAATATTATTTTTCAAAATAAAATTGTAACTCATGTAGTTAACGGTGGCAACTAACGCCATATGCGAGAAAATCCTTTTTCAATTAAATATTGAGATGGAGGTTGGGGTAATGTTCTTGGAATATGGTGGGTCTTTTGTGTGAGTTGCCAGAAGGTTTCAAAATTTGGTTACTCGAAATCCAACCCTTTGGGAAGGAGGCTTTGGTGCCAAACTTTATCCATCCGTTGTGAAGGTAGTGCAGTGTGGCTTTCCCTCGTGGTTGGTCTCGTGTCGTGCCAGGAAGATGGATGCCAAGTACAAATTTTCTCCTTTTTATTTTATTTTAATCTTAATTTTTCAGTTCAGCAGTTAGGTGTTTGATCCAGCTTACATACACTTTAATTAATCTCTTCTCAAATCGGATCAAACTCAGATCATGCACGTCAATACTAAAGTATTCATAAAGAATAAGTACGTGACCAACTCTTATACTTAAACTTAACAAAAGCTGAACACTTGACCTCTCAAAAACAGACAAGTCCTGCTCAGCTGTGCTAACCGAATTTAGTTCCTAATTTTCTCCATTGATAATGTCCACTGGAATAGGTCGCCTTCATGATCTGTGTACCCTCCAACAAATAAGAGACTAGGGTCAGTTTGTTTGGTAATTAATATATATATATATATATATACAAATGCATATATATGTGTGTAATCATTTGGCTTCCTTCTCAGAAAAAGTCAACTTCGTTTTGAAACATTTTTTTTTATACCAAAGTGGGGGGAATTTGAAATCTAATAATTGGCAAAGAAACTGATGGCTTTGCACCTTATAACACAAATCTAATCTGCATTTCCTCTACCGTGGAATGATGACTACTATTAATCAGATCTGACTGGAAATGGCTGGATCCACATTAATGAACGTCCACATGGGAAAGAAGGAAAAATGAGTTTACGCATAGTATTTTTTTATATAATAAATGTGCTTCGGCCAGCTTTCAGGAATTTGAATTGAAAGATCTCCTCACATCATATTTAGCAAATCTTGAGAGTTAGTCAAAGGTTTCTTATCAGTTATCCTATAACCTTACCTGGGTTCTCAATGAGAATGTCTTGTTATCTATTGAACTGCAATGATAATATATAGAAATAACTAGTGGTTGGCTCGTGTAATGCATGAGATTGAATAGTATTGTTGATAAAAATAATTTTTTATTAAATATTATGTTCAATAGTTGTACATGACTAATTATTATATATAAATTTCAATGTAATTAGTACTTATTCTTATATTTTTATTTTTACTTAAAATATTAGACATGCTATAATAACTCAATTTGAGTAGTTGTTCGAATGTATTAAACTTCTTAGAAGTGGTAGGCAAAGTAAATAGGAATGACGATTCCATTTTTATTTCCTTCCCTTGTACCAAACATAGTTTTGGGATCAAATCTGATTACACTTCAACTCTCCAACTACTCGATTGAGTTGTACCAAATCATATTAAGTACGTAGCTACTAACTAGTCCTCGTTTCAATTACTAACTGGTCCTGATATCAATTACTTATAAGCCACACCCGCAGTTGAGGATATGAACATGCATGAGCATTCGAGACAGAATCATTCTTGAACATTTAGGTTGTGTTTGGAACTCGAATTTAATAAAATAAAAAATAAAAAAATATGAGTGAGAAGAGAACAAACTTTTTTCTTTTTATTTTCTTTTCCACCAGTGTGTCCTTGATTCAAGCACATCTTTAAGGATCCAACAGAAAATCATTTGCCTCTAAATGGCTTGGACTTTGGATTGATTCTAACTCTCAAAGAAACTACAACAATGTTCTCAGAACTATCTGTCTCACATCTCCTCTCAAACTAAATAATCTTACGTATGTGGGATAAGCAGTCTGGTTAGGACTATTAGTCAAACTTTTTTTTGCAACAAAATGAGGAATCATTAGTCCAATCCGGCCTAGTCTGGCTTAGTCCTGCCAAACAAATGAGGCCTTAATATTCATAGTAGAACTCTCCGACATCAAGTATTGAAAATCTAAACAAGAAAATGAACGAGACCACGACAACGCAAGTGAAATGATTAAGATAGCACTATGAAAGTTAGCATTTTATTTTGACATAATAGGGAGAGATAAAAAGACAAAAAATAACCCATGACACAATCGTTACTAGTTTTAATAGTCCTCAGCTAATTTACAATTAAATTTAAATTACAAAAATTATGTATTTACTTTTAAACTATAAGAGGATGACGTAATATTAACCTTATTTTAATTCCACAGTGCAAAAGTTTAGAGAATTCAGCTTTTAGAATATTTTGTCTGAGCCGATGGTGCCACCGTGTAGATATATAAAATTAATGTCGAAAACATCTAGTAAAATTTTTTGTACAATTTATGAAGGGATAACATTTTCTTATATATGACTGTCCCGTGGAGTCATATCCACGGCATAAATGGCTGCATGGTTTGGGACCTTGTGCCCACTGATCTTAGGGATGCACACCAACTCTGCATGGTTTGGGACTCTGTGACCACACATGATCTTAGGGATGCACACCTACTCTCCAACGCTGATTTACTTGTACCAAACCATAGTGAATAAGCTAGCTACTAACTGATCCTAATCATTTATTACACTTTGTTTTATAGCCACATAAGTGGGATAAATTCTAGTGGCAAATCCAGATATTTTGTCGGTGGTGTTATACAAGAATTTAAATCATCTCTGTTCAATAGTTAAAAAGAAATATATTATTTTTATAAAAAATTCATACAAAAACAGCTATCGAAATGATATGGTCGTGATAGTTTTATAATTAAAAATTATGCTTTCCTGTAGACACATTCTTCTGTATGAACAAATTTTTTTATTTGTATAGCATTACCCTAGTTGAAATGGAGAATTTCATTAATTGAAAAGCTGATACGTCAACTAAAATAAAAATAAATGGATTAGAGGAGTTGACTTAAAATTTATTTGAAAATAAATGAGTTTGTTTTTATAAATAAAAAATAAATTTTAATGTAAAACCATATAATTTTGGTAATATATCTGATATATTCTTGTCTAGTTCATTGATTGATAGAATGAAAATTTTCATTCCAATCATAGAATGAAAATGTACTTCGTCGGTGAAAAACTTAAATTTTACAAATTCAAAAATTTTCAATTGTCTTATCTCTCACCTATTTTCATAAAAATGACAAAAAAATTTAAACTTCTTGGATCAAATTTTTATGTATTGATATTATTGTTTTAAGAAAAAGATGCAAATAAATTTTTACAGTTGACTTGGCGAGATTTCATGTTTAGAAATTATTGCATAATAACCTCATTATCAACACTATCAAGTATGTCATTTTAATATGCGTAACTAAATAATTCCTCATCCATTTCATGCATAATGAGAAGGTTTGGGGCTCATATTTAAAAAAGTAAGGAAAATGTTATATATAAACCAATTTATAATCCACTTTCTTACCTACAAGAAACAAAGTGAATGGGTCCCATATGAATTTATTAATGTGAGCCCTACTGTATTGTGTCTTGTGCATAGTTATCAATACTACACCGCACTGACTGTAAAACAGAGAAAATAAGGGTAAGTTTCGCACCGAGCAGGATACCGGGCATTACCGGTTAATATTGGCCGTATCGGGCAATATTAGATGTTGTGTGTTTTCTTTAAAATAATTTGTTTTTATTTTATTTTGATTATAAATATCTATTAGAAATTGTGTTTAATAAATACTAGACAAGTAATATATCTTTTAAATATTTTTAAATACCTACTTGGGTTGGATTACATGCTTATATTGTGTAAAAATAACTTAGTGTTAAATAATACTTTATATGAACAATGCCCAAAATTTGAAAGATAATATATCGTAAATAAATATACAATTGTATATGTAAAAAATATTAATAGTGATAAACCCAAAACGATGTTCGGTAATATACCGATGCTAGTACACACCATACCAATAGCAAAAATGATTCGTCGGCCGGTACAATATTAACAACCATGGTCTTGTGGGCAGGGGCAGCGGCACATAGTAGGTGATGGGGTCAGCTGACCCCATCAACCAATTAAAAATTTTAATTTTTTTTTATGTTATACATTTAAAAAAATACTTGATCCCATAACCTACATAAATCCCAAACCCAACACATTGTTTGTGCCACTGAAGAGAGAGAGAGAGAGAGAGAGAGAGAGAACATAGCTGCCTAGCTATCAATGTATGGTGGCTGGTGCTAATTTTCCAGTCGGTGCTTCCCTGCAGTCTCTTTCTTCTTCATATATTGTTTTTCCCCCTTTTTGTTTTCAAATTTTTCTTTCAATATTTACTACTAACTCAAGGTTGATTCTTGTTGACTCAAGGTTAATTCCAATGTTGATTTTGATGATAACTAAATCTTGTGTTATTTTACTAATAAATCTACTTAGTGTGCAGATTAACAAAATTTATAATTTAGACTTAAAGTTAAATCTTAAGTCTAATGTATGTCAAAGAGAATGCACAACAAATTCAAGAGCTATGCAATGAACCAAACAGAGGAGTGATGCATATCTCTACTTCAAACAAATGTTTTATACTTGAAGAGATTGAAGGTGCTCAAATGAAGCCTCTATCAAGTATGCATATACTCAATGAAGATTGAAGATCTCATCAAGAATGCAAAGATCAGTTGAAGAGGTGCAAAAATCAGTTGAAGAGGAATTGATTGTTGAAAAGATTGAAAATGCTCAAGAAATGACTTCATCAAGTATGCAAAGATCAATTCAAGATAGTGTGATTGAAGTTGCTGAGAAGATGGCTCACAATGATTGTCTAATCTCTACCTGGAATCCAAGTGAAAAATTCTTCTACAATGTAAAGAACCAATGAAGACTAGATGTATGAAGAGATTTCATCAAGCCTACAAAAGTCTCACTGAAGTGATTTTTAAAGGAAAAAGAAGAATTGTTAGCAAAGAGAAGAAATCAGAAATGAAGCATTGTAAAGCTCTACATAATTGACGAAGCTTGACATTGAAGGAGAAGTTCTACAATGAAAAAGAAAGCTTTGCAAATGAAGAAGAAAAGATCAACATTGATCTAATGAAGCTCTGACAGTTTGAGAGTCAAGAGAAGCTCAATATCCAATGATTGATTCAATCCAAATTGAGTAGAAGTTAACTCTGATGAGTTAAAAAGATTTGATTGACCATCATACCCCAAAGAAATACTCCTTGAAGATCTTATATCAATGCTAAGATGAGCTAGATTATTAGAAGTCAGAAAGTAGATTTCTGGGCAATGAGCGGACTCATGAAAATAAGGAGTCATCTCATGGTTACAGAAACAAACGGCTTAAAGACCAAATAGACAATGAGCGGAGTCATAGAAATGAGGAGTTGCCTCTTGATCACAGAAGCAAAAGGCCTAAAGACAAAATGAACAATGAGTGGACTCATGAAAAATGAAGAGTCGCCTTTTGATCGCAAAAGCAAAAAGCCTGGAGATCAAATAGATAAAGAGTGGACTCATTGAAATAAAGAGTCGCCTCATGGAGACAGACGCAAAGACTTGAAGATGACATGATTAATGAGCAGACACATAAAGATGAAGAGTCGCCTCATGATAGCAGAAGCCCAAAGATGTGAAGACAGAATGAACAACTAGTCGCCTTATTGATATGAAGAGCGGACTCATGAAGTCAGTGAACAACATCTGATAAACGCAGAAGCAGAAAGTGTCGACTCCACAAACCTAGAATCGACTCCTTGGATATGACGGCTATTTTTCTTAACGTTATAACAACCTGGACGTGCATTAATGATGCCCAACAACCTCTAACGAATGGAATTAATACAGAGATTTATATACAAGTTTTTAGCTGCATTTATACAGGAGATAAGAGACAAAAACAAGATTAACTAACTGATTCACTGATATACTCTGATGTTCTTCCTGTCTTCAACCTGTAAGCTTTGATTGTAAAATCTACTCTTGTTAGAGAGAGTGTTAGTTATTTGTACACTTGTAAATGAGAGTTTGAGAGTTCTCTTGTGAAAGCAAAACTCTTGTAAGTTTGAGTGGAACTTGGACAAAACCATTTGGAGATTGAAGAGCTCGGTAAGAAGTTTTTGTGTATAGTGAGCTGAGCACTTTGTCAATTAGCAGCCCATTTGTAATTGGAGGTTACATAGTGGAAGAAGACTTCAAGGAGGTCTTGGGGTGAGGACGTAGACCACGGGTTGTGGTTGAACCTCGATAAATCTGTGTGTTCTTTCTTATGTTTTGTTTTCGTTCCTTCCTCTGATTATATTGCATTGCATATAGATTGATCACTGTTACATTGCTTAGATTAATTTTAATTAATCTTAATTCCTATTAATCTTCAAAAAAATCAAATTCACCCATTCTCTTAGGTTGCCTTTTGGACCAATATTTTTGAGTTACAACAAGCTGAATGTCACCGAACTTTTATTTCAGGAGTCCCACCATTAATCACTATGAATTTTTTTTGGCTATATTGGAGAGCTAAAGCTTTGAGGAGGGAGAGAGTGAGTCAAACCCATAACCATATGGTATGGGTGAAGACGCCATTACCACTTAGCTAACCTCACTCCTCGATCATTTGTAGGATCAAAGTGAATATTATTTATTTATTAGTTCAACCTATATGAATGAATAATTATTTGGTGATATACATGGGGAAAGATATATTTGATGGTATTAATAATGAATATGTTTTGCACCATTTTCAAAATATGAAATTTTATCGATGGCAATTGTAAAAATACATATATTTGCATTTTTTTTGGCCAAAAAAAATAGCATCAATATATTATATTATTTTATGTATATATTAGAATTAGTATTTAAGTTTTTGTATGACCCCATAAAAAAAAATTTCTGCAACTGCCACTACTTGTGGGTGAGAAAATGAATTTAGAAATTGGTTTATGTATACTATTACTAAAAAAATTCATAATTAAGTTAACATATTTTCCAACGAAGTATATGCACCTTCCATTTGGGTTCAACCTATGGGGTACAGTAATATTAGGTACAACGGTGTACCACATCATATAGTACAACAAATCAATAATATATAGTCACATATGATTGTAAATTCTAATCACCAGGAATGTTGAGTTTAAAATTTAAATTTTTCTCACCTAAAACAAGGTAGTTAGAATTTCAAACGCCCGAATGACTTTGTATTATTAGCTTGTTATATGACATCAATATGATAACGTGGACCCAATATGTTCTTAGAGGGTTCAATCACCTACAAAACAAAATTTTATACATTAGTAACATAATTTTTAACAAGCTGGATAATTCAGATAATTGGTTGTTTGCAAGATATAATAGATTTCAAGACAGGCTATAATGTGAAAGAAGCCAATCAGTTTTCACCAAATTCACATTGATATTGGCACAGGATCTATGAGCAACGCCGCAATGCTTTTTGTTGATGTATATATTTGCGTATATGTTCTAAGGGTAATTTAGTCTTTCCGATTTTATGAGTAGTATAGTCGTTTTCTCTCTTTCTAGGGCAATACTCTAACCTAGCCTATATAATGTTGTTTCTATTCATTGTACAGATATAGTCTTCATATATACAAGTTAACTTTTCCTCTCTGTCTTTTTCTTCATCTTCAATAGTATATATATATATATATTATATATATCTTCATCATTCTAACATGGTATCAGAGCCATGGTTGACTGTCTCTGAGTTTCTTCTTTTCCTGCGTTTGTTTCACTGATTTCTATCAAACTTCTGTCCAATTTTGATCTATTTTCTATTACTACCAAACACTAAAAGTTCACAAACTTGATTTTAAAACTACCACCCGATTCCTCTCAAAATTCTCTTTCCATATTCACAAAAATCAAACCTAGAATCCCTGGCACGTGCCCCCACGCGCCGATCAAAGGGTGGGGCGTAAGATCCACTCTCAGACGACTTTCCACGCGCCCACAAGCGCAATAGGAGCGTCGGTCAATGCTCACGCGTCCCCACACGTGCCCACCACTCACACACCGTGACGCCTCTACTGCGTCATCCAACTGACATCAACCGCCACATTAGCACCACGTCATCTGCCATGTTAGCCATCGGGCCCACTTTCTGCCACATCACCCACCACCTCACCATCAGGGGCCCGCGTCTGCCATGTCAGTTCTGGTTCACCCGGGCTCATTTGAACCGGTTCAGGTTTGTCTTTTGGGTTATTTTATCTGATTCACTTATTTTTTTGGCTACTTTTGATCTAGATTAGAACGGTACAAAATTTATTGTTTAGATCATATTAGTTACTTTTCTAGCTGGTTCACTGCTTTTCTTGGCTGTTTTGGTCCTGTTCACAGTGGTCCTTGGGTAATTTGGGCCTTCTGACTCTATTTCTGCATTTAGTTTTGGCTATTTCAGCTCCGTTACTACTATAGCTACTATTTTTTGCACTTTTTTCTACTGGTTGGATTGTTTTTGCTTCTGGCTGTTCACTATGGACCGGTCTAAGGTTTCCAGACCTATTGTTGTTACTCTTGAGGGTCCTAATTATATACCATGATCTTAGGCGATGTCTAGTTTTCTCAAGGGAAGAAAACTTTGGCGTTATACCACTGGAGATATTGAGTCACCAATTCAGAGTGCTACTGAAACAGCTGCTGAGTATACTGAGCATCTTGAGCAGTGGAATAGCAAGAATCATCAGATTATCATGTGGTTTCGCAATACTTCTATTCCCTCCATTAGCCTACAGTTTGGGAGATTTGATACTGCTCATGCCATCTGGGATTTTTTGGCTACCAGATATACTACTGCTGATCTAGCTTATCAGTATTAGCTTCTGACTTCCCTATGTCGACTGAGACAGGACTTGGACAGTCTATTAGTGCCTTCTTGCCTCAGATTTATTCTATATGGGTCCAATTGACTCCGTCCGAGCCTAAGTGGGTCAGTGCTGTTGATGCCGCTCTATTTGTCAGCTATCGCGTTCAGCAGCGTTTGATTCTATTTCTCATGAGTCTTTCTGATGTATATGAGCCAGTTTGAGCTTCTATTCTTCATCGTATTCCTCTTCCTACACTAGAGCAGGCTATCTTTGAGCTCTTGTCTGAGGAGACCCGTCTTGGCCTTGTTCTGACTTCTCATGTGGACACCGCGCTTACTGCTCCTAGTTCTCGAGCTCATGGCTCCTTTGGTGGTTTTCGAGGTTCTTCAACCTCTGGCGGTCAGTCATCTGGTTCAATTTCTCGACATGATGTATGTACTTTTTGTCATGCTACTGATCATCGCTTGCTTACCTGTCCTATTCGGGTTTGCAAGCATTGCCGACAGCGTGGTCCTGACCATTATCGATCTGACTGTCCCAAGAACCCTACATGTCGAGATATTCTTCCTTATTCTACTGTTGCTATTGCTGAGGCTTCTTCTACTGCTTCTGCCTCTCCTACGTTGATTGATGTCAAAAACGTTCCTGCCCTTATTCAGCAGATTATGTCCGCTTCCGGTAAACCCTCTACTGCCTTGTCTGCCCCTTCAGGTATATCCTCATGGTACTTTGACTCTGGATGTAGTAATCACTTGACTTCTGATTTATCTGTTTTCTTTTCTAAATCCTCTGAGTCTTCATTTCCTGTTATCTATACTGCTAATGGCTCTTCTATGACTGTTGATCATGTTGGACATGTCTCCACCTCTATTTTATCCCTTCCCCATACTTATTATATTCCTAAACCCGCTCTTAATCTTGTTTCTGTTAGCCAACTATATGATCTTGGCCTTACTGTTCTTTTCTCCTCTATTGGTTATGTTGTGCAGGATCCACAGACGGGTCAGACTCTTGGGATAGGCTGTAGACATGGTCGACTGTTCCAGCTTGTGCATCTTCACCTTCCTCTCTCCACTGCTGCCACCACTTCTGCATCTGCTTTGTCACCATCTTTCAAGATTTGGCATTCTCGTTTAGGTCATGTGTCATTAGGTCGGTTACGTTTTCTTGTGTCTCAAGGTGTCTTAGGTCCTGTTCCTAATGAACACCTTGACTGTCAGTCTTGTTAGCTTGCCAAACAACCCGCTTTATCCTTTAATAAAAGTACTTCTGTTTCTTCTGCTCCTTTTGATTTAGTTCATTATGATATTTGGGGGCCTTCTCCTACTTCTAATATGGGAGGTTCCCAGTATTTTATTATATTTGTGGATGATTTTTCTCGCTATACTTGGCTTTACCTCTTAAAGCATCGATCCCAATTACAACAAACCTACTATGATTTTGCTTGCATGATCAAAATCCAGTTTTCTCAGGATATCAAAGTTTTTCTCTCAGACAATGCTTAAGAATACTGTGATACCTCCTTCCATACCTTTCTACGTTTCCAAGGCATTCTTCCCCACCGTTCTTACCCTGGTACTTCTCAACAGAATGGGCAAGAAGAACAAAAACACTGCATTTACTTGATACTACTCGTGCCCTCCTTCTTTCATCTAACTGTCCCCAGAGGTTTTGAGAGGAAGCTGCACTCACTGCTACTTACACTATTAACCGAGTACCATTAGCCCTTCTTGGTAACCTCACTCCATACGAGCGTCTCTATGGTACTCCTCCCGATTACCATTTCCTTCGTGTCTTTGTTTGTGCCTGTTTTGTCTTGTTACAGCCACATGAGCGCACTAAACTGGAGCCTAGATCTCATCTATGTTGTTTCTTGGGGTATGGGATTGAGCATAAAGGCTATCGTTGTTGGGATCCTCTGTCTCGCCGCCTTCGAGTCTCTCATCATGTTGTCTGTTGGGAACATAAGATGTTTTCCTCTTTATCTTCTTTTCAATTATCCTCTTCTTCTACTCCTCTCTATCTTACTGATCCTTCTATTGAGCTTTTCCTGAGGATATAGATGTTCCTGCTATAGTTCCACTTCCTATTCTTGCGGCTGTTGATGTTCTTGTTGTCCCTGCTGAAGATGTTCCCCACGCTGCGCCACCGGCTGCTGTTTATCTCGTGGAGTCCCAGTCTGTTGATCTTGCTCCTCCGACTGCAACTTTGGTCCTTCTCTCTAGTGATCTTCCTGTTCGTCATTCCACTCGGGTAAGGGAAGCTCCTTCTTATCTTCGAGATTATCACTGTTTTTTCACTATTTTAGCTCAGTATGAGCCTCGTTCCTTTCGTGAGGCAAGTATTAACCCTCTTTGGTAGCAAGCTATGACTGAGGAATTACAGGCACTTGATAAGACTCACACTTAGGACCTTGTTGATCTTCCTCCTAGCAATTCTGTTATTGGGTGTCGCTGGGTTTATAAGATCAAGACTCGATCTGATGGTACTGTAGAGCGTTATAAAGTCCGTTCGGTTGCTAAGGGATTTACTCAGGAGTATGGTATTGACTATGAGGAGACCTTCGCTCCTGTTGCTAGACTTACCTCTGTCAGGAGTCTTCTTGCTGTTGCTGCTATTCGCAGTTGGCCCTTGTATCAGATGGATGTTAAGAATGCATTTCTCAATGGTGATCTCACTGAGGAAGTCTATATACAGCCCCCTCCTAGTCTCTCACCCTCTTCCAATTAGGTATGCCGGCTTCGTTGTGCTCTCTATGATCTTAAGCAAGCGTCACGTGCCTAGTATGCCAAGTTTAGTTTTATCATCAGTGTTCTTGGCTTCTCTGCTAGTGCCTATGACTCTACTCTTTTTATTCGTCAGTCTTCCCATGGCAATGCTCTTCTTCTTCTCTATGTGGATGATATGATTCTTACAGGTGATGATGCTCATGGTATCTCTGCACTCAAGGACTTTCTTCACCATCACTTTGAGATGAAAGATCTGGGTCCCTTGAGCTACTTCCTTGGTCTTGAGGTTTCATCTAGCCCTATTGGATATTCTCTTACTCAGGCTAAGTATGCCTCCGATCTTTTAGCCATGTTGGGATTTCAGATAATAAGACTGCTTCTACTCCTCTGGAACCTAATATTTGTCTTACTTCTCTTAATGGTGACCCACTATCTGATGCTACACTATATAGACAGCTCATCAGCAGCCTTATTTATCTTACTGTTACTCGTCCTGACATTGCTCATGCTGTCCATCTTGTCAGCCAGTTCATGTCTGCACCTCGCTCCACTCACTATGTTGCTGTTCTTCACATCCTTCGATATGTCAAGGGCAACCTTTTCCATGGTTTACATTTCTCTAGTCAGTCCTCTCTTCACCTTCATGCCTACTCTAATGCTGATTAAGCCGAAAATCCTATGAATCAACGTTCTACCACCGGCTTCTGCTTCTTTCTAGGCGACTCTCTTATCTCTTAGCGTAGTAAGAAGCAGACCCTTGTTGCTCGCTTTAGCACTGAGGCTGAGTACCATGCTCTTGCTGACACCACACAGGAACTACTCTTGCTTCGATGGCTACTTCAGGACATGGGCGTCCAACACTCTGGGGCTACTGTGCTTCATTGTAACAATCGCAGTGCCATACTGATTGCTCACAATGATGTCTTTCATGATCATATTAAGTATATTGAGATTGACTGTCACTTCATTAGCCAACATGTGGTTCGTGGTATAGTCTCTCTTCTTCCTATTTCTTATGCTGATCAGACCGCTGATATCTTCACTAAATCTCTTCTGCTTGGTTGGTTTGATGCTCTTGTCACCAAACTCAAGTTAGTCTCTGCTAAACTTCTTTGAGTTTGAAGGGAGGGAGGGGGGGGGTGTTGATGTATATATTTGTGTCTATGTTCTAGCGGTAACTTAGTCTTTCCGATTTTATAGGTAGTATAGTCTTTTTCTCTCTTTCTAGGGCAATATTCTAACCTAGTCTATATAATGTTGTTTCTATTCATTGTACATATATAGTCTTCATATATACAAGTTAACTTTTCCTCTTTGTCTTTCTCTCTTTTCTTTTTCTTCATCTTCAACAGTATATATATATATATCTTCATCATTCTAACACTTTTCTTCATCTCATTCCAGTATGTGTGTATCCATCTTCATCCTTGTAAACCACGTCCATCACGCGTGCAAGATTGAGAGCCCGCGTAAGGAGAGGCATCGGCACATCAGTAGGTCTGAGGCAATCTTGGTTTATGTCCTTCCAAGCATCAGCGAGTTGAACACGAAACTCGTCGTGTACCTGTTTCTCAGTGACATTATGTTGCTTCATGTTGCATTCGATGCCGGAGGCAACATGTCCCCTCTCTTGCTCAAACTGCAAAAGCAAAATTCCACAAAGATCAGAAGTAATTGAAATTCTTGTGTTTAAATTATTGGCAAGACTTGTATATATATACACATGTATATAGATATTTATCGTACTTTGTGGGAAACAATGTCATCCATGAGCCTGGCTATCAGTGCTGAGGCTCTAACTATCTTAGGGTCATTGAAACTCCAATCAAGGGCTTCCTTTGTTACAATTTCACCCATGCCAACAAACGATGTGGTTGCAAGCATGTAGTAGCCAGAGCTTACGAGCGCGTTGGCCATATACTCCTCCATTGTGGGTATGTAATCTTCTTGGAACCATTTGGCCTCCACAAAGTAGGCTTGTACTAATCTTTTCATCTGCGGTACATCACACCACGTACATGCAAAGAGGGTTACCAAAGGATATAGTTAATGATTAAGGTCCAAGGATTAAAATATTGTGTCGGTGCAATATTCGATTGGCACGATAATATAAATGTTTCGGTAATATTTCGAAAATATTTCGAAATGTTCTAAAACATTTCAAGAAGAAAAAATATTAATATAGTAAAATATTTTTTTTAAATATTTTTTCAATAAAAATTATATAATATTTATAAAAATTTTAAATTTAAAGTCTACACAACTTATTATTTTGATATATAACATATTCTTATGTATATTTTTTTCCTTTGTTGTGACAAAGTTTTGTTATTTCATTAAAATTTTATTTTGGACTCTCATAAAATAAAATAGAAGCATTTCAAACGTTTTAATAGAAACAAATAAAATTTTGTTAGATTATACAAAAAAACGTTTAGAGGAAGGAAAAGAACTAAAGCAAACGGGGCCATAAGGCTGCTTTTGCAAAGTCAACACAGTACACTTGGCCTCGTTTCACCGTCTCTTCCTCAATCTCTCCATAAACATCCAAGAGTGCCTGATAGCACAATTTCATGTATTCTGGAAGTTGATCTATGCAGCCGATGTCCCACCTGAAATGGCCGTACATTTTAGTTTGAAATCTTCTTCAATTCTGATTAAGTTTTTTGACATGACAAAAGGGTAATAATTAAAAACGTATCAAACCTCTCAATTGCTTCTGTGAAGAGTTCAAGTTCCTCGATTGTACCATAATTATCATATATATCATCAATAACAGATCCATTGCTATTACTTTAGTTAATATCCTCCTTCCAAGGAAGTACCGGGGCTCAAAATACACCCCCAGCATCCAAAAGTAGCACTCCACCAGTCGGTCCCTTGCGAACGGTAGTTTTCTAGCAAAGTCCAAGTCTTTCCACCACCTAAAAATTACAATCAGAATCATAAGCCCCACTAGTTAAGTTTCTTAGTTTTACGTACTTGGGTTTAATAACTTACCTCGTGATCTCGCTTAGCTCTTTCAGGTGCAATGACTGAAGCCAGTTGAAATCTAATTTCGCAAACTTCAGTAAAGTCTTATTATGCGAACCATCTTGTTCGTAGATGGAAATGTAATGCCGTTCCTCTAGCCTGGGTAAGCCCTTGCGGAGAGGCTGCTTTAGTGCACGGATTATTTGTGGCGTGAGAGGGTTGCTTAAGTCAGTTGCCATGCGAGCTAGTTGAGCAATGGTGAAAGTCATGGCTTCGTCTAGTATATCCTCTCCATGCTTCATAAGGTGTGTAGCCTCGTATAATCCTAGCATGCACTTCATGTCAGCAGTCAATGACTCCTTGAAGCTTCCTTTTTCATCTTTGAACTTGTTGAATACATCTGATTGATTAGCCAAACTATATATAAGCACAAGTTTACAGTGCAAAACATGCAGGAGAATAATTGTGCAAATTTAAAAAGCAAAATGAGCAGATGGCATATAGGCTAGCTTAATTACCACATGAAAGATCAAACCCTTGTTGCCTTAGTAGCCGAAATCGAAGAAAAACTCTGTGTAGGTCACCATCATCATCATCAGAGTCATGATATGTGTCGTAGATATGTTGTAATGCCTCTTCTATCTCCTTCTCAAAATGATATCCGAGGCCAAGGCGTTGGACAGCATCGATTAAGCTCAGCTGTAGTAAAGGCTCACTTGCAGCAGCAGCAGCAGCCATAAGCTCCCTCCTAACTTCTTCCTTGAGTTCTTTAATTTGCTGCTCTTTACGGGCATGCGTGATCTGCATGAGCAAATCACATCAACACATTTAAAATACTACGTGCGAAGCAATGAAAACATATTGTATCTATGTGCGTGCAAACATCCATGCACAAGCACGTACGTATATAGTTTGCTGTTTAATTACTTACAGTGTTGTCAGGAGTGTAATTGAGGAACCGGTCTCCCCAAACGCTAGGATGGTAACCTGCTGTTCTTCGAATCACCTCTGGTTTAGGCCTATTGGTGTGGGCAGGGCAAGCCAAGATTGGGGCGGACATACTTCTGCTGGAGTACAGGGAACAAAGAGCAGATTTTGAAATAATGGTTCTTTGTGCCTTACTTTGGCTACTTGAGAAAATAGTTTTAGCGAGCTTGGATATTTATAGGGAAAGTGAAGACTTCATTTGTTGTTTGCTTGTATTTTTTTATTCAATAAGATTTGGGAAGTGTCTGATGTACGCAAATATATTGTTTCAATGTTTTCAACCATATAGTGTCGGAAGTATCATATGTGGAGTAAGCTGAATACAACATCACATCATTTGTTAAACGTGGGATGATAATACTCTACCTGAAAAAATTATTTGGTCATTCAAATGTATCACGTCACCCTTCTTCCTCTTTTCACAAAATAGTGAGTTCCGCTCCTACTACATAAATTTGGTGAAAGTGGTTGGAACCCACCTGCATGTCAGGTGAACTCACTTCTTTTTAAGAGGAGAGGGGGTGAGTTGGTGCTTTTTGGTGACCAAACTCGACAATATCTAAATTCTTTATTGTCATTCTTAATTCATTAGGTCTCTACCACTGAAGTGGTGGTTGAGTTGGGTTCAATAGGTAGCTTAGAACTCCACTTTTCTCTTAGGTCGAATGTTCTAACCCGCTTACTGTAATAGTTGAATAAACAAGATGCTGTCTAGAATAGGTTAAATGTCGTTTGCACTTCGATGAGGCTGCGGTGACGAGTTCGCCCTTATCGAAACAGTAGTTATGGCTCAAACTGGACATTTCACAGAAAGTGGAAACCCGTATGGTCACCGCCTATAGGGGATTATTATACTGGTAGCCCCTTCTCACTTTTGTACTTAGCAAAAAAATAATTAATTAAAAAATCCCCTTTTTATCTGAATATGGATTTATTTAGGACGGCGATTAGTTGACTATGCAATTAAGCAATATATAATCAATCATTCACAATCGAATGTCATGCATAAGTAAAAATAAATCAAGCACACGTAAGACAAGACACACAACATTTTTGTGTGTAAACCCCACTAGAAAAATGTGAGACCCGGGAGGCTACACGTGGGCAGGGACGAGATTCTGCCAGGCTATGGCAGTGGTAGGCTGCCTTCAAGGTTATGTACTGCGATCCCACATTGCCTAAGGAAGGATAGGGGAAGTGCTATATTTGTAGACACTTATATCTCCTTGGTACAACGTGTTTTAAAACCGTGCGGGCCAAGGGCCAAAGCAGACAATATTGTACCATGTGGATCCTGGGTTGTGGCAAAATAGTATCAGTGCCAATCCTAGCCAGAAGTGTGCGGATGTAGTCCAAGGCGAGGACGCGTTGCCCTTTTAGGGGGGTAGATAGTGAAACTCGAGCGGCTGCACATGGGCAGGGACAAGATTCTGGAAGGCTACAGCAAGTCCAGGCTGGCTCCAAGGTTATTTACTGCGATCCCACATTGCTTGGGGAAGGAGATGGGAAATACTATATTTGTAGGCACTTGTATCTCTTTGGTACAACGCATTTTAAAGGCATGTGGGCTAAGTCCCAAAGGGGACAATATTGTACCGTGTGAATCCTGGGTCATGATGGAACAGATTGTGAGATCTGGACAGCTACACGTGGGCGAGCACAAGATCTTGGCAAACTACAGTAGTGGCAGGTTGGCTTCAAAGAAATGTGTTGCAATCCCACATCGCCTAGGAAAGGAGAGGAAAAACGCTATATATGTAGACACTTGTATCTCCCTAGTATAATGTGTTTTAAAGCCGTGCAAATTGAGGCCCAAAGCGAATAATATTGTGCCATGTGGATCCTGGGTCATGACAGAATAGTATCAGAGCCAATCTCAGTTGGAAGTGTGCAGATCGAGCCCAACATGGAGACGCGTTATCCGTTTAGGGGGATAAATTGTGAGACCCAGGCGACTGCACGTGGGCGGGGACGAGATTGGATCTCTTTAATGAATACCAATTGAATAGTTAGAAACTACACAAGTGTGAGTTTTAGTGCATATAAATTTAAGTTCATAAAGTTGGCAAGTTTTGAATTCCTTGTTTAGAAGGTCATTTTTGTTATTTTGATAGAACATTTAACATCATTTATTACATTGTTTTGAAGAGTGTTTGAAAAGCTTGAAATTTAATGTTAACGTGGACCCTATTGTATGAAAACAATACTTTTTAACTTTTTTAAAATATACCTTTAGGACACATGTTAACATAATCCTATTATGAATTTCACAGTTTTTAATATTTTATATTACCAAACAAAATATATTTGAAATGTTCCCTTACAATATATTAGCGAGGCCCATTTTTTTATTGTACTTATTTTTTTCAATGTATCGACATGCCTTTGATATCACTGACCTTGTGGAATTCATTGTCACCTAAATGCAAAAGGACAAAGACCAGAACAGGGGAATGTTAGCCTTGTTTTTTAAATTTTTATCCTGAGAAGGATTTGAATTTTCTCTCACTCTGTCACGTTTATCACTATTCCCCCTCTTCTCAAACACATGTCAGTCACACACGTCTCTTTTACTTTTTTACTTGTTTGATATCTCTTATAATTCTCATTGAAAATATATTTGTGGATAGCTTGCTAGAACAACAACTACAACATGGCCATGGTTGAGATCATGATATTTTTAAATTGTCTCTATCCTCTCCTTGGTTTCTATTTTGCAAGTGATTGAAAAAGACAATTGAGTGTGTGACACCCTACCACTTCAAGGTTATTACTTCATATGTGAAGAAGTTGTTTCTGAAAATAATACTTTTTAACTTCATTAAAATATGTCTTTAGAGCACATGTTAGCATAATCCTATTATAAATTTCATAGTTTTTAATATTTTATATTACCAGACAAAATATACTTAAAATGTACCCTTAAAGTATATTAGCAAGGCCCAGTTTTTGTATTATACTTATTTTTTTTAATGTATCGTACATGCTTTTGATATTGTTGACCTTTCGACATCCATTGTCACCTAAATGCAAAAGGACAAAGACCAAAACAGGGGAATGTTAGCCTTATTTTTTAAATTTTTATCCTGAGAAGGATCTAAATTTTCTCTCACTGGTCACATTTATCACTATCCCTCCTCTCCTCAAATATGTGTCAGTCATATACCCGTCTCGTTTACTATTTTTATTTATTTGATAGGTCTTGTAATTGTCGTTGAAAATATATTTGTGGATAGCTCGCTAGAATAACAACTACAACATGACCATGGTTGAGATCATGACAATTTTAAATTGTCTCTATCCTCTCCTTGGTTCCTATTTTGCAAGTGGGTAAGCTACTGCAAAAGAGATTGATGTTGTAATTGAAAAAGACAGTTGAGTGCATGACACCCACCACTGCAGGGTTATTACTTCACATGTGAAGAGGTTGTTTCTTAAAATAATACTTTTTAACTTCTTTAAAATATGCTTTTAGGGCATATGTTAGTATAACCCTATTATAAATTCCACAATTTTTAATATTTTATATTACCAAACAAAATATACTTAAAATGTGTTCTTAAAGTATATTAGCGAGGCCCATTTTTTTGTTGTGTTTATTTTTTTAATGTATCGTACATGCTTTTGATATTATTGAGCTTTCAGCATCCATTGTCAACTAAATGCAAAAGGAAAAAGACTAGAACAAGGGAATGTTAGTCTTGTTTTTCAAATTTCTTTCTGGAGAAGGATCAGAATTTTCTCTCACTGGTCACGTTTATCACTATCCCTCCTCTCCTCACACACGTGTCAGTAACACACGTCTGTTTTACTTTTTTCTTTATTTGATATCTCTGGTAATTGTCATTGAAAATATATTTGTGGATAGCTAGCTAGAATAACAACTACAACATGGCCATGGTTGAGATCATGATATTTTTAAATTGTCTCTATCCTCTCCTTGGTTCCTATTTTGCATGTGGGTTAGCTAAGGAGATCGATGTTGTAATTGAAAAAGACAGTTGAGTGCACGACACCCCGCCAGTGCAGGGTTATTACCTCACATGTGAAGAAGTTGTTTTTGAAAATAAATATAGACACATAATGTAGAATTCCACCAAAAATTGAGCTACCTATAGTGACTGGTTTTAGTAGAACTTTGGTCTCGCGTGTTTGCTCGTTGGACTAAATAAGTGGGATAAGATTATTCATCCCTCCGACCCGCAAATCCCTTATTTGGTTGCACTAAATTTTGCTATAGTATATTGTCTTGACTAGACAATTTATCCAATAAAATGTGGGATATATAACTTATGCCGAGATGAGTTGGATAAAGCTTTGCGCAAAATTCAGCAGCCATGATTTCAGTGATCTCACCTTACCCATCCCTTGTTTTGAGTCAACCAAACATGGCATACGAAGTAATAAAATAATATGCAAAGAGATGCCTAATAAGCTTCTCAGCTTATAGATGCCCTTTCACACATAAGGATTAAAATGTTAATAAAAATAGGACCAATTACGCTTTGCGTCCCGTATTTTACACAAAATTGCACTTCAAGACCTTCATTTTTATTTTTTTTTTCCTTTTAGCAGATTGGATCTCTTTAATGAATACCAATTGAATAGTTAGAAACTACACAAGTGTGAGTTTTAGTGCATATAAATTTACGTTCATAAAGTTGGCAAGTTTTTAATTCCTTGTTTAGAAGGTCATTTTTGTTATTTTGATAGAACATTTAACAACATTTATTACATTGTTTTGAAGAGTGATTGAAAAGTATGAAATTTAATGTTAATGTGTACCCTATTGTATGAAAATAATACTTTTTAACTTCCTTAAAATATACCTTTAGGGCACATGTTAACATAAACTTATTATGAATTTTATATTTTTAATATTTTATATTACCAAACAAAATATACTTAAAATGTAGCTTTACAATATATTAGCAAGACCCATTTTTTATTGTACTTATTTTTTTCAATGTATCGTACACGCCTTTGATATTACTAACCTTGCGGCATTCATTGTCACCTAAATGCAAAAGGACAAAGACCAAAACAAGGGAATGTTAGCCTTGTTTTTTAAATTTTTATCCCGAGAAGGATTTGAATTTTCTCTCACTCTGTCATGTTCTATCACTATCCCTCCTCTTCTTAAACACGTGTCAGTCACACACACCTCTCTTTTACTTTTTTATTTGTTTGATATCTCTTGTAATGGTCATTGAAAATATATTTGTGGATAGCTTGCTAGAACAACAACTAGAACATGGCCATAGTTGAGATCATGATATTTTTAAATTGTCTCTATCCTCTCCTTGGTTCCTATTTTGCATGTGGGTTAGCTGTTGCTAATGAGATCGACATTGTAATTGAAAAAGACAATTGAGTGCATGACACCCTGTCACTGCAAGGTTATTACTTCACATGTGAAGACGTTGTTTTTGAAAACAATACTTTTTAACTTTATTAAAATATACCTTTAGAGCACATGTTAGCATAATCCTATTATGAATTTCATAATTTTTTAATATTTTATGTTACCAAACAAAATATACTTAAAATGTGTCCTTAAAGTATATTAGCCAGACCCATTTTTTTATTATACTTAATTTTTTCAATGTATTGTACATGCTTTTGATATTACTGGCCTTTTGGCATCCATTGTCACCTAAATGCAAAGGGACAAATACCAAAATAGGGGAATGTTAGCCTTATTTTTAAAAATTTTATCCCGAGAAGGATCTAAATTTTCTCTCGCTGGTCACATTTATCACTATCCCTCCTCTGCTCAAATACGTCCCATCTCGTTTACTTTTTTTATTTATTTGATATCTCTTATAATTGTCATTGAAAATATATTTGTGGATAGCTGGCTAGAACAATGGCCATGGTTGAGATCATGACATTTTAAAATTGTCTCTATGCTTTCCTTGGCTCCTATTTTGCAAGTGGGTTAGCTACTGCTAAAGAGATTGATGTTGTAATTGAAAAAGACATTTGAGACACCCCGCCATTGCATGGTTATTACTTCACATGTCAAGAGGTTGTTTCTGAAAATAATACTTTTTAACTTCTTTAAAATATGCTTTTAGGGCACATGTTAGCATAATCCTATTATAAATTTCACAATTTTTAATATTTTATATTACCAAATAAAATATACGTAAAATATGTTTTTAAAGTATATTAGCGAGGCCAATTTTTTTATTATACTTTTTTTTTTAATGTATCGTATATGCTTTTGATATTATTGACCTTTCAGCATCCATTGTCAACTAAATGCAGTAGGACAAAGACCAGAACAAAGGAATATTAGCCTTGTTTTTCAAATTTTTATTCAGAGAAGGATCTAAATTTTCTCTCACTAGTCACGTTTATCATTATCTCTTCTCTCCTCAAACACGAGTCAGTCACACACGTCTCTTTTACTTTTTTAATTTATTTGATATCTCTTATAATTGTCATTGAAAATATATTTGTGGATAGCTCGCTAGAATAATAACTACAACATGGCCATGGTTGAGATCATGATATTTTTAAATTGTCTCTATCCTCTCCTTGGTTCCTATTTTGCATGTGGGTTAGCTAAAGAGATGATGTTGTAATTGAAAAAGACAGTTGAGGGCAGGGTTATTGCGTCACATGTGAAGAAGTTGTTTCTAAAAATAAATACAGACATATAATGTAGAATTCCACCAAAAATTGAGCTACCTATCTTGACTGGTTTTAGTAGAACTTTGGTCTCGCGTGTTTGCTCGTTGGACTAAATAAGTGGGATAAGATTATTCATCCCTCCGACCTGCAAATCCCGTATTTGGTTGCACTAAATTTTGCTATAGTATATTGTCTTGACTAGACAATTTATCCAATAAAATGTGGGATATATATCTCGGAAGTACACTCTTCCTCTTTCCGTCTCTTCTACTCGCTCTTCGATTTTTCTACTCTTGATTTTTAAATTTAAACCATTTTCTATACATGTTTGCAATTGTGCTTATAAGTTGTTTGATGAAATGCTTCAGAAAATCTAGACCTATTAAGTTATACTCCTACTCCCTATTCTAAAATAAAGAAAAAAGTTATACTCTCATAAGAAAAGAAATAGTTTTCTTCTTTGATGTCATGAAACCCAAAACAAACAGTCTCTCTCGAAAATTTCTAAATGTCCTACCACGTCCTACACTGCTAAATCAAATTGATGCCATCTGAATTTTCTTTTTCTAAACAAAGTAGAACATAGTTTTAAGAAAAGATTAGCTATGAGATCCAAGAAAAATAAGAAAGTAAAACTAACTCAAAATTCTTCCCCCGAAAAACAATGGCTCCTTCAAAGTGATTGCTTCTGATTGCAGCTTTCAAAACTAAGAATTTATCATCTCTTAATTCAACATTAGATACAATCTAAGTAGCACCTTGTGACTCTCCATCTAGGCCAAGAGGCAGGACCTAGTTATGTCGAATGACTCGGCATGCAGTACAGTACTCTGGGGACATAATTGAGTTTGCCAACCTCTTGTTCCCCATCCATGCCTAACTTATATTTCTCTATGTCATGAGAGGACTAGTGTCCCTCTCGGGGTTCATCCCCCAAATGCTCCTTCAGGACATCGTAAAAGTTACCTATAATTCCTACGTTTTCCACTTCGCATATAGGCTTTATATTTTCTACGGCATCAACGACAAGTTTGATTAGATCGCATTCAGTTCAAACTCGGGGGTGAAAAGTTTGATAAACAATAGCACAAACTCTTGTTGCTTTTACCTTCTTTCATGCGAAAGCTGACCAACTTCACCATTAATTTTCCTTTTGAAAATCTAAAGCTAGCATATTATAAAAATTCAATAAACATTAGAAGGAGAAGAATGGATTGGTGACTTAATCGAATAATTGCAAAATAGATAAGAATCTGAAAATCTACCTCTAAGGCAAGGGGAATAAGTGGGAGAGTACTTGGCGTGCATCCCTAAGATCAGTGCTCACAGATCCTGATATCATATATTACCCCCCGTTTTATAGCCACATAAGTGGGATAGCTACTTTTAAGATGTTTCTCATTTGGAGACATTGGAGTTGGTGCTTGCAAGATTAGATAGATTTTCAAGATGGGCTATAATCTGAAAGAAGCCATTCTGTTTTCACAAATTCACACTCATATTGGCACAGGATCTATGAGCAACGATGCAATGCGTTTCTTCGTCTCTGGTCCAATATGTGTGTACCCATCTTCATCCTTGTAAACGACATCAATCACGCGCGCAAGATTGAGAACTCGCGTAAGGAGAGGCGTCGGCACGTCAGTAGGTCTGAGGCAATCTTGGTTTATGTCCTTCCAAGCATCAGCAAGTTGAACACGAAACTCGTCGTGTACCTGTTTCTCAGTGACATTATGTTGCTTCATGTAGCATTCGATGCTGGAGGCAACATGTCCCCTCTCTTGCTCAAACTGCAAAAGTAAAATTCCACAAAGATCAGAAGTAATTGAAATTCTTGTGCTTAAATTATTGGCAAGACTTATATATATATATATATATATATCGTACTTTGTGGGAAACAATGTCATCCATGAGTCTGCCTATCAGTGCTGAGGCTCTAACTATCTTAGGGTCATTGAAACTCCAATCAAGGGCTTCCTTTGTTACTATGTCACCCATGCCAACAAACGATGTGGTTACAAGCATGTAGTAGCCAGAGCTTACGAGCGCGTTGGCCATAAACTCCTCCATTGTTGGAATGTAATCTTGTTGGAGCCATTTGGCCTCAACAAAGTAGGCTTGTACTAATCTTTTCATCTGTTGTACATGCAAGAGAGTTAGCAAATGATGTAGTATATGATCAAGGATTACAATTTCGTTTCGGTGTGATGTTTCAATTGGTATTAAAACAGAAACGTTTCGAAAACGCTTTGAAAATATTTTAATATGTTTCAAAAATGACAAACATTAATATAGTAAAACAAAATCTTTTGTATCTTTCTCAATAGAATTTCGTTAAAGGGACACATTTCGACGGTTTGATGAAAACAGATAAAAAAAATTTGTTCCATACCGCTGCTTTTGCATAGTGAACACGGTACAATTGGTCTCGTTTTGCCATCTCTTCCTCAATCTCTTTATAAACATCCAAGAGTGCCCGATAACACAACTTCATGTATTCTGGAAGTTGATCAATGCAGCCGATGTCCCACCTGTAATTCAAGTTAATAAACATTTTGGCTTGAAATCTTCTTCTGGCTAAGTTTTTCAACGCGACAAAAGGCTAATAAAAACGTATCAAACCTCTCGATTACTTCTGTGAAGAGTTAAAGTTCCTCGATTGTACCATAAGCATCATATGTATCATCAATAACAGATGTCATTGCTATTACTCTGCTTAATATCCTCCTTGCAAGGAAGTACTGGGGCTCAAAATACGCCCCCAATATCCAAAAGTAGCACTCCACCAGTCGGTCCCTTGCAAATGGCAATTTTCTAGCAAAGTCCAAGTCTTTCCACCACCTAAAATTACATTCAGAAGCATAAGCCCAACTCGTTAAATTTCTTAGTTTTATGCATAGTCACCTAAATAGGAAGTGGAATTGAGAAACGCAACATAAAATATAGAGAAAATGGGAAGTGAGAAACGGTCGAGAAACTTAATAAGAATCTTTTTAAGAAACTTTCGTAGAACTTAAATGAGACTTTTAAAAAATTTAGTGAAAATGTTTGAAAAAATTAGTGAAAAACTATATGAATAATTTCACTTAGTTAAAACTTAAGAAAAATATATATATATAAATTAATACTTCAACTTTCTTTCAGCAGTATTTTCTCCAAGTTTTCAAAGAATTTCTGAAATGGTTCCCTTGCGTTTTTTAAACTTTTTTTTAAATTTTGTACCCGTACCAGAAGCGAGTTCCGCATAAATGTGTTTTCCCCTTCCAAATGATTTCCCAGCAACTATGGCTTTATGTACTTGGTTTAATAACTCACCTCGTGAGGTCGCTTAGCTCTTTCTTGTGCAATGACTGAAGCCGGTTGAAATCTAACTTGGCAAACTTCAGTAAAGCTTTATTATGTGAACCATCTTGTTCGTAGATGGAAATGTACCACCTTGCCTCTAGCCTGGGTAAGCCCTTGCGGAGAGGCTGCTTTAGTGCATGAATTATTTGGGGCACGAGAGGGTTGCTTAAGTCGGTTGCCATGGGAGCTAAGTGGGTAATGGTGAAATTCATGGCTTCATCTAGTATATCCTCTCCATGCTTCATAAGGTGGGTAGCTTCATATAAGCCTAGCATGCCCTTCATGTCACCAGCCAAGCACTCCTTAAAGTTTCCTCTGTCATCTTTGAACTTGTTGAATACATCTGCTTGATTGACCAAACTATAAGCACAAGTTTACAGTGTAGGATAGGATCGAGAAGGATTGTGCAAATTAAAAAGCAGATGGCATATAGGCTAGCTTTACCACATGAAACATCAAACCCTTGTTGCCTTAGTAGCCGAAATCGTAGAGAAACACTGTGTAGTTCACCATCATCATCTTCATCGTCATAGTCATGATATTTCTCGAGGATGTGTTGCAATACCTCTTCTATCTCCTTCTCAAAGTGATATGCCACGCCAAGGCGTTGGACAGCGTCGATTAAGTTTAGCTCTTGTAAAGGTTCACTTGCAGCAGCAGCCATAAGCTCCCTCCTTACTTCTTCCTTGAGTTCCTCAATTTGCTGCTCTTTACGGGCTTGCGTGATCTGCAAGAGCAAATTGCATTAACACATAATCATCCTTTTAAGACCTCAATGCGAAGCAATGAAAAATATATATTGACAGTATAAAAATAACCGTAGTTTGGTTAAAAAAAAAAACTCCACATGAGTTTATGCCAAAATAGAAGTTATTTTAAAACTTATTTATTAATTACAAGTTGTTTTAAACTTAATTATCAAATCCATGTGGTGCAAGAAGAAGTGTTTTCAAAACACAACTTCAATAAGAATTTGGGCCGGTTTGGGAAGAGTTTTTCTGCCTGAATAAGCTACTTGAAAAAAGCATAAAGAATAAGCTAGCTTAAAAAAAAACTTGGTTTGAGTGTTTGGCAACCTGTTAAGAAAAAAAAATTTAGTTTTTAATTACGCAGTTTGACGTGTTTTTTGGGGTTTTTTTTAATTTTTTTTATGTAAAAATAACAATATTGCTCTCAAGACAATGGTGGTGCAAGGTGGTGTCAACGGTGGTGGTTGGTGGCAGCGCCAATGGTGGTGGGTGAGGGTGGTGGGTGAGGGTAGTGGGTGACGGCAACTGTGGTGGCAGGTGGGGTGGTGGCGACTGTGATGGTGGGTGATGGTGGTGGTTGGTGGTTGGTGGGGGTGGTGGGGGGCAGTGGCGGTTTGCGGTTTGTATTGGTAAAGGTTATTTTAAAAACTTGATAAATTTTATTAATTTTCTCTATAGTGATTTAAGCACAAAAAGCATCAAATTTTTAACTTTTTGCTTATAAGCTTATTAGGCTAAAAAAAGGTTGAAAAATTTTTTTTTAAGCTAAAAAAGCACTCAACCAAACACTTCATGCTTTTTTTAAGCAAAAAGCCAAATAAGGTCAAAAAATAAGCTATTTTCAAACAGGTCCTAAGTAAGACAAACTTTAACCTTCAAAAATAGTTATTTGAGGCTTGAAATCGTGTCTTCAAAACACAATTTCTTGGATAACGTGATTTTGATAAATAAATTTGAAATAATTTGAATTTGATAAATAAGTATAAAAATAAGCCCAGTTTGTGAAAAAAAAAAACTCCACGCATGTATTGTTTTCTATAAGAACACCCTGTTGAATTACTTACAGTGTCCTCAGGAGTGTAATTGAGGAACCGATCGCCCCAAACAATAGGAAGGAAACCTGCTGTTCTTCGAATCACCTGTGGTTTAGGATTATGGCTGTGAGCAGGGGAAGCCAAGATTGGGTTGGACATTCTTGAGCTGGAGTAATGGAAAAAAAGAGCAGATTTTGAAATAGTGGTCGAATAGTTCTCAATGCCCTACTTCGGCTACGTGAGAAAATAGATTTTCGTGATTGGCTATTTATAGGGAAAGTGAAGACTTCATGTTGGGGTGCCTTTTATCTGTTTGATCTTGTGGACTAGCTTGAACACAACATCACATGTTTTTTTCGTTGCTGAGCACAACACCACTTGTTAACGTAGGAAGATAATACTCTCAGGAAAAACAAAATTAAAGAACTCAAGAAAGAAAACCAAATCTAGAAAGCAATCTTTCTCTTCCTTGTATTCCATTATTTATTTTCTTGTTTTAGCAAAGTAAATTGAAAGTGCGACCGACGACAGCCACAGAACTTTGGATAAAAGGTGTACGATTGTAGACAAATCTATTGAAAGAAATTATTTCGTCCTTCAAGCACCACATCACCCCCTCCTTCATTCTCACAAAATAATAAGTTTTTTTTGCTGCTAGGCAGGTTTAGTGAACCAGTTTGGAACTCATCTAGTTGGTGAACTCACTTCTTAACATAATTGTCAAGAAACTCATTTGGTAAGGGAAATGCATTTTTGTGAAAACGTGGTTCATAGACACAAACCTCGTTTTTAAATTTAAAAAAAAAAAAAAAAAAGAACATTTCAAAAACACATGCAAAACATTTAGGATTTTTTTGGAATATTTAACGTAAACTCTTGAAAAACTAAGAAAAAACTAATAGCAAACTTTGCATAAACTTGAAATATTAATTTTTATATATTTTTTTAAAAGTTCAAACTAAGTATCTATTTAATTATTCATATTGATTTCTAAAAAAAATTCAAAGATAAATATTTCCTTTAAATTTTACAAAAGTTGCTTACAAAGATTTAGGTTACGTTTCTCGATCAATTTTTAGTTGTTTTTCCTTTTTTTTTTTGTTTTTCCTATATTTTTTTATCACATTTTTCACTTCTGTTTCTCCTACTGTTTGCAGCTTCCACTTCCTATTTTAGCCACTATACTTCTTTATAAGAGGAGGGTGAGATGGTGCTTTCGGAGAACCAAACTTGAGACAATGTCTAGGCTCTAGATTGTCATTCTTGATTCAAGTAATCTCTCTTTGTAAAAAGTCTAGTGGTTAGGTATGGCTAAATTTTTTTTACTGTCCTATTAGTTTTTACCATGTAACATTTTTTTCTTTAAAATCTTTTCATTTTATAACAAATTTATATTTATTATGTAGTAGTACACAACATGTTACGAATTAATAAGAATGGCTACCAAAAAATTTCAAGTACTACCTATCTACTTCCCCCCTCCCTCTATCCGAGAGTCAAAGAGTAGACATGTATCATGAGACATGACTAAAATGTACTGCCAATTCACATACTTAAAATGTCACTTTCGTTTTTGCACAATACATGCCCATATTGCCTGCAAGTTGCTTCATGATTTACTGAATGATGAAAATTTTCTGGCCAATATTAGTAACAAAGGAATTTTTTTCGAGTTTGTGCTCAAACAAAAGTTGTTTGAAAACTTATTTCTAATTACGAAATAGTTTTAAATTTATTTATCAAATTTGAGTTAGTCAATAAATCATGTTTGTAAACAAAACTTCAGGCTTAACGCATGACTTATACTGGCCTAAATGTTTTTAAAACTTGACTTTTATTGAAATTTGAGACAAGTTTTAAATAACAGAAGTTGTGTTTTCAAAACATAACTTTTGCAACAATCTCAGTTTGATAAATAAGTTCAAAATCGCTTAACAATGAGAAATGAGTATAACAACCCTGTTTTTGTAACAAACTTCACTTTTCTCCTTTCATTCGGTTCAGAACCTTTGCTGAAATTATAGACAATACTGTGACAGTTTACGCTTTGGTTAAAGTAGTCCAAACACCGCAAAATACTAAAATGGCTTAATTAAGGGCAGCACTGTTGCAGAGCAATTCAAAACTGAAGTGTCTTCCTCGAGCTACAGGATTCCCCAAAAATTATTTCTTTGATTTACAGTTTTTATGAATAATTTTGAAAGAGTATTTATAGACATCACCAAGATATTTGTTCGCCAACATTTTATTTTTTTTAATTGTACAAGAAGTATTGCATGACCCAAAGCTGCAGACACATGCGCGAGAAAGAAAGGGTAAAACACTTTACTTTTTTTTTTTTTTTTAATAATACAAGAAGTATTGCATGACCCGAACTTGCAGAGATCTGTGAGAGAAAAAAATGGGTAAACAAAGAAATTTTCAATGTGCCTGTTTTCTTCAATGTATTGTACATGCTTTCTTACAATGTATTCATGAAAATATATCATTGCAGTACAATTCTTCGGGCAATTTAGAATATGAATACTTTAGGCTTGGAAGGTGTTCTCGTTTCTCGCGTAAAAGCTGATGCAGCGGACAAATATACGAGGCCGTTAACCAAACCCTAGCCGTTGATTCCGAAGAATATCGGATCAGATTTCTTTCCTAAAACCTATAGATTCAAGAGAATAACAGGCAAAGAAGTATCAAATGTTCGTAAGAATACCGAATGATTGGGGTAAACAGTGCAAAAATCGCACATAAGTTGTATTATTTCCAAAATTGTTGAAAAATGTCACAAACAAAAGTATAAATACGCGACACAAAATCCTAGGGTCCAAAACAAACCGGGTTAAAAAAAAAAAAACTTACAAAATTCCATAAAAATAAGCGCAAACACTAAACGGGCCAAAACTCACACTTAGAAGCATTTTTTTACATTTTCCTAGGCTTTCGTCTCTTCGTTAGCTTTTCGAAAACATATTATAATAGAAAAACAGAATTACAGAAAAAAAGTTATGACCGATTAAAATTTACCGATCACCGGTCCACGAGCCACACGGGCGTAACGATGCAGCCGGGTCTTTAAATAGTTTTTGAACACGCTACATTTCACTAGGAAGGATGCGAACGAACCTACAGGGCTATAACCTTTTTTTGGCCAAATCTTGCAACCGTTTTTACAATTTCACTTCACTGTGCCCTCTTCTAAAGAAAGCAAAGAGACTTGAAAGTTTACCTTATCCTTAGGGAACAAAAGGGAACGAATCTAGAGGGCCATGATCACCTTCTTTGGCCAAATCTAGCAACCGTTTTACAATTTCACTTCATTGTGCCCCCTTCTAAAGAAAATAAAGAGACTTGAAGGCTTACCTTATCATCAGGGAAGGAGAGGGAACGAATCTACAGTGCTATCATCTTCTTTGGCCAAATCTTGGCAACCTTTTCACAATTTCACTTCACTGTGTCCTCCACCAAAGAAAGTAAAGGGACTTGAAAGCTTACCTTATGACGAGAGAACAAGAAACACGAGAAACACATTCCCAAGCCTTAACTTCCAATGTACACATTTCGTCAATCCTAAGCTATTCTTCACAGGACCACATGACTCACATAACCTTCAAACATGGTACATATCTCTTGTCGGGTTCAAAGTCATGTCTCTCAATAGCTTTATCATCAGTCGACATTACAAGAACAGTACCACGGGGGGGGGGGGGGGGGGGGGAGGAAAAGGTTCCTATGAAACAATATAGTTTCATTCAATTCGTGTGAATAAGAAAATTGGAAATATCGAGGGAATCTAGATTTCATTTGTCATAATGGATAAGAAGAGGTACACAAAGAGGTAGGTTTTAAGCTTTAAAAAAAAAAAAAAAAAACTAGCTTTTTTAAGCTAAAAAAACACTCAACCAAACACTCCATGTTTTTTTTAAAGAAAAAGCTGAATAAGCTCCAAAAATAAACTAACGGACCCTATGTGAGACAAATTTTAACCTTCAAAAGTGGTATTTTGAAGTCATAACTTCATGCTTGAAGTCGTATCTTTAAAACACAATTTTTTGGATAACTTGATTTTGATAAATAAATTTAAAGCAATTTAAGTTTGATTAATAAGTTTAAAGATAAGCTCAGTTTGTGAAAAAAATAAAAAATAAAAAAACTCCACACATGTATTGTTTTCTATAAGAACAGCCTGTTTAATTACTTACGGTGTCCTCACGAGTGTAATTGAGGAATCGATCGCCTCAAACACTAGGATGGTAACCTGCTGTTCTTCGAATCACCTCTGGTTTAGAATTATGGCTTTGAGCAGGGGAAGCCAAGATTGGGGCGGACATTCTTGTGCTGGAGTAATGGAAAAAAAAAAAAAAAAAGAGCAGATTTTGAAATAGTGGTCGAATAGTTCTCTGTGCCCTACTTTGGCTACGTGAGAAAATAGAGTTTCGTGGTTGGCTATTTATAGGGAAAGTGAAGACTTCATTTGTTGTTTGGTTGTAAATTTTTTTAAAAATTTTTGAAAGGATTAACCCTGTGGGCGAATATATTATTTCAATGTTTTGAACCTTACGGTGACAGAAACCTTGAATGTTGGGCATCCTTCTATCTTTTGATGTTGTGGAGTAGACTAGCTTGAAAGCTTATCTTATCCTCAGGGAACAAGAGGGAACGAATCGACAGAGCTATTCTAAGCCTGTACGAAAGAAAGTAATGGGACTAGAGAACAAGAAACACATCAATTCCTAAGCCTTAAATTCCAATGCACACATTTCGTCGATCCTAAGCTATTCTTCACAGGACCACATGAGTCGACCTTCAAGCATGGTACATATCTCTTGTCGGGTTCAAAGTCATATCTCGCAGTAGCTTTATCATCAGTCGACATTACAAGACCAGTACCACAGGCAAAAAAACAAAACAAAAACAAAAACAGTCCCATGAAACAAAATAGTTTCATTCAATTCGTGTGAGCAAGAAAATTGGAAATATCGAGGGAATCTAGATTTCATTTGTCATTGTGGATAAGAAGAGGTACACAAAGAGGTGGGTTTTAGATAGCCTTCAGCCTATTGTAATTGTATTGTGTTTAACATGAAAATTCTTTAAATGAAAGGAAAAAAATGCAATTTTTAATGCGTTCTACATTTTCTTTGTTGATACTATTCATGAAGAGGTTATAAATTGTGGGTTTTGGAACATTCCTCTTATTGTACTCTAAAACGTACAATCAGAGTCCTTAATTCTAAGTTATTAATAAGAATTATTACACATTATTTATCATTTTAATATAATTTTGATATTTCTTTATATGTTTCGTGTCTTCTATAAATTTACAGTTAAAATCGAATAAAATGAAACAAGCATGCACAAGAATCATAATTAATACTGAAAATATATATAGGTATATGTAAGTGATATTATTATTTGTGTGTATTATATGTATATGTATGTGTATATGTATAATAAATATGATAATATAAGTATATAATAGATATATGTGTGTGTACGCGCGCGCACGATCGCAGGTGAAAGTAAAGAAAAAAAAAACAAAACAAAGGAAACATATTGCCGATAATCAAGTGGAATGAATTGAATAGAATGCAAAATAGATGCATTATGAAATATATTATGGGATGCAAGTGGGATAAATTGAATGAAATGCATGGTGCCTATAAAAGACTTCATTCAGCAGAGGGACAGAGGAGAGTTTTGGTAGAGAGGAAGGAAAAAAAAAAGGGCAGAGAGTTAGAGAGCAGGCTGAAACTCTCTCTTTCATTTAGTCAGTCAACTAGTTAATTTTTTAATTTTTTTTCCTTTCTGTTATTTTGCTGTAACAAATTCTTTTATTTATGAAGTTATTTTTTTTTTCACGACGAGTATTTTCAATAATATGAGTAGCTAGTTAATTCTTGAAATTAATTGGGAAGATCATCTGAGAATTTTGAAATATCAATGGACGTAATTGAGTTTTTATTATTTTATATTTAAAATCTTTCAATTCTTGAAAATTAAATTCTAGATATTTGAGAAAACTTAGATTCTTAACTAAATTTAGTAATTTCTATGCAATTTTAGTTTGGTATAGTTGTTGTACAAATCGATAGTATGAATTTATAACATTAATTTTATTATTCTAGATTTAATTATTATAAAAATTTTGTTCTAAAAGCTAAATCTTCTGAATCAAAGGCTCAAGACGAAGCCAATGATTTGAGTTCTAAAATCTCTATTGGAATTTTAGGTGAATCAGATGATCAGATCAATTGAATCCAAGACTATTACCTTAGATTTTATTTAAAGTCTAGTTTCACAACAATCATCAAATCTCCCCAAAACATCAATTTTATTTTGGTTACTACTTTCTGCTCCAATTGTCTAATTCTTATCGGTATCCTTCTAGGTGAAATTCAAACCAGTGGATTTAGATTTCAATTGAAGTCATTGCAACACTACGGTATTTAGCGTAACTTAATGAGTATCTAATATTTTATCGTAAGCGAATTTATCTTTTACTATGGGTGAATTTATCTTTTACCTTGAATGAATTTTTTGCTCCAACTTTGTATATTTTGTTAATCGTCCCCTGTGAATTCGATCTCGATTTACCTAATTATTACTGCATCACAATCGTACACTAACGGGTTTCAATCACATTATTTACAAGTAATCAGTTTTTGGCGTTGTTGCCGGGGAACAGCTTTTTAAAAAAGAATGCAAAAATAATAATAATTCAAAATTAAATTTAAAAAAATTCAAAAATTAAATATAAAAATATAAAAAAATATAAAAAAAAATAATAATATCTTTGCTGAAATTTCAGGACAATTGATTGTTTCTCTATCTTAACGAAGGAGTTGGACTGTATATATATGTATTTTTTTTTCTTTAAGTGGATAACCTTGAGCGAATAACTCCTAGAGTTACCATTGCTAATATTTTACTTTTCACACTTTAATTTCGGTCTTGAACATTTTTTTTTTTTATTGTTTCTTGTGGTTAACCTCTTTGATTGTCATACTCGCCTACTGCTGGACGAAATCAATCAAGTTAGTTACCATATTTTCTGTTTTTATATTTCATCTAACTCATCAAACTTACTAACTACTTAACATTTTCTTTTATTTAGTGGATAACCAATGTTGGTTACCATTCTAACATTTTATTTTATGCACTTTATTTCAACTCTTTTTCTTTTTCTTTTTCTTTTTCTTTATGGTTTACCTTTCGAATTGATTCACCGCCTATTTAGGTCGGCGCAGCTCACTAATGTTACAATAACTTTGTTACTAACCTGTCTAGCATTTTTTTCTTTTATTATTTTTGTATGCAGGTATTTTAGTATATTGTTATAATTTATTTTTTATTATTATTATTATTATTAGTATTGTATAGTTAGCCGACTCCAAAAGTGTATCGGTCCAGTCATTAGTCTGCTCATATCCATTCAAGTAGGTGACCTTCTATTTCCTCAGCTCTGAGAGCCGTCAATACTGTTTTTCTTTTCATCCTCATTTTGTCGATGACCCACTTGGGTTTTTAGCCCCGCATTCTGACTTGTAAGGTTCGTATTGATGGTTCGGGAAGGGTTAATTTATGTCTTCATAGGATACATACACTTTTATAAAATATTTCATTAGGGATGTGCATGGATGACTGGTGAGCGTTGACTCGTCTAGTGATCTTTCTCTTATCTTCTGTACTCTTTCCCCATTTAAGACTCTTGTTCCGAACATTCAGTCAGTTAACCGAGGTCCTAGTTCTATCCCAATGGCAAAAGAATTTGATCATCAACCACCTATAAATCCGAGCCCGCCAAATCTAAATAATTTACCTGAAGGTGGGAGTATTCATGGTGATCCTCCCCATAAGTCTCTCAGGGATTATCTGAATCCCGCTAGGCAAGCACTTACCTCTTGCATTGTTCTTCCCGCGCATCACGCTGCAATGACTTTAAAACCGAGAATGATCCAGCTGATAAATCCATTCCATGGTTTGGATTCTAAAAAACCATATCAACACATAAAAGATTTCGAAGATGTATACTCTATGTTCTTCAATAATTCTTACCCAAGGGAAGTTGTGCTTTTAAAACTCTTCCAGTTTTCTCTCAAAGACAAGGCCAAGACATGATTCAATTCATTGAGGCCTAGGCCTATTCATTCTTGACAAGATCTTCAGACAGAATTCTTGAAAAAATTCTTCCCTGAGCATAAAGCTGAGGCAATTTGTCGCCAAATCTCTCAATTTGCCCTTGTGTTTAGTGAATTGTTTTTCCAATGTTGGGAGAGATTCAAAAATTTGTTGAGGCTATGTGCGCAAGAACTTTGTATGACAAAGACCCATCTGAAGCATATAACCTCTTTGATTTCTTAGCAAATTTGGCTAGAGATTGGGGCACAACTAGAACCCAAAATCCTGAGTCTAAGCCTAGGGTAACATTTTAGCTTAATCAAGTGGATGATCTAAATTCTAGAGTTGATACACTTACCCGAAAGATAGAAGCCATAGAAACAAGTAAGGTCAATGTTGTGAATACTGAGTCTCCCAATGAAGAAAGTTGTTTAATGTGTGGTACAATGGAACATGACATTGCTACATGTCTAATTATATTAGAATTCAAGGAGGCTTTACATGGCCAAGCCAATGCAATTAACCAATTGCGGGGTACATAATGACCAATGAGTTGGGGGGAACCCTTTCTCGAACACATATAATCCAGGATGAAGAAATCACCCAAATTTTGGGTGGAGAAATAAGGGTCCTTTGAACCCTCAATCATTCCAAGGAGAGTCTCAAAACCCTCAACCTTTTCAATCCTAACTTGTTCAAGCTCAACAATCTGTCTTTCCAACCCCAACATAATGCATACCAACCCCCTCATAGGAAACCATTAGAAAATAATGTTCATCAATTGACAAACGATATAAGAGGAATCAATAATAGAATGGATAAGTAGGACAAGGAGTTAGACCAACACACTAGGATATTGGAGGACATAGCAAAGCAAATGTCTACTTTGACATAAGCTTTGACCCACCAAGTGTCGGGAAGATTTCCATATCAACCCCAACCGGATCCAAATCCTAATAAGCATGTGAACATGGCCGAAGCGAGGACTGATTCTCAATCCAATCATGAACAAGTCTAATCCATCACAACCTTGAGAAGCGAAAAAATCATTGTTAAAACTATTCATCCTAGAAAGGAAACTCTTAATGTTAGTGATGAAGGGAACGAAGATGTGAGAGAACAGGAGAGAGAAAAAGATGAGAGTGGGAAAGAAAAAGAACAAGTTGAGCCAATCTTAGAGCCAACCAAAGCATATGAAGATAAGGGCATTAATGTTGTGAAATATGCCCCATTTCCTCATAGATTGATCAAACCAAAACATGAGAGGAGAGTAACCTTATCCTAAATTGGGAAAAATGTCACTTCATGGTAACACAAGGTATAGTGCTATGAGAGTTGTTTGGAACATCTGGAGAAGGTTTAGAAATATGTGAGGAGAGTAACCTTATCCTAAACTGGAAAAAGTGTTACTTTATGGTGACACAAGATATAATGCTTAGACATATCGTGTCTAGCAAGGGGATTGAAGTAGATAAAGTCAAAGTTGAACTGATCCAGAAACTACTTCCCCCGAAAACTGTGAAAGACATTCAATCTTTCCTTGGGTATGCTGGTTTCTACCGGTATTTCATAGCAGGATTTAGTGCCATCTCTCGTCCAATGTGTCATTTATTATCAAAAGACATTTCATTTGAATGGATGTCTAAATGGCAAGAAGCTTTTGATAAGCTTAAAGGGTTGTTGACAATTGCACCTATCATTCGGTCACCTAATTGGTCTTTACCTCCAAGTTAATGTGTGATACTAGTGATTATGCTATAGGAGTAGTTTTGGGGCACAAAGTGGACAAAAAATCCTATGTTGTCTATTATGCAAGCAAAAATCTCGAATGAAACCCAAATGAACTATACCACAACCGAAAAAGAACTCCTTGTTGTCATATTTGCATTAGATAAATTTCGGTCATACTTGGTAAGGTTATTAGTCATCATATACACTGACCATTCTGCACTAAAGTACTTGCTCACCAAGCCTGATGCAAAACCACGCCTCATCCGTTGGATTCTTTTGTTACAAGAGTTCCACATTGAAATTCGAGACAAGAAAAGGGTAGAGAATGTAGTTACTGACCACTTGTCATGGCTCCCTACTAATGGGGAAGCCAAAGATACTCTCCCTATCAATGAGTATTTTTCAGATGAGCACCTTTTTCCAAATCTAAGCACTTTCTCATGCAACTGTTCCATGGTTCGCTGATATAGCCAACTTTTTGGCTACTGGCAAGATACCGTCACATTGGTCTTACTTAGATAAACAAAAATTCTTTAGAAATGTGAGGTATTTCTTCTAGGATGATCCATACTTATTCAAATATTGTCCTGATTAGATAATTTGTCGATGTATCCCTGACAATGAGTTTCATTCTGTCATGGAGTTCTGTCACTCCTATGCTTATGCTAGGCACTTTAGTTCAAAAAAGACAGTTGCAAAGATTCTACAATCGGGCTTATATTGGTCCACCATGTTTTGTGATGTTCACACCTTTTGCAAATCCTGTGATAGGTGTCAATGACTAGGAAGTCTAACTAGAAGACACATGATGCTTCTCAACACCATTCTTACTCTTGAGATATTTGATTGTTGGGATATTAATTTCATGGGACCGTTCCCTAGTTCGTTTAGCTTCTTTTACATTCTTGTGACCATTGATTATGTGTTTAAATGCGTAAAGGCCGTTGCTTCTCATACCAATGATCAACGTGTTATGATTAAGTTCTTAAAGGAGAATATCTTTTCTCGCTTTGGTATGCCTCGTGCTGTCATTAGTGATGGTGACACTCACTTTTGTAATAAACCCTTTGGAATGTTAATATGAAAGTATGGGATCGTTCACAAAATTAGTACACCTTACCATCCCCAAACTAATGGCCAAGTTGAGTTAGCTAACTGGGAGACCAAGCACATTCGTGAGAAAACTGTTAATCCTAACCGTAAGGATTGTTCTTTAAGGTTAGTGGATACATTCTGAGCTTATAGAACTGCTTACAAAATTGTGTTAAGTGTTTCTCCTTACAGACTTGTGTATGAAAAATCATGTCACCTTCCGGTAGAAATTGAGCGCAAAGCCTATTAGGCTATTCACCAATTTAATGAGAACATAGATGCGACCGACCAAACCAGGAAGCTACAACTCAATGAACTTGAGGAACTCCAAAATAATGCCTATGAGAATGTAAATATCTTTAAGGCAAAGATAAAAACATTCCATGACCAACACATCCTTCGTAAGTCTTTTCATGTCAGTCAAAAAGTATTGCTTTACAATTCTTGGTTACACTTATTTTCGGGCAAATTGAAAAAGAAGTGATCTGGACCTTATTGGGAGATATATCACCGCATGGAGCGGTAGAAATTAAGAATTCCAGTAATAGAAATATTTTTAAAGTCAATGAGCAAAGACTGAAGCCCTATTTGGAGAACTTTGTAAGTTTGATTGAAAGTGTGAATTTTATGGATCCACCACTGTTTGAGTAGAAGCAACACCTAATCAATTTGTACAGTTAGTTTAGTCTATTTATTTGGTTTGATAGCTAGTTTATCTTTAGTTGGAGGAAAGGGACCTTTCTTCCCACCCTTTCCCTTCCATTTTCACCTTGCAATCGTGGTTGTTATCTGGTTGGGGGGGGGGGAGGGGACACATACGTTCATTTTTCTAATATTTGTGTTATTATCTTCTATTGTTTTGTCTTTGTGACCAGCAAACGTTAAAAAACTAGATAGTGTCATGTCTTCTCATATAGATGGTCGAGTGCTTACATTTGCATATTGCATTTTTCATATATTTTCATTTGGTATCAGGCCAAAGATAATTCACCGTGCAAAGATGGTGAGGAGAGCTGAGCTCTAAGAAGAATAATATTAACCTCTTACTGGTCGCAGTATTCTAGCCAGAAAGAGAAGAGCTAAAAGACTAAATAAGTGTCACCGTTGTGCTAAGCACACGTGTGTGGATAAAAATTGCAAAGAGAGTAATCGACTAATGTCACGAAATTAGATGGTTTACCTAAATATTATTAAAGGACGAGTAAATACTGAGGCATTGAGACACCTTGAAATCACCAGAACGGTGGACTATCTTAATTTTGGATGTCAAAAGTCTAACTCGACTTTGTAATGATTATTCTTCTTAGGATGTGTTATGTTTAAGTGTTTTATTTGCGTGTTTATTTTTATTTGTAAATATGACTAACATTTATTTTATAAATGTTTTGTATTTTTCCAAAAAAAAATAAAAACATGCGCAAAGCCAAAAAGTGTACAATTTGAATGTACTTGAGATCTACAAAAGAGGTTTGTGTATCTTTTATAATTTTGTATAGTTTTATGTGGAATGCAAATGTAAATTTTGGAGATTTGTTGAAGCTTCTTTTCATTCAATTTAGCATAATTTTTGTTTTATCCTTTCTTTTTAATACAATTGTAAGATTTTATCTTAACACATAGAAAGAGGCTACTTTACTTCACTTATTATCATCTCATGATAAGTTTAGTATTTATACACGTTGTACAGTTTCATCTATACAAAAGTAGAGATTATTCACCAAGTGAGCTTTAAAGTCAATCACACCTTTTGGAGTGTTTACATTTACTCTTGATGAATTTCTTTCACATCACTCTTTCAATAGCTCCATTATACTTGTATTAGACTCAATTGTTTGAATTACTATGGTAATTGAATATGTTGAATTCTTATAACCTTGAGCTGTTATGCACTTTCAAAAATGAATTGAGGCCATCTTTAATCTTTTGAGCCACAAATTTTTGTTGTTGAAATAATTCTTTTGAAACTATCTTTAAGCCTATTTCTTTGTCTTTTGCTACAAATATCATTGCTAAAGTTTCGTCCCTAAATACGAAAACACAAGTATCTTCACTTGTGTAAGTTGAATTGAGAAAAGGGATGATCTATTTGCAATATAAAATTTTAGCAACAAAGATAAAAAAAAAAAAAAAAAAGGAAAGGAAAAAGGGAAGTACAAAAAAAATGAAGAAATAAGAGGTTAGTTGTAAAGGAAAAAAAAATCAAATCAAATCAAATCAAATCAAATAGGAAAATTGAAGGTATTTATTCATTGATCAATTCATGTCTTGATCACACATGTTTTGAGTATTTTATCCTTTCTTTCTTCATACCTTAAATCTCATGGTTAAGTTACAACCTGAATAAAGCCCTCGATGATTTGAATTGCACATTACTTGTTCATTAACTCATTAAAGAATTCACATATCAATTGCTTTGGTAGTTTTAACATTAAGTATTTTTTCATGGAGTTATGTCAAGTTGGCTCTCACTTTCTATATTCAAGTTATTTCTTTATGGTTGTCTCTTTTGATTTGAAATTACATTTACTATATTACAAGAACAACCAGCGTGAGATGCCTATATTCTTTCTTTTTGAGAGAATATCCAGTGAGGTTGAATCAAAACTTAAAGGATGTATCTGTATTTTAATGTTGTAATACTTTTCTTATCATATAATAATCACACACACAAAAAATTTTCTCATATGTTATTTTAAGACATTATCTTGCTTGTGTATTAAAGAGTAGGATAGATAGAATATGCTTGTACATTGATATATGTCATATTTTATCTTCATTATTCTTGCTTGTAGGCCACATTTTGATGTTTGTGGGTATCATCACTGGAAACTCTCACGAGACACTACTTGTCCATTAGAGGTAACTTAGGGATTTAAAAGCTTAGTGCATATGCTAAATGCACTGGTGATTCCCACAAAAATGGAGCCTATATTTTTATGTGTGTTTATTGTTTTGTTAGGGACTAACAAAAGTTTAGTTGGGGAGTGTGATTGTACTTTAAAAAATACAATCACATTCTCTAATTGTAAGCTATTGGTAAGAATTATTTACACATTATTTATTATTTTAATATAATTTTGGTATTTCTTTATGTTTTTCGTGTCTTCTATAGATTCATAGTTAAAACTGAATAAAATAGAGCAGGCATGCACACGAATCATAATTAATACTGAAAATATATATATATATATATATGTAGGTGATATTATTGTGTATATGTATTATATGTATATGTATATGTATATGTATGTGTATATGTATAGTAAATATGGTATTACAAGTATATAATAGATATGTATGTGTGTGCGCGCGCAAACGCGCGAAAGCAAAGAAAGAACAAAAAAACAAAACAAATATGTTGCCTATAATCAACTGAAATAAATTGAATGGAATGCAAGTGGATGCATTATGAAATGCATTATAAAATGCAAGTGAGATGAACTAAATGAAATGCATGGTGCCTATAAAAGACTTCATTCGGTAGAGGGACGGAGTAGAGTTTTGGTAGAGAGGAAGGAAAAAAAAGGGGCAGAGAGTTAGAGAGCCAATTGAAAACTCTCTCTTTCATTTAGCCAATTAATTTTTCAGTTTTTTTTTCCTTTCTGTCATTCTGCTATAATAAATTCTTTTATTTATGAAGTTATTTTTTTCACGCCGAGTATTTTCAATACTATGAGTATCTAGTTTAATTCTTAGAGCCAATTGTGAAAATCATCTGAGTATCTTGGAATATCAATGGAGGTAACTGAGTTTTCATTGTTTTATATTTAAAATCTTTCAATTTTTAGTAATTAAATTCTAGATATTTGAGAAAACTTAAATTCTTGACTAAGTTTGGTAATTTCTATGCACAACTTTTAGTTTAGTATAATTATTACACAAATCGATAGTATAAATTTATGGCTTTAATTTTATTATTTTAGATTTAATTATTATAAAATTTTTGTTCTAAAAGCTAAATCTTCCGAATCAAAGGCTCAAGACGAAACCAATGATTTAAGTTGTAAAACATCCGTTGAAATTTCAGGTGAATCAGATGATCAGATCAATTAGATCTAAGACCATTACATTAAATTTTATTTAAAGTCTAGTTTCACAACAATCATCAAATCTCTTATAAACACCAATTTTATTTTAGTTACTATTTTTTGCTCCAATTGTCCAATTTTCATAGGTATCCTTCTAAGTGAAATTCAAACTGGTGAACTTAGATTTCAACTGAAGTCATTGCAATACTACGGTATTTAGCATGACTTAGTGGGTATCTAATCTTTTACCGTGAGTGAATTTATCTTTTACTGTGAGTGAATTTATCTTTTATCGTGAATGAATTTCTAGCTCTAACTTTATATATTTTGTAACCGTTCTCTATAGATTCAATCTTAATTTACCTAGTTATTATTGCATCATAACCGCAAACTGGTGAATTTAAATCGCATTATTTACAAGTGATCATGTCATTTCTTAATTTAAACTTGATTAAAGCTCATTTAAGATCAGTTTAAAAAATAAACAAGCTTAACTTGAACACATTGTTAAGCTTAATAAATTCTGATGCCAAACTTGTACAATACACTAATCAGCTCGTTTACTACCCTTACTTCAATAGTGGGGGTTGCCAACATGTCTAACAGAAAACCTCTTCATGTAATTGTAATCGTACTTGTATAAAATTTCTTTATTTATCTTTGATCCCACCTTTATTGGAAATCGGGGATTTTGTAGATCTGCCTCAGGCACCCAAAGATTTGTAGCATCATACAAGCTTTTAGCATTTTGAAGGCATCTACCTGCCTCACCACCCATCACATTGCATGTTCAGTCATCAAAGGAATGCGATTAGTGCTTGCTTGAGAGAATATTTATGTAGCATGTAGCATAATTCATAGGAACATGGATGAGCATTCAAGATAGAACAAGTCCTGAACATTCCAAGGATCCAGTAGAAAATTCGAAATTGAAGAACCCTACATTATACATAAAAATCAATAAAAAAGAAAAGGGTATCTATCAATGAAACAGTGGCAGAAGACGAACCAGGGTGGTATGAGAATACAATATCATCACAAATAATAACAGCCATTGGATATCATGACAATAACCCATCATACCGCTAAACTTATCTAGTGGCTGATCATACTACCATGTCATTTTCTATTTCTACCTCTATGACTGTGCCGCTGCTGCTGCCGCTGCCGCCACCACAATGTGGTCAGTGCCAAGCAGAAGCCGAAACCAGGTTCCTGTCCTTCCAACCCAGCAGCATAGCCCCATCTTTCTCCACAAGGGTATAATGTTCAGAGTAACACCTCAGCAAGCCCCTTATGACAGAGTTGACATAAGAGCTCAGAGGAAATTGCTGGAACCCTGCCATTGTGAACCGGGACTTCCACTTGCCTAATAGCTCATGTCTCTCCACCCTCTCCTTCCCCTCACAAGCAATAATGTTCACCATGTCCCTAGCCAAACAATGCTGCTCCACATTAATACGCTCTTTCCTGTCCCTCGGCAGGGTCACATCGATAGACTCAAACATCGCGCAATAGTATTCAAGAGTTTCAATGAATCTAGTGAGAAAAGGAGCTGTATTTGTGTTTGATTCTTGCTCAACCAAAGTCACCACCTTGGGAGAAAGTGACTTTACCATCCTGAGAAGCCCGTCCCTGGGATTGTTCACATTGACACTCTCATCAGGTGTGTGGTGGAGCTCCAAAGGGAAATTCACAGCCAGCGCCTCCCCGGGCCTTACTCTAAGCATATCCCTTGTAACGTCCAGAGTGAAAACCGGGACTGCATGAAACTCAACTGGGATGTTGAATTTGTCAGAAATTGCTGCTAAACGTCTCCCTACTGCTTCCAAACCGTCTCCACGGGCGTGTTTAGAAACCGGATCATCGATCCCAGTGATACGCACACGAGGAGCCCCGCTAGGTCTTGCAGCAAGTGCCTGTAAGAGAGTCATCCACTGGGTACCCTGACATATTTGGAAGTCTATGATGTGGATGCGGTCCTCATTCCTGCAAGCCTCAGCAATTGCCCCATTTGCAGCCATATAGCCAAACTTCAAGTAAGGGCAGATTTCATAAAGGATTTGCATATATGAAAGTAAGTCCTTCCCTTCTGGCTCCTCCTTGCACCTGAGAGTCCGGTATATGTTAGTGCCTGATAACTCTTTCCTTGCTACCAAACCTTCTACCAGATAAGCACCAAGGCGCTGGATTGGCTCTCCACTAATCGACACAGCTCTTCGAGCCTTTTCAATCAGTTTCTCAAAATCATCTAATTTATGTTCAGAGAGAGCTTTAGCACAGGCAATAAGCAACTGCTTCAGATTGAACGGCGGTTTTCCCTGCAAAGAAGCTTCTTCTATTGCTTTGTGATGTTTCTCGACATGAAATCCCTCGCCTGGCTTACCAAACTGCGACTCCTGGGATTCCTGGCTCCATGCCATAGACCTCTGGCCTGATGCTTGTGGCCGCTTATTTTCCCCAAAAGAAGGACTCGGTGTTGTTACTTCTTCCTCGTCATCAGCCCCCATCAGAGCGGTCTCTAATTCCTGCAGAGTGTATGTTATGTTCTGACCACAGTTTGCATTCTGAAAAAACGAAGTTCCACCATAACGAAACAGTAGGCTGTCTCGACGGCAGTCCAGAGAAGGGCTTGGCTGCTGGAAATAATTGTTAGTTTCAAGTGAAGAGTTACAGGAAGGGCTGGCTCCCGAAAGATTCTCCGTGGACCTGTGCTGCTCCTGACTGTCACTCAATGTGGTAAGGGTCTCCGAATCAAAGCGAGTCGAGAAAGGTGACTTCCGTATATCAAAATTCAAGGACTCAAAAAGCCTAGCAGGTATTGATGGAACAGTGGGATGAGAAGAGTAGGCTAAGTCTGCACCAGTCACACCATATCCAGAAAACTGGGACAAGTCCATGCTAAAACGTTCGCATCAGCTGTTTCAATACAATAATTGTCAAAATTGCAATTACGGAATCAGGAAAGGATTTTCCGTGGCACCTCAGTTGAGACAAGTACCTGCAGCTAGCTCTACAATCTTCGCTTAGAAATCGAGATTGTCTGTCCTTTAACAACAAGGTCGACCTGCAGTAACAAATACTTTATAATGTCACTATATTTCTCATTTGAAACAAATTAACAGGAAAGTAGAACTTCGTGTTCAAGTTTATGAGAGAATCATGGCAATCAAAGTTTTAGTTTGAAGTTCATGAACTACCACTTTATCAACACCGCGTAATTCCATACAAATGTTTCTAGTTTTCTTGACAAATGATGCACAACAAGATATGATGTCAAACAGATGAAAGGACAAGAACTTTAAAATCATGACATTATTCAATTTGGAGAAAGGCCAAAAAAAAGAAAAAAGAAAAAAGAACACCCACTCGCACTCATACACGTGCTAAAAAAAGAAAAGAAAAAACAAAACTGAACAAAACGCTGAAGCACTGCAAGCTGGAGTTCAGAAATCCATTAAGTTCTCGAGACAGGAACAGATAACAGATTGGTTCAGACTTTGGATTGAATAACTCTCAAAGAAACTACCATAATGTTTCTCCACCATATAATTAGTCCATGATTTCCTTTCTACATTCTTTTGTTCCAAATTCTGCTGATTTCTATTCAGGGCACTAAACAAATCATACATACATGCCCTTCCACACTCAAATCATATCAAACAACATACTTCCTCGGTTTAGCACAACAAATATCTGGTTGTAAAGAAAGGAGTTCAATATCTTCAAATAACTATTTCTTAATCAAATTGAAGAGCTCCAATAACCCTCCCAGTTTATTCTGACAGTAAATATTCAGAACAGAACTGTTTGACCAACAATACATCCAAAACTAAGAAAACCATATAATTATTATAAACTGTTTATCTATTTAAGGTCAGGAAGAAACTAAAATCTCCATATGGCTCTTTGGCTCAAATAATCAAGTTTTTATCAAATTTTGAAATGAAAGAAGATCAAAGCGAAAACTTTATTTCATCCCCTTTATATCCTTTTTCTCAGTAACCAAAACATATGGTAAAAGTACAAGCTTCAAAAAACTTCTTGTGAATTACACTATATTCATGAATCTTTTCCCAGAAATTTCTCATCATGGACTCACAGAAATTAAGTAATACAATGAGGCATTAAAACTCTCCCAGCAAGAGAAGAATAAGACCCAAAAGTGAAAAATTACTAACAAAGTATAAAATCAAAAGGCATAATAAAATAAAATTCAAGCAACAAACTATATGTATTTCATCAACCGGTAAACAACACATTCATAAATCTGGGAACAACCAGAAATTTTTGTTACGATTTACTGTTTTCTTTGGTTGCCCTCTTCATTCAACAAATTTCATCTATATCCTGAGAAATAGCAGCTAATGTCTAAACCCGAAAGAAAACTACATATAAATTCAAATTTAACTTCAACCCAAAACATTCAATCAAATCCCAAAAAAATTAATCCGAAGGCAAAAAAAATTGCCTCCTATCTAACCAACACGGACCATCCCGTCTCATTCTCACAAGTCTCTGCTCCGTTTGGATATCAAGAAAATGCAGGAAGAAAATAAACGAAGACCCTGAAGAGCTAACAATTGTCATTATTTGGAACACAACAAAACAAAAGTCTCTATCCAACTTAGGGTAATTCAACTCTTTGACTAACTCGAGGTGAGTTTTCCATTTTCAATAGAAGCAAAAGAAAAGGAAACACAAAAATCAGAAGTAAGAATTCTTTTTCTCTTTTCTTCAAATTTCTCACCAATCAAACAAGTCGAATCAAAAGAAATATTTTCTACCCAAACCCCTAACACCTAATCGCAACTTGAAACAGAACTAACAGCTAAAATCAAGCAACCCAAATACGAATTACAGAGAAGAAGTTCCAATATGTACCTGAAACTCTATGCAGACGAAATTGGAAGTTCTGGTCTGGTTCTTCGACGATATATATGAAATATAGATGTATATAAGAGTTTGTATTGCCTATGTCGGCTCTTGTGGTGTGCTAAAGCTATGTATTACAGGGAATCCAAAGTCAAAGTAGAGAACTTGTATATATAGTGAGAAAGATAGAGGAGGATGATTGATGCAAGCAACGTGCAGTAACGGTAACGGCAGTTCTGGGTGTTTTGAGTTTCGACTCTCCGTACTGTACGGTCGTAGGTTAGACGGAAGCGCTGACGATGATTTAACGGCTGGGGCCACCAACCACACGTTCTACTACGGAGAACATTCTTCGCTATTTCAGCTTTCTTTGTGCGCTGACTCAATTGCCACGCGCTTCTTCTGTAGAGACTCCGAAACTCGCTCTCTCTTATCAAATTTGAATCAAATGAATTCTAATTAACAAATTATTTGTTGGGTTTACTTGAGATTATCTAATTAACAACAGTTCAATTTTGATGCATTGTTAAGTCATATATTATACATACTTTTTGTCTAATATTTTGACTTAAAAATTTTGATATTTTATTAATAAAAGACCAGCAAGTTGGACATATAAACAAAAAAAAATTTAGTATAATTTATACTAATATATAAAGAGAGTCTGTTTCAAAATCCGTTCAATTTTTTATCTTTCTAAAAAAACTCATTGTTGTAAGTAAATTATCTAAAATTATTCCTTTTTTAATGGTTTTGAAGGAATTGTGTAATCATAAAAATAAAAATAAAAAGTTTTATTTTGCTGCAAATTTAGAAACTACTTGATGGGAAGATAATAATGTACTTGAAATTTGGGATTAGTGGAATACGTTTCATGTAACCATTCTCTTTTTTTGTCATGCATAGTACTTTCATTCTCTCTCCTAGTAAACATAAATTTGAAACATCTCAACTTCTTCTTTTAATTTTTTTAAAAGGAGACTTGAAGTGTTGAAGGTTAATAATGTTAATTGAGCTTGCACTTAACAAAGATGCAACATAAAAATGTAAGATTTTAACGAAAAATAAACAATTTTCTTTCTTTACATTCATGCATGTGTTTCCTTTTATATTATTTTAAATAAATAAATTGCTTATTTTTTGTTTACAGGTTACAAGAGTCAAGTAAATTATTGCTTCTCATAAATCATAAATTATTTTGCTTCTCACGATCAGAAGCGATGAATTAATGGGCATAATTTGACGTAACAAGAGTCAAGTCGGCCTCGTTGTAACTTGTAGGAAAGGAAAGGCGCATTCTAGCCCAGCCGTGTTTGAAGGATGACGATCACGTGACACAAACGTGACGCTTGGTTGCCACGGAGGATGTGATAAAAATCGCTTTGCGTTGACACGTGGGGTTTCGAATCGCGCTAAGTTTTTGACTATTTGACCTGACGTGGCACGCGGTCTGACTGCCCCTCTAGTTAGACTGTCTTTGACTTTTAGCATCCGGACCGGTTTGCCCCCAAAACAAACAAAAAAATCCCGCACCGAACCCTGATGGAGAGGCCAAAAACCAACTGCTAGGATCCGGCTGATCTCCGGTTCTGAGAATAAGATTACGGCATATCATCAAAATCTAAAATAAATAATTTATAAATATTCAATTAATTATAAGTTTAAAGATCTTAATCTATTTACTAAACTATTTTCTAATGATTTGTTTTGTGTTTTATCTGAAGATTTGGTGGTAGTGGTTTTCTTTAACCCTTACTGATCACCAATTTTCATTGAATGGGGATCTTTAGTAATTGCTAAAACTAGAGAGGAGCTGAAATCTTATTTTACTTACGTAGAGTGAAGAGTTATTTAATAACTCATGCCTACTTAAATCTAAAATCTTTTTAATCTCCATAGCATATCTATCAAACACTTAATGGAATTTTATATAAGTTATTGGGGAAATAAGTTTTAAGTGAAAAAAAATTTCTCTCTCAGAATTAAAGAAACTAGAACACAAAAAATAGAATCGAAAAGTCATTTGCTTCATTATTTCACAATATTTATTAGAAAACCAAACTAAAAAGAAACAATTTTTAGTTGTTATATAGTCTGTTATGTTTTTCAATCAAGATTACCAAAATAACCGAAACCACCATACTTTAAAAAAATAAAAAATAAAAAAAACCCACAATTTAATGAAAACATGTTTTGAATTTTTTTTTTTTTAAAATTACATCAAGCAAGCCACATTTGACCATCTGCAACTTTTAAACAAGAGTATGCATATGGTTTTCAAACCTTCACAACTGGACCACGCAGTGGGTCCGGGTAGATTCCGGTGACCAAATTTGTGCTTATAACACTACTAAAACACTACTAAACTATTTGGCTTTGTGGTTTAATTAATAATGCTGATATGATTGGAACATCCTATCCCACAGAATAGCCTGAAGTACTAATTTTGTAATGATTAAATAGTTTAAAAAAGAAGAAACGGTGGCAATCGTTAATTAACCAAGGAAATTGAGAAAAGCATATGTATTAACTTAATAATCAAATCATAGTAAAGTTATATTCTTCAATATTTATAATTGTATGTATAGAATTGCAAAGATCAAAAGGCATCTTGATCATAATAGAGAATATCATTGCCAATGGAGATCATGTTGATTGGCACCCATTCATTAGACTGATCTTATCTTAAGAGATAGTGCGGGGTCTTAAGTACGAATATTACAGATCTCATCTGACTTTTGGTTTCTCTTTGTTGAATCACTGATTAGAAGAAAAGCACGAAAATTATGAAGAGGACGTAGATTCAGCTTTTGGCATTAACCAACCCAATTTTTTTATGCTTCGATTAGAACTTAAATTTTGGGTAAGAAAATAAATATGTGATAAAAAAATGAACAAAAATAAAGAGTATTTTTATTCTTTTTTTTTCGTATTTTTTTATTTCTTTTTTTATTAAAAATTCAGGTTTTAAGTGAAGAGTAAATGCATTGGTGCATGAATGTTGACAATTCTATGTTAAGCTTGAAACCATTTCACATTAATATCAGTTGTGTTGATGAAAGTCACCATTAGAATGAGAAAAAAGAGAGAGACTGCACCAAATAAGCAACTAGAGCACGCCTGCCCAGTGAAAAGAAGATGTATATATTCGCATGCATGCCTCTTGTGGGTTATGAAGATATATAGATATAGATATAGATGACAACTTAAGTCTATTTTTTTCTAATAAAAAAATAAAATAAAAAGAATAATCACAAACAAACACAAATATTTATGGTCGTTTACCCACTTATTGAGTTATATGTCCACGAGTGAAGGCCATCATCAACATTACTGGAGTATGAATAACCAATACACAATATATTGTTGGAAGGCAAGTGCTAAAAAGTGCATGACGTATACTTCATCTAGTTTTATAAAGTGTAAAAATTTATAATTTTTAATAACTTGTACAATAAAAAAAAACATACTTAATATGTACCATTTATTAAAAATTCATAAAAATTAAAAAAAAAATTACGAACTCAAACTTTCTATATTGGGTGCAGTACCAAAAAAAAAAAAAAAAAAAAAGGGCAAATGCAAACCTATGCTAGGGTTTAATATGTATGAATAGAGGTGTATAGTGTCAGAAATTATGAAAAAAGTATGGAGTCCGTACTTTTACAACCAAACAAATAAATACTTAAACATTTGCACATGTTTGCAAGGATCAAAGAAATATATCAATTAAAAATTTAACAGATTTCTCAACAAGTATGTATAGTTAAGAACATACTTGTACTAAATTGACCACACTGAATTTGTACAGGGACTGCGTCAAATGAATTATATTTTATGTAAATATTATGACTCAGTTTCCCTTGTTTCGCAAGTAACAGCTTTTTTAAAGCTCACATAGCAAGATGCACATTCCCAGACAGTTGAATCCAGTGCTTGGAAATTGAAATTTGAAAACGTTAGAATTTAGGATTGATGTTTGGTCGTCGGCAAATCCAAAGAAAACGAGTATAGCAATTTTCGAGGAAAAACCCGCAAGTCAGCAAGTGTCTTTTGGTCAATTAAAAAGACCGATTTGTAGGGTCACTCTCTGTGTAAAGCCTGGCGGCTGGGAATTAAACCACCCGAGAGAACTTTGAATATCGGTTGCGTGAATATAAATATATATTTATTTATTTAACCCTTCAACAGACATGGATGACTTGTAGGTTATGTGCTCAATTCTCCATCTAATGGAAAAAAATAAAAAAGCAAAAAATTGACCTTTGTTGGGACCCCTTATAGTGTTGTATAGCAACAGGAGAGAGATTAGCTTTTATAACATAGTTGTGAACTAAACGTTTTTTTAGTAAATTCTATTACACATGCTTTGCACATTGTATATATAATATAATATTTGTTAAGTCTCAAAGTTCAATTTCGTGAAAAGCTAGATGGTCAAACAATTTGACCTGGCCAGATATATTATAAATAAGAATAAGAATATATATATATATATATAGCTATGGTGGTTGGACTAAGATTTTTCTTCATTCTCTCAATCCGCAAAAAATACAATAATAATAGTAATAATAATTGCATAACTGAATAAATAAATTTCACTCTCACTCAAAGCTTCATTCTTTTGGACTACTGTTCGAAAGTCAAATTGACAGTCACTGACTCACTAATCTGTATAGACATAACAATTCCTTTTAACATGGTGCATGCCGCTTTTCTTTTTTTTTTTCGCTTTATTTTGTCCAGTAATTCCTGCAATGATTTTGACATCTGGGGCCATTTTAGAAGAAACGCTGGCCTTAAATCATCAAGAATAATAAGCAAGCAGCAAGAGCGAACCTAATAGTGAAAACCTGGAAAAAAAAAGTTGGATCGAGATATAGAAGAAATAATAGTGAATTGCTTCAAGGATATATATAAGACATGACAGTAGAATTTCTTTTTCCTGATATTTAAAAAAAAAAAAAAAAAACCAAATGCACATGATACAGACTCAGTCATGATGGTACTTACTTGAAGTTATAAGGAAAATGCATTTATATTCCTTCGTTTGGATTTCAAAAATATATATATATACACGTACTCTCATGTCTTCCATTTTCTTTTTTCTTTTTTCTCTTTTTGGTATGGTTCATGAACCTTTAAAGTTTAAAACATCCACCAATCTAAAATTATAAAAATTTTGATTTTTTTAAACGTTCCCCAAAATAAAATTAAAAAAAAAAAAATTATATTCTACCCTTCCTCTTTTTTATTGACACATCTGGGCGCAAGGTCGGCTAGGCCCAGCAGCATTGTGGACCTATTCAAGCCAGGAGAGCCTGTGGGGCGGCCTGATTTCAGTGTGTTGATTAGCCTTAGTGCATTGTGATTATTGTAATGGTAAGCACCAACCAACCTCATGCAATGGCGGGCCTTCTCATCAAGGAAGGTGGACATCTAGATCCAGTTAGATACGTAAAGGGGTGCCAACCCGACCAGCTCCAGGGATATATAAAGCTATTATAGGCCAAGAATTGGCGCACCTAAAAATTTTGTAGAGGGAAGAATAAAATATTTTGAATTTTGGAGGGTTAAGGTAAATCTTTTAAATGTTAGGGCGCAAATACATTATTTGTAAACTATAAATACACAAAAATTTATAAGATTTAAAAGAAATTTTAAAAACTCAGGAGTCCGAGTCCCTCTTGGTCTAAGCATAGGTCCGCCAATTAGGCCGAAAGTACAAGCTTCCTTGAGAAGCATGCAACCATGAAGTCGTGTTAAACTGCTTAAAATTTTAAAACCAACCCCTTAAAAAGTTTGGAGTGGCGGGTTTATGATCGGGTCAAATATTACCTCCCTACTAATTTGTGTAGATCAAAATACTACTGTTGTTACAAGCAAAATGATATATCCTTGCGGCCTAGCAATCAGGTTCATGAAATGTATGAGTTTTCAAATTTAATCCATTCTCATGTCCCGTTGTGGTCTTTCATTATCTATGGAAAGAATAAAATTTATATGGTTCAATCGGGTTTATAAAATGCATGAGTTCTCAAATTTGATTCCTTCTCATATCCCATTGTGGTCTTTCATTATCTATGGAATGTATAAATTTTATATGGTTCATATGAACGGTAACAGTACATAAACTTGAAGGAGTACTTAACCAAAGATCTTGACACTCTATAACAAAAAAAAAATGGATCATGAGTACCATGGTCCAATGTGAAAGGGTAGCTCATTAACACTGGAGGCAACTGTCTCATATGGATCATGGTAGTCCCAAGGGACACCCAAATCGTTGGGTCGGTTCGACATGCTCTAAAATATTCTCAACCATTAGTAGGTACCTGCATCCAAGATTTCATCTCCATGCCTTCTTCATATATATGTGTGCTTGAATCCTTGAATAATTAATAAATTGGCATGATTTATTTAAAAAACAACAAAATCAATTTTCAATAGTTTGTTTGAATCCTTGGGAACCGAAAACGTCAATGTATGTATTGTGTGTTTGGTGTTGAGGGAAAGGAAGAGAAAGGAGAGGAAATTTTTTAGTTTTCTCTTCTTTTCTTCATTTTTTTTCTTCAGTGGAGAGAAAGGGAAAAAGTATGGCATTAAAAGAGCATAATCAAGTCTAATAATTAGTTGTTCAAGTCTGATTCAAAAGTTTAATGAGTTTCAAAACGTTAACTTTCAAGTCGATTTTGAACGAGCAACTTAATTTTTTTTTTTTGGTGCATAAATATATCGAGCTGAAATAAAAAAAATTAACGAATTTTAAAATGTATTCAAATTTGACTTGCGTACATAACGAATTGATATCGAACGAACTTTTAACGAATTAAACACAAGCAGCATTCGAGTAGTTTAATTCGTTTTGCATCTCTAAGAGAAAAAAAAAAAAGAGAAGAAAAAATTTCTTGGACTCAAAATTTTTTTCTTCCCCTTTATTAATAACAAAAAAAGGTTATTGGTAAGTAAAAAAGCAAGTAAAAAAGTCATTTTCCTCCAAAATCAACATAAAAAAAAATTAAACCCTTTCTTTTCTTTTTCTCACTCTTTTATTTACCCTTTCCTTCCCCAAAAACCCGGTTACTAATAATATTCTTACACCTTTCTTGGGATTTTTCAGAAGTTGGGTAGAGAGACAAACAGACACCAACGTTGCTATGTCCAAAAAAGTGAAGCCTTGTTTGGGCTTATTTTACCGTTCTGCCTATAATTAATTAATAAAGACCTACTTTAAAAAAGTGAAACGCTGATGTAATTTGAAAAGTCTGAAGTGCCAAAAAAACAGAACGCCGTTCCGGTCCCACCTTTTCTACGTTTGAACGGCGGTCCCAATGCTCCTTCCATTAACAGTCTTAAGGCAACTCCCGTCAATTGCGTTCAACGATAATTATCGTATCGAAATTACCAAACTGACCTCACATATGTTAACACTGAAATTGAGTTTTGCTTTACCAAATCCAGTCCAAAAGAAACTCATCTGTCAAACTCAGCTTGTTTTAAATTTATTTGCGCAACTCAAGCTTTTCCCAAGTGGTGATTTTAAAGCACAATTTTAACTGGATCTTATTTTATAATAAAATTCGTGAGATCAATTCATAATTTCATGTCAATTTTATTTTACAAATTTTATATAGAATTCACACAACTTTAATTAAAGTTGTGATTTGAAAACACAATTTTAAAAAGAAGTTAGGTTTGATAAATAAATTTAAAATAAACTGAGTTTGGTATAAAATAAATTTGAGGGTAGCTACTATCAGTCGCGACTGATAGTTAATCGCTGAGTGATAGAGTCGCTGAGTGATAGTGGGCACATCAGCCTGAGCCCACCATCAGCTGGTGGGTTCCAACTGAGGTAGTCACCATCAAGCAACGACTGACCATTAATCGCGACTGATGATAGTATTTTTTAATAAATTTTTTAGACTGAATTTAGTAAAAAAATTCAACTGAAATTTATTTCTCTTAAAATAACTGATTTGACCTCACGTACATGGTGCACAAAAAAAAACAAGTTTGACCTTCTTGGATAGGATTGGTTAGGTTCAGTTCGCTTATTGGTCCTTGATTCAAAATATTCAATTAACCAAAATTTTACATATACAATGAGTTTTGCCATTTTACATTGGAGATTCAAAACCATCCAAGCATGCATGCCACAAGTTATGACCTACACAATGTACGGAGACACATTTTGAGTATGGTGATGTCTACTGCATGGACCAAACCTCGGGATCATGGATCTTTGTTCATAGTATGTCATTCACTCATTCATGATACTTAGATTGAGAATATATATGTTTGTCATACCAAACCCAAGTAATGTACTAATGGCAAATCTTGATTATTTTCTTATATTAATACGTAGATTCAAGTCTAATCCATGAACATAGCACTTGTTTATACATATTGTTTAAACACCAATTAAATCTTACAAATAGTAGATGCACCTGCAAGGACCTTGTACACAATGAAACTAAAATACAGTGGCTTGTACTAGGGGGCTATGGATCTTTTTTTGTTTTTTTATTTTATAATGGAACTGATGGTCAACTTATGAGTTGAGAAAATTTTGACCTTGCTACAAATTTGTACACAATTGTGACGTGGTGGAATTGTAGGTCGATAAGACCAATCTAATTAAGACATTAAATAAATCAAAACCAATGTCTTCAAACTTCGTAAACTTCTTTAGTTGCTACGTGTAGTTTGATCAGCTTATAAAACAACTTTTGTGATCGATCTTTTTAAGTAAAAAGTTAGAAGTATAATCTAAAAGTTAATAAAAATGGTACAAAACTGAATTTTGATTGAAAAATCTTGTAACATTAAAATTTAAATAAGCTAGTAAATAAATTAATCCAAACAAGACCTAATTAAGCTTAAAGTCATCTCCAACATGACCAAGGGTGGGGCTTGCTTTCATTTTCTTCACCCATATTTTCTTGTGTTTGTTTCTCTTTTGACATCTTTCTTGGATTTGGTGGGTTAGGTTGACAGTTGATTACTGCCATTATCATTTTTTCCAAACCTATTAACTGCTAACATCAACAACCATTAAATCTGCTAAAAATCAACATAATAAGCATCATGTCTGGGGACCTAATTGCTTCAATTATCACTCTTGAACTGCAAGCAGAGGATGATAAGTTTAGTCAGAGCAATCAAACATCCTCACCTAAAACTCTGTATTGGGCATTCAATTGATCTTTGGCCAGAGCATTACTCCTGTTGGTGGGGACTATTTAAATTGGTTTTTATTTTTATTTTAAAGAAAACTATACATTAAAGGTGCCTAGTCTCTTAATACAATGTGATCCTTCAATGCTTGTACCAAAGTTTATTGTACTACTTGATTCAAATACCAATAATGTAATAAATTTTATTAATGCTATATATTTAAAAATATTATACAGAATCATAAGACCAGTTCGAATTCCATCACTTCCAAAAATAGTGACATAAGAATGGTTACAATCTCAAAACTAAACATAATCATTTTAATTGGGAATTTTATATAAAATTTTTTGTAAGATATTGAGATTGGAATTTTCCAATTGAATCGACCCACAGAAAAGGTAATAAATATATAATTCCTCAAAGTAAGCACACGAGTGGCCTTTCAAGTGCCTTTTGCTCCATGTTTTTATTTCCTAACATTGCACTTGTCCTAAACAAGGCTAGTTGTTACGGGGTGGCACTTATAGATAAGTTGTAGGTCACAATGCCCCCGTGTGGCGCCCGCCAAGCTCTTTTGACAAGCCCACCAAGCTCAAGTCTCTACCGATTGTTTACAAACAAAGCAATTTAATGGCACAATACAAGCATTTACATTGAAAATTGATGGAAAGAAATACACAAGAAGTTAATAAAAGAGTATATTTTCATTGCTAAGAAAGTATTTACAATGCTTAGAAGATGGAAAACAAGTGCTTGGTTGATTACAAGAAAAGTGGTGAGGACTTGAACTTGGCGGGCTTGTCAAGAGAGCTTGGCGGGCGCCACACGGGGACATTGTGACCTACAACTTGCCCACAAGTGCCACCCCGTGACAGTTGGTATTAGAGCCACAACGAGACTTGTGGCCTTTGTAGTTGCAACTCACTAGTGCAATCGAAGCAACAAAGGATGGTGACTCAAGCATCAGAGGTTTAAGCTTAAAAAGATATGCGAGGCATTACGGATGGATCCTGGACAAGCGCATAATCTTATGCCTTAGTGTTTGAGTTTGGCAGGACTTTTGCTTGGTGCATAGTCGCCTCACGGGTGTATTTCGCTACATATGATCATGGCGGGTCGCATTACTGTCACCGTGTGGTGCCCGGCCTGCCAGCCCGTGACACTAGTCCATGTAAGTTTTGTAAACTCCTTTTTCTTTTTTCTTTTTTATATTTTTGTGTTAAGTGGTCAGGCCAGCTTAGGCGCAACTTAATTAATTCTTTTCGTAACCTGGTAAAAAACAAGCTATTTACAAGAGATAAATTTTTCACAATCTAATATCAAAGAGTTGTCAGGTTTCAAACTCAAAATAGCTTAGTTTGAGAGGTATTACTTCCAATCCCCTTGACACGAGAGGTGGGAGGATGGGACAGGGCATATTATTTTTTGTTCGGTTTTGTCCTCAAGTGTTTTATTAGTAGCCAAACATGCAAAGTGTACTCTCAAGTGTTGTATTTGTGGGTTAAGCATGCATTAATAGTTTATATTTTATTTGTTATTTTGTTTTGGTTAATTTAATTTTTTTTAAAATAAAAAAAATAAAAAAATAGAGGTTACATCACTAAGTGATATTGTTAGGGGATATGAGATCAGAGATTTTCTATTCGGATAAGATTTTCTATTCGGATATGCATTCCTTTATACACCTGAATTTATCACTGATCAAACAAGAATTTGTTATTTTTTTATTTGCTGTTTTATTTTTATTTTGTTTTGATTAATTTAATTTTTTTAAAAATAGAAAGAGAACAAAAAAAATAAGGGTCATATCAGTGAGTGAGATTGTCAGAAATATGAGATTAGAAATTTCTCTCTAAATTATTTTACTTTAGTGTTTTCAAAAAAAATTTATGTTAATTAGTTTTGCATTAAATTTTATAAATAGAGAGAAATTTTAAAAAAATTAAAAAATTTTGATTAAAATTTCTTTTTTTTATAAAAATCGGGAGGTGGAAGTAAAAAAAATTATAAAATTTGATTATAAAAATTTTATTTATATAAAAATCCAGGAGGTAAGAGTAAAAGGAAATTAAAAATTTTTGATCAAATTTTTTTTAATAAAAACTGGGAGATGGAAGTAAAAGAAATTATAAAATTTGATCATAAAAATTTTATTTATATAAAAATCCAAGAGGTGAGAGTAAAAAAAATTAAAAAATTTTGATCAAATTTTTTTTAATTAAAAACTAGGAGGTGGGAGTAAAAGAAAAAAATTATCAAAAAAATTGAAGTATATGGCAATATTAAAATAATAAGGTGAGACTATGGGCAAAATAGAAAAATAAAAAAATTTTAATTGTCAAATCAAGGAAGTGGGTTGTCAGGGGGGTTGTGAGTAGAAATTTTCGCTTAGTGTACAACTTATCTCTATTTTCACTGGGCTATCCCTCGAGATTATAAACTCTCTTTTCTTTTTAGCAAAGACCAATCCAATGCATGAAGCTAGTACCAAGTTTGGAAAAAGGTGAAATTTATGTAACCTTACATTTTTGTGTGCGCCAGACTATTCTTGTGTTTCTAACCCATAATCCTCATATCCATTTCCTTCACTTGTAATAATATGTATAATGTAGTACTTTAAAGTTCTTTTACCCTTTTCCCTTTGGGTAATAAGATATTGGAATAATGTCACCTAACTTTAACCCTACCATTTCAGTTGCGACCCATCCGTTTTGATGGATCCAGATAAGGTGACTCAGGTGTCTGACACTACAAGTATTTCCCCTAAAATAAGATTGTATATCCCAAGTCCACAGTCTCATCATTCAATTACATGGCTAGTGGCAATTGGCAACACTGTATTTTTTTTTTTTTTGGGTCTTTAATTTCATGGGCACTGACACATACAAAAACGAAGGGTATTTTGGGGATGTGAAGTTCTCTCACCTGAGGCGGGCTTTATTGTCCAAACGGCGACTCACGGAATTTGAAACTACGATTATACCACCCCACCTTTCTAAATTCTCCTTTTTCTTTTATTATTCTGCGTTGTTTTTCGTGTGTTTCTTGGAAGTGTTTTTTCGCAGATCCTCACTCTTCAGATTCCTTTCTCTTCGTCTCATCCTTCGCGTAATTCTGTTTCGTCGAAACTGTTTTCTCGCAACACTCTCATCTTTTCCTTTTCACTTCTGAAAATCATGTAACTGTTTCCGAATGTCATTCCTCAGTCCTCACATCGACATCGACAGGTAATATTGATTTCCAAACCAATTTCACCAATGCGTTACAGATTCTGATTTCGAAACATGTTTTAGATTCGCTAATTAATTTTTTTTGTCATTAAATCTTGATCTGCTTTGGCTTTTCAAACTTAATCTGAACGTCTGGTTTGTTCTCCATGGTTTATGGTTTTTTTGGATGCTGAGAAAATCGTAGGAACGAACCGAAATTGGACCTAGTCAGTCTTATGCCTTTATGTTCGTTTATGTGGCTAGAAAACTGGAAGTTCACCTCGCTTGCTCTCAAATATAGTTGTTTTAGACTCATTTTGTACGAGGATTTGTTTTCTCAGGTCCGTCCTACATTTTTTCTTATCAACCAAACAGAGGATAATTTGATTACTCATCGAATGCTTTTTCTTGTTTCTGTCCTGTCGTTCTGCTCTGAATTCTTCTTTGTTGCTGCTGCTGTTGCTGTTGTCATTACTGTTTCTACGCATAAAAACCTTTGAGTTGTAGGTCCATAATTTGGGTGCATTAAAGACGCTATTTCATTTTCACAGTGTTTTAATTATTGTGGATTGATAAAAACGCAAATCAAATCAGTTAAATCATTGATTCTGAGAATGAATAAAACTAGGCTTTGAACTGCATATGCACTAGTCGCCAAGTCTTGTTATTGCTCGTTTTGGTATTGTTTTAAAAACTTTTAGCTTCATTCGCTAATGTATCGGGCGTCTTCATGTTTGTGTGGATAAATTGATTATTGGGCAAAGTGGTGTAAAATTCTCAATTTCTGAGTGGTTTTTGTCTATGCATGATGTTGAAAGATTGGAATGTAGAATTTCTTTAAATTTTTATTAAAATCCCCAGTTGACATTTTCATGGCCATGACTACTTCTGAATTTTCAACGTCATTACTTCTCAACTATGACTTTCAGGGGTGTACAGATGGGATTAGTATTTTGGTAGACTGGTTGTCTTGTTGTTCAAAGTCACTTATCTTTTTTTCTTGTTAGCAAGAGTTGATTTTTAGTGTTGCTTTGGGGCTGGATATGCCATCCCTTAGAGCTCGTGTGTTGTCTGGGAAAGATGCCTGCAGGTCTGGGCTTGTCTTCCAGTATTTGTATGCTGTTTCTTTTTTGGCGAGTAAGACCTAAGCTCATCCACCAAAAGAGCTGAAGAAAAGAAAGGTCAGGGTTGATAATTACATGGAAAAAAATGGCACTATTGATTCAGTTTTGTTTAAAGATTGTTTAACCATTTTACAGGTTTGTCAATGGACTGTGTGCTTGAATAGCAAATAGCTAGGCAAGAACAAGGAGATGAAAGTAGAATCATCTGGACTGATCATTGGCATCTCCATAGGGGTTGTAATTGGAGTACTTTTGGCCATATTTGCGCTGCTCTGTATTAGGTACCACAGGAGACGCTCGCAGATAGGAAATAGCAGTTCTCGGAGGGCAGCAACCATCCCCATTCGTGCTAATGGTGCTGATTCTTGTACAGTATTATCAGACTCATCTGTTAATACAGAATCACCCAAGACATCTAGGCAGAATGGCATCTCTTTGTGGCTTGGAATTGGAGGACTTAAAAAGGCTAATGTGGTTTCTGCATCAGGAATACTTGAGTACTCCTACAAGTATGTTCTTTGTAGAAACTTTTATACTAGCATACCTTAAAATTTGATGTCAAATTTAAATTTTTTTCTAACATGGATTGGTTATTTCTGATGAAAATATGAAGAGTCTGAAAATTGAGAGGTTGTTGAGAAGCCGTTTTGTCCTCGTTAGTTACAAGAATTTCTGGTGTATGTGTTCCTTTCATTTGAAAATTGGAAGTGTAATATGGCCAATATAACATTGATATCAATGCTTAGATGTTTATCTTATTTCCTCAATAGCCTGTCAAACGTTATGCACTTTCAAAAAAAAGGGGTGGTTTTTTTTTGTGGGGGGGGGGGTATCGGTTTCATGCTCCATGGAGATAACTTTATCTTGCAATGAATCCAACTACAGAACTACCAGTAGTCAATACTTTTTACAATGTAAACCAGAAGGAGGAAACAAACTGGATTTCTTGGGTACAACTTTTGTCAAATATCTAGATAAGTCTCCTCATACTGGGGAGGATGAGCCTCTCAGATTCGGATGTCAATAATGCTTGAAACATTATTATGAAATATTCTGGATACCCTTTTTTGCAAGTGAAATATTCTGGATACTCTACACTGTATAATGCATATTTCGAAAGATGGCTAACACCATATATTTCTTTATTGCAATACAGTAGATGCTTTAGCTTGAGGTTTGTTAAGTTTTTCGTAGTTTCTTTCTACTTCTTAACCTTCAATTATTGTTTGAAGTTTCTGTAATTAATAAAAGCCACAGTTCTCTTCTCTCAAAATGTTTATTTTGCACCATAAAGTAGTTTATACCTACATATATACTCCCTCCGTCCCAAATTGCTGGTCCTTCTTTCCTATTTTGGATGTCCCAAATTAATTGTCCATTTCCAAAAGTGAACAAGAAATTCAACTTTCCCATTTTGCCCTTACTTTTCACCATTCAACAGTTAGGTACAAAATACTCCGCGCCAAGTTATTTTTGTTCAAATTTGATATGGGGCAATTGATTCAAAGAGATTCTCTTTTTACTGAAATGGCGCCAAAATTTTAGAAGGCAGAATTTTGGGATAGAAAACGTTGAAATAGGGAAGGGCAAAATTGGAAACTCAACACAAAATTAATGTCCCATCCTTATCTCCTTAAAATTTTGATTCCCCAAAAGGGCCAAGGAAATTGGGACGGAGGGAGTATTTTAGTTGTTTGTTTCCTTTGTGCTCCTGTTAATTTGTTAGATTCTTCTTAAAAATTTGATTGAGTATGAGTAATCTGAGGAAGAATCATAGTCCCTTTCATTTCTTAACCTTGTTTCCCTTTATACTAAATCAGGGATCTGCAAAAAGCAACCTGTAATTTTACCACATTAATTGGTCAAGGGGCATTTGGTCCTGTTTATAAAGCTCAGATGTCAACTGGTGCGACAGTTGCTGTTAAAGTGCTTGCAACTGATTCTAAGCAAGGAGAAAAAGAGTTCCAGACAGAGGTTAGTGCTGGTTGATCGTTGTTGATTAATATTTTAGGGACATGATGTTCAAAATGTTTTATCGTATACAACATGCTCCAACAGAGTTGTTGGAGGTAATATTTGGTGGCTTACTAGTTAGTTTACACGTCATAATTTGCACACACTTCTTGAGAAAATTATTATCATCATTATTTTGTGGTCAACAATTTCCTGAGGTATAACACTATTGGGACCATAAATTGGTTAATGGTTTTTAGGGCAAGGCTCCAAAAAACAACTTGATATTCGATTATAGCACTATTTTCTGAGAGTTGTCAGATTGCAATGCTAATATGTACATTCACAGGTTATGTTTATTAAAATACTTCAAAGTTTGTGAAGTACCTGTTTTGGACTTGACAAAATGGGTCTGGGTACAAGTCATGTGTCAGATATGATAAAGATCCCAATCATATTCATCCACCCTATCCAACAATTACAATTTACACATCACATGGATATGTTAGATGATTAGTACCTATATCAATATGATATGTTACGTAGACAATGACAGGGTATGGAAGAAGAAAGATCGGGCAGTTTCACAGTTTGGAAAGTTTAACCAGATCTGGCAGTTGGACAGCTCTCACACTGGACACGTGCAAGTTACTTCAACATAGATAATAGGAAAGTCATGTGCTGTTCTGAATGCAAATGTTTTCCCCAATACGTTCCTGCAAATGAACTATCTTAAGAAACCATTTTTCTTTTATTCAGCGGTCAAGGGTGTCCGGGCCAGTTTGCGTGAACCTCGACTAATCCCCTCGCAGGTCCGGTCAATGGCAAGCCATCCACTTTAGGACTAGGGTATTCACAAGGGATAAACCCCTTGCAGCCAACTTTTGCACTAGGCAAGAGTCGAACTCTTGACCTCCCATTGGGAGACCAAGAGCCCAGGCCAACTGGGCTAACTCAGTTGGTTACCTTAAGAAGCTTATTCTAGCTCCCCAGGGAAATTTCTGGTTTTGTTCCTGTGCCTGACTTCATCCTGTTTAAATGTATCCCACATATTTTTCCAATGTTGTGTGAAAAGTGTTTTTTAATTGTCTCGTCTTATGCTCTTTTCTATTTTTGTTTGTTGTCAGGTTATGTTATTGGGAAGGTTGCATCACAGGAACCTTGTGAACCTGGTTGGGTATTGTGCAGAAAAGGGCCAGCATATGCTTATCTATGTCTACATGAGTAAAGGCAGTCTGGCTTCCCATTTGTATAGTAAGCTGGCAATGAACTCTATCTATAAACATTAAGAAAATTGTATTTCACTTGCAAGCAGTACTAACTAGACATTGTTATGTGCATTCTTCTGCAAGTGATGAACTATATCCTGATCAATATCACTCTAGCTCAGGATTACTCTGTAATTACATCATTTCTACATCTGTTGCATCATGACTTATGTTTCCAGTAATTGGTCTTGAGTATTGTTACTTCTCTTGAAAATACAAGCATAAGTGAATGCTTCTTTGTGATATATGTTGATACTCCTACTGATTAAAAGGCTTTAAACAAAGCAATATAGCCCCTAGTCCTTACAAAAGCCATATATAGTGTTTATCTGGAAGTAAACCATGAAGACAGACTCACCATTTTTCAGGCCTTAGATAGGAATGGCCCAAGTTTTTGAGCTTTCAGTATTTGCAATTTTTCAGAAAAATAAGGATTTGCTATCGTTGGTGGAAAAGATGGACGTTTAAGAAGAAAGTTTATGAATTGGCTGTTCGCAAGCTTCCAACTGCTTACTTTCTGATGCAGTAGGTGTTCTCTTGGTCACAAAGACATTACTATAGATTGTATTTGCAGTCAATACAGTTGAGACAATAAATGGTAATGTGCAATTTGTGCATTTTCTGCTGTCTGTTGCTACATTTCAGTTGCTGCATGGAATGGAGACCTGCTAGGAGCATTGCTTGATAAGTTTTATCGCTAAATTAATTGAGAATTGGATTTTAGGAGTATTATTGCTGCCTAAGAAGCACTGATATGGGCACAGGCATGGGTACAAAAACATATACGGACATGGGATATCACTATTTTGAAAAAGTGAGGAGACGGACACGACAAGGATACGGCAGAAAAATATAATGTTATACATTTTCTTGTGTAATGTATATTAATGTAACATCTACAAGTCATCAAAAAGTGTCCTAAATGTGTCTTAGGTGTGTCCAATACGTGTCCCTCCCTTAGTGTTGCTGAAGTGTCCTAGGCATGTCTATTGAAAAGTAAATTAAAAAAATTCAGAACACACTAATTGGGCTGTCTGAGAAGTATGAGTATCCGACACGTGTCGGACACGGATACGGCACCCTAAATAGAGTATCCATGCTTCCTAGATTGCTGCTCAGGAGGGACTCTGAAATTTCTTGTGCTTTCTCATTTTTTGGTTGTTACCAATCTTTGCAGCCACATTCCACCTGAAAACCTACAGTGGTTTAAACTTTTACCAATTTGTTTTATTGTCCACCAGCTCATTCCACTTGTAGACTGCTGAAGTTTTTCAACAGTTTGAAATTTAGAACCATGTACTAGTTTGCTGATATTTTGGTTTAAACTTCAACAAAGTATTGCTGATCAACTTAACTCCTGACAGTCTTTTGAAACTGGGCTGGATCATGCTATGGGAATTGGACCTTCAAAATCGTCAATTGTTACTGGTTTTGGTTTTTGGAGGTACAAGGTTTAGCAACCGGATTTCCCTTGGAATATTAGAAACAACAATGGTGGTTTAACATAGTTTGGTTGATGTGTTCATGCTATTTTTTTTTTCCTTATTTTTTATACCACAAATTTTTTTTTTCTGTTTTCTATTCTCTTGCCCAGTTGTCCATTCACTTCACTAGTGTGCCTGTGAACTGACATGCTTTCTGGTTTGAATCCAAATCCACTTCAAAAGCATTGCTTCTTCAATGACTGTCATTGGAAATGAATCAGCCCATAGGCCGCTATATGTGATTTGAAAGGATATAGCATGTTTAGTTATGTGATGAATTAGCTACAATCAAACCAGCACTGTAATGGCCCGTTGAGAGAAGATAGATGCTGTGTGCATTTTTAGTTTTCAGTCATGTACCATGTTTTCATGAATGATGAAAACTTTTTTTTTTTTTTTTGTTTGGTATTTTCAATATTCAACATTTGGACATTCAGGTGAAAAGCATGAACTATTGAGCTGGGGTTTGAGGGTTCAAATAGCTCTAGATGTAGCAAGGGGATTGGAATACCTTCACGATGGGGTAAGCCTTAATTTTTGATCCGGTGCTCCTGTATTTACTTAGATTTTTTTTATCTTATTGCACTACTGGATGCACACATTCATGCTTATGTCTTTTTTATTTTTCTGTTGCTGCTTTCCTTGTTAATCCAGGCAGTTCCTCCTGTGATACATCGGGATATTAAATCTTCCAACATTCTGTTGGATCAGTCCATGAGAGCCAGGGTATGCTTCTTCTGTTGACTCATGACTTTTAATTGTTTATGCCTATTAGGGAGAAAACAAACCATTCACAAAAAATCAAGCTGCTTTTTCCAACCATTGTGGAGTATATGAATATTATCTATTTAACTAACATGTTTAAAAAAAAAAAAAAGCTGAAGCAATAATTGGTTATCATGTGTAATTGCTTGGGCTCTTATGCAATTGGATGCATATTATTCTGATTCAAGCAGGTAGCTGATTTTGGGCTTTCTAGGGAAGAGATGGTTAACAGACATGCATCCAATGTACGGGGAACTTTTGGATATCTCGATCCAGAATATATATCAACGAGGGCCTTCACTAAGAAAAGTGATGTTTACAGCTTTGGAGTGCTGCTCTTTGAACTCATTGCAGGCAGAAATCCTCAACAGGGTCTGATGGAGTATGTTGAACTGGTAAGATCTCTCTCGCGTGCTATGGAAGTTAACCCAATGGAAGTAGAGGGGAGCTTAATAAAATATGCTGTTTGTATAAACATAATAGACAGGTAAATAACTGCTGCATGATCCGAAACACAAATTAATTTTGGGCACTAGTAAATTGTCCATAGTTGATATATATCTTAAGGATCTTCTTGTATTTATGCATGCACTAGTGCAGTGCCTTATTTAAGCAACTACATTAAGCAAATGTGTTATTTCCTGTAAGCTGGTTTAGCATTGCTAAAACCAGTTCAATGTTCAGCATTTCTAATTTAATGTATTTATCATGATGGATAGGCAGCAATGAATACTGAGGGAAAAGTCGGGTGGGAGGAAATTGTGGATTCCCGGCTTGATGGGAAATTTGATGTGCAAGAACTCAATGATGTGGCAGCTCTTGCATACCAATGCATTAACCGTGCACCTAGAAAACGACCATCCATGAGGGACATTGTGCAAGTGCTATCGCGCATCCTTAAATTGAGGCACGATGGAAAGCATCACAGGCATTCATTATCTGCCACACCGGATGAGGTTTCCATCGATGTGGACCAAGCAGATCATCGAAGTCCAATGTCTGAACACCAGCGGATGGAGTCCGTGGATAGCTCAGCTGATGCCTGTGAAGTTTAAACGACAGTTTTTTCGTTTGTCAATTTGTTTCATTGCTTGTTTTCAGTTTGTTTTGTAATATATTTGCTGTTTTATAGGAAGTGGAAGCAAAGCAGATCTTGGTGTTAGTCATCCTGAGTTTGCTCTGTAAAGTGGAATTAGGATTCAGTCTAGTGCCCCTTGCCTTGTAATTCCCTTGTAACATAATACATTTTCTTCCCTCTTCTCCCTCTTTGTTTTTCCTCTTGCTGCATATCCTGATTTTTGTATATTAATACTTATCAAATTGAAATACAGAAAAGACAAAAAAAAAAAAAAAATGAAAATCAGTTTTCCTCCACATTTTATTTCCTTTTTTTGGGGGCCCTTATTTCATTCTTATTTGTCATTGTCATCTGAATCTCATAAATGAAAGAGGAATCCACAGTTTTCTTTCATTCCTAATTCTGTCCAATTATATGAAGTCCACCCTTGTTATTCACCTTTTTGTGGGAATTTAACACCATTTCACGCAAGTTGATATACATGAAAATGAAATGCTCATCGGAATGCTGAGTGAGTGTGTGTGTGTAAATTATATAAACTTTCACTTAACTTTTCATATGAATGGGTTAAGTGGTTTGGCTTTCTGTCAAAAAAAATACAAAATAAAATTCTATCAATTAGATATTATCTATTACTACATAGAGAGCACAGCACCCGAATTACTTCAGGGCAGTTGCTATCCCAAACTTTCATCACTCCACATATAGCTTTAACATTTATTTGAAAATAAAAAAGAAAGCTTCTACGTTAATTTTAAGTAATTAGGAATATATCACAATTGTCCTACATTATGTCGTCTCTTTTTATCTTATTCTTATAGATCTACTTGCATAAATGAATATACATAGCGCACATTACATTTGGTGCCATTCTAGTATTAATTATTACAAGATATTTTACAATTTGAGAATGCTCAATTTCAAGGGAGTGGGGTAGGGATGTAAATTCGGCCCGAGCTCACAGGCCCAAAGCCCGGTCCGAGGCCAACTTGTGCCTAGTTCGAGCACCTTGTGGGTGGGCCTAGGCTCCCCTTCTAGAAGTCCAAGCCAGGCCAAAGCCCAGTTTGTGAGCCCGAGCCTGAGCCCAAACCTAGCCGTGAGCCCATGAATCCCCTTCCCCCAAATGACTCTTTTCCTTTTAAATTCAATTTAAATTTTTTTTAAATACCCCCCACCCATACCTGTAACCCTCCCTTTTTAAATTGATTTTTCTTAAGTACGTTCATTAATTTAATAAATGTAATTGTATAAATAATTTACCTTAGTAATTTTTTTTAATTATATATATAATAATAAATGTAAGTATAAAGTTTTTTTTACATAAGTTTAAAGAAATTAAATATATATAAGCTCACAAATAAATTTTTAATTCATACAATCATAGCGTATAATTTATTATAACTAAATTTATTAGTTTTAAAAACATAATGCTACATAGGGTTGTGTCTAAAAATTCTACTGGCCCGACTAGCCTGACTATTCCGACCACTCTAAGGGTGAATAATGGGTGAATTTCAACTAATCCGACCCTATTCGGTTTGAGTGTCGGGCCTTTATTTCTCCAACCCGACTAATTTCACACTAAAAATTGATTTTTTTTTCCATCCAACTTGAATCCAACCTGATCATCCATTGGGTGGGAAACTGGTTGCAATTTTTTCCAATCCAATGGATTTCGGTCGGTTGGTGGGTGATCCCCAAACCCGACCCATGGATATACCTAATGCTACAAAAAAAAAACTGGGCCAAATAGACTCAACCTAATGACACATCCAAAAGGCACAAGGCTCAAGCTCATAGCTTGGCCTGAAAAATGGTAGAGGCCTGCAAAGCCCGGCCCGAGCCATGTGGGCCACGACTCGGGTTGGGCCGGCCCAAGCCAATTAACATCCTAGATTTAGACACATAAAAATTATAAAATATAAATTTAGTAATTTAAGAAATTAATAAGTGATCTAATCTATACATAACTAGCTATGAATTGTATAATGAATTTATCATTTTAAGTAGAATCCATACTAGAAATCTTTTTTCTTGATTTAAAAAAAAAGGACCACTAGCTAAAATTAAAGTAAAAAATAAAATAAAATAAGAAAAGAAAAGGAGAGACTAAGTTGGGTCGGGTTCAACCAGCTCAAATTGGAAAGGTTTTGTGCTCGAGTACACGTCCAATGCGCAGCTTATCTCTTTCCTTTTCCTCCTCCAGCGGTCCTCTGAATACTTGATCTTCTTCAGTTCTTTTGAAGAAGTGGCAATCTTCGAGAGTCGCAGCGACAATGGCCGCAATGGTTGCTCTTCAGAGCTCCTTTACTTCTCTTTCTCTCTCCTCCAGTTCCTTCTTGGGCCAACGCCTCTCACCCTCCCTCTACCCATCCCAGGTATGCTGTGTTCTTGTTTCAAATTTCATTTGTTTTTAGCTTTTAACCCACATCGTCATGGAACTTGAAGTTCCACGCTAGTTTCATTTAAAAATTTTGGTGCTTTTTTGTTCATATTAGAATTTTGTATTGATAATATCAGATGGGTCTCGCACAATTTGGAGTGATTGTTCGTCTTTACTTGGTCATATCAATTATAAACCCATCAATTAATTTTGGCTTCCGTGTCTTCTTTGGGCTCTTTGTTCATACCATTCGAATAGTTCTTGCATAGATTTGTTAGAACCCAGGTGTTGTAATGATCCTCTCACTTTCTGTCACATTTGGACTTTTTATTGATGATTTGCAAATGGGTATTGCACTGATAGGCTCATATGTTCTTTGTTTGATGAACTAATCAAAACCCACATGTAAGAATGATCGATGAGGTACTTTGTCAGAATGTTTGGTGGTTCGTTGGGTGAGAACTATTTCTTGACAATATCAATTAATGTAACAATTCTCCTTCTGCCAGTTAGCCTGATGAACTTTGCTAAATAGTCTGCTTTGTTTGCATAGTCATTGACAGGTTATAGTAGATGCTAATTAAAAACTTAAGTTGTTTACATGTGTGGCAGCAGAAACCCAAGTTGTACAGATATTTTAGGTGTTTTAGCCCATTAATGGAATACGTGACTGCACTTTGTTATACTAGTACATGAGCCAGATAAACCTCTAGAGGTAGGAAGATAAGAGCCTGCATGTCTGGAGTTCATTACCCTCTTGTTTTGGTTATATACTTAATCATATAGGCTGTTAACACTATAGCCAGTTACAAGAATTAATTTTCTGGGAGTTCAATCTGACTTCAGTCCTGGTTACAGAAACTGTAGACTTCAAGCTTAAACTGCTTTAGTTGTTGTGCATAAGGTGCCCCCACTACACAAGGGCCCTTTGGGCAGTTTTTATTTATTTTATTTTTGGGGGGCAGGGGGGGCTTTAATGGAAACAAAGGATTTTCTTTTTTTTTTTAATCTTTAATTGTTTATTTTAAAGCTATGTTTAGTGTTAATGGTGAATATAAGTCCATACTTGTTCATTCGTTTGGTATGGATCTATTTTTCACTTCCCTAAAGTTGTTAGAAATGAGCAAATTGATGTACAGCAGACTCACACGGCATTCACCTTATGAATTGTGTCTAGGTTGATCCTATATGTGTTGAAGAGTTTTTTTTTTTTTTTTGGTTTTAATTTCTTTTAATTTTCAATATTGTAGTGTAGTTTAATGAAATTTGGATGTCAAAATTAAATAGATGATTACCATGATGACTTGCTAACAGTATTTGGTGTAATTTACGTGCAGGCCAAATTAATGGAGAAGCCATGTCCTATAATAATGAAGGTTGGTATTTTGGTTCCCTTTTTCATCTGTTGACATGTATATTGTGTTCATATCGTTGATTTTATGTCTTTTAATCAAAATTTTGGGCATGTGAAGAGAGAAAATAGGAAAAGCAATAAAACAAACTGGCAAGCTGCAGTCATCCAAATCAAATTGTGTTGCAAGTGCTTAAATTTGACTCTCTGGCTGGTTTGTTGAAGAACTGATAGAAATGTAAAGAAAATAGGCTGAAACTCTTATAAAAGGAAGCCTTTTTCACTGCCTCCCTTTCCATTTCTCATATTCTGTCATGCGAAGAGCTTATCATTTTGCAACTTCATTACGGGAAGTGGACGTTCCAGTTAAGCCATCACGTACTACTGCCATGGGGAGTCCACTCCCATATCCATCTACTGATGAGCAGAAGTTATGTCTAATTTAAGCTTCTGTTGTGCTTAACTGAATAAAAGCTTCATGTAAAAGTTGGCATGACCTAAAAAGAATTTTCAGTTGCCCAATATTGGCATCAGACTAGCTGTTTTACTGATGTACTCTTGTGTGAGCCGCACTCAAGGCTCCCGAGCCATGGGCTAACAACTAGTGTCTTCATATGAATATACTACTATGAATGATAAGATCTAGTTATTGGCTTGCTACCAGGGAAGGTATTCACTATCTTACTAATCAAATTCTTCTTTTTTGCAGCTTAAGCGATGGGAGCGAAAAAAATGTAAGCCAAACAGCCTCCCTGTAATACACAAGATGCATGTTAAGCTCGGAGATACTGTAAAAGTTATATCTGGACATGACAAGGGTAAAATTGGAGAGATTACCAAAATCTTTAAGCATAACAGCAGTGTGGTAGTGAAAGAAATTAACTTGAAGACCAAGCATATGAAGAGCAGGGAAGAGGGTGAGCCAGGGCAGATAATAAAGGTTGTATTTTTTGCCAGTTAATTTGGTTATTAACTCTCTCTTTATTTTTGCTGTTACATTGGAGCAAGGTATATGTGCCGTAAGCAGGAACGAGGGGTTATCCAAGTTATAATTTGCTGTGCTGATTTTCTAGTTATAGTGAAGGCAAAAATTAATGTTTTACATGTTGGTATTTTCAGGTTGAAGCACCTATTCACAGCTCAAATGTGATGCTCTACTCCAAAGAACAGAATGTAGCAAGCCGGGTGGGTCATAAGACATTAGAGAATGGAAAACGCGTTCGTTACCTCCTAAAAACTGGGGAAATAATTGACAGTGCAGAGGACTGGAAGAGAGTGATTAAGGAGAAAGAAAAAACTGAAGTAGCTGCTGCTTCTTAGTAGCCCAGCTCATGACTCCAATCTTATTGAAGTTACTGAAACTCGTCATTTTCACTCTTCTCGTCTTTCTGTATTAGCTACTTTGTCAGTCCACATTTCATTAGGAAAAAAATAGTAAAGAAGGGAAGAAAAAAAAAAGAGTACTTTTTGTTCATTCTGAGTTTCTCCTGAAACAGATTCTATTGTTCTACTTAAAGCATGTGAATTGCTTCTTATTCTCCTTCATTTAACTGTGGTTAAAGCATGCATGTAAAGTGCTTCTTATTGCTATACATAGAACTTTTCAGGGATCATTCGATGTGATTGTTTAGTTACCTCCTTTTCCCTTTCTTGGAAGAGTTTGCTTAATCACTCCTAAATAAGAGCTCTCTTGGTCCAGGAATCATACAGTGAAGCTAGATGCTAGGTCTCATTGCATTCCAAAACCCAAATGTTATTCTAGTTTCAAGAGAACTTCTATAGTATATTTGGCACTTTAACCAGAGGAATTGGCCATGCCGGTCTACTCAAATTGCAAAAGAATGTGGATTTTATATAATTTCTTGGTTGGAGATTCACACATTTTTTTATATTTTAGATCGTCTCAAGTGAAAATTGAAAACATTTTTAACTTTGTTAATATTTTTAAATTAAGATTAACTCAGCCAACTCAGCTCGTTTACAACCTTAATTACAACTCATTTTCAGAAAGCTTTGAGTGGTGGTAGTGTGGCAACTACAATCTGCCGGCTTGACTTGTGAAGTTCTGAAATTAACAAATCTCCAAATGAATAATAATGAAGGCTGCAAGGGTAATTGAGAAGAACACGAGGGATATATTCGTCATTCGGGTACCGAAAAACCAACTTCGATTCACCCGTTCAGTCGTCAGACAATCGTACCCCTAGAAAGAGAGGCAAGCGGTGACATGGATCCCACCGTTAGTTTCTTTTCAATCCAAAGGCTAAGAACTTCGATCCGTGTACTTCTACACGATTGGTCTAATTTCAAAACGCCAAGCTCTATATATACATAGAGACCGACTATCGTAAGTACAGCACCACTTCTTCCTCTAGCTTCGATCACCCGCGACTCTCTCTCTGCCCGCAACTCTTTTTTGAAGCAGCAATGGCCGGACGGGGTAAAACGCTAGGATCTGGAGCGGCGAAGAAGGCCACATCCAGGAGCAGCAAGGCCGGTCTGCAGTTTCCGGTCGGTCGTATCGCCCGGTTCTTGAAGGCTGGCAAATACGCCGAACGAGTCGGTGCCGGAGCTCCGGTCTACCTCGCCGCAGTCCTCGAATACCTCGCCGCCGAGGTACCCTTCTCTCTTACTCATCTTCCACTCAATTTCGATTTCTCAATAAAAGCCCCAATGTTTAGGGTTTTCATTTCTAGGGTTTCAAATTTTGAGTCTAATTATTAGCGTAATTGTGTGTTTGCAGGTGCTTGAGTTGGCGGGAAACGCTGCGAGGGACAACAAGAAGACACGTATTGTGCCTCGACACATCCAGCTCGCTGTGAGGAACGACGAAGAACTCAGCAAGCTCCTCGGAGATGTGACAATCGCGAACGGTGGTGTGATGCCGAACATTCACAACCTTCTGCTTCCGAAGAAGACCGGTGGCTCGTCCAAGCCCTCTGCTGATGATGACAATTAAATTTGTGATGAACATAGTCTTTGGTGTAGAGTTTCTCTACTCAAATTAGAGTCTTTGTTAGCATATAGTTTCAAATTAGGGTTTGAGGGTCAAGTTGTCTTGTTCGTGGATTGTAGTTTTAGTGGACGTGTTTAGCTTTTCTTTAGTAATGTGAATATCATCAATCTTCTGTCTTCCCAACAGATGCAACTACATTGATGAACGATTAAATGAATGAATTTTAACTGTGGTCTACTCCTTTCTCTTCCATCTATTGATTCTTTACTTATGGCTTCGAATTTCCAAATTGGTTTTTTATTGTGCCGTAGAGTTCTTGTCAATGGCTGTCAAATTGGTTGTTGAAGTTCAGTGGGTTAGTCTCCTCGCCTTGCAAATGGGTGTGCCAATTGGATGGTTTCTCAAGTCCTTGCAGGATCTTTAATTCCTCCTCTCCCAGGGAAGCTTCGCACCTTGCTTCTTCAGGATATTTTGTAGCTGCTGTTTTTTGGATGAGTTCCAATATAAAAAATTAAAAAAAAAATGTTCAGTGTGTTTAGTCCTGATTGCTAAATTGGATGTTGTTTGGGTTGAGTGAGACGCTGGGATATATGGAAATTATTATGCTTTTTAACTTGCTCTTTGTTGGCTTTCTATTGGTATTTGGGAATGGATGGTTTTGGGAAGTTGGATTGATACCAATTTAAGAGTCATGGCTATTTTTGTACACCAAAATGATTTGTGGGATCGATGTTATGAGAATTTGTGGCTTTGAAATTTGGGATTGACTTCGGAAATGTATTCATTTTAATTGATTTGCGGAGTTTTTTCCCAACCTAACGTTCTTCTAAAAAATAATTTCCTATTTAGCACTTTCTCAAAAATAATTTTCAAATTAACATTTGAGTCTCATTCATAAAAGAAATGTTTTATGAAAAAGTCATTATGGTTTACTAAAATTGATTTGTCACCCTAATATATAGATACATATTTTTAAATTTGTTGCTTTCTCTTATGACTAAGCGTAAGCTCATTATTTTCAAATATAGGTGCCCATTACTTTGGAAATTGAAATTCGAAAAAGTTATAGTAAAATACAACTCAATCTATAAAAAAAAAAAAAAAAAAAAAAATTCCATCATGTAATTCTAAAATGCCCTTTTAATAATTAAGAAATCTACGAAAAAGCTTTTAGCTTTATAATAAAAGCAAGTTGTTTTTCTTCCTTATGCTTTTCAACAATCAAACAGACTATTGATTCCAAATTTATCTTGACAAAACTCGCATTAAGATTAGTTTAGTGGACACATTAGCATACAAAAAGATTATTATTAAATTAAGCAATTCAATTAAAATCCAATACTAATCTTAGAGAGTAACTTAAATTTTATAATGTTATCGTCTCTAATTCATTCTGTTTGATGAAACTCCAATTCAATTAAATTTTCATAATTGGTTTCCCCCTCTCCTCTTAATGGTATGCTATTATAACATGCAATTATATAATTGTTTTCATCTATAATTTAATGCTACTAGTAAACAATAGTTTCACCCATCAAAAATCATATTGTATTTTATTAATTCTGACTCATCAATCTCTAAGTAGTTGAGCAAGAAGTGTTCTATTTGATATGGACTCTAACTATCCCGCTCATGATCATAGGTTCAAGGCCTGCTTTTATCTCCTAAGCTTGAACTCAACCTTTTCATTCCATATTCACTAAGGTTGTAAACATATATACATTTTTCGTAAAAAACAATCTACACTATTTAATCGAAAGCATGCTATTATACTAGTGTACTATTAAGAGATGTGAAAATAATATTATAAAATGTTATTTAAACCCATCAAAAGTGAAAGTAGTTTTTCTAGCACAATCAGAAATGATAAATTTATATACATGTATTTATATATTAGGGCAAAATGTCAATTTTTGTCAATTATAATAGCTTGTTAATAAAATATTTTTTTTAAGACTGATGTGAGAATGTTAATTTGAAAATTATTTTTGAGAGAGTGTTAGATAGAACATTATTTTTAAAAAGAATGTTACTTTGGCGCCAAAAAAAAAAAAAAACTCTGATTTGCGTGCAGTTAATATTGCTATTTGAGGAATTAGTTTGTCTTCAGACCCAAAAAAATAAAAGGAATTAGTTTGTCTTGTCAAGAATGGTATTCAGGTACGGAATGCCCCAAATTGACAGTTAGAATCTCTAGCTTTTTGGACAGAAGAAACATGAAACTTGGCAATGAATTCTTGTTATGCTTGTATTGAATAATTTGATGTGAAATGCCAGTTACAGTCACATATGATGGATGGCTGTCAATGGCTGTCAATTCAACTGGGCTATATAAGTTGAGTGTAAGCCCCATCTGAGTTGGTAGTTATAAGCCGGCGACGGATGTTCACAATTTTTCCTAATTTGATATTTTCTTTGCTGCATTACCATAAGTCTTAGCACTGCCTTTTCAGTTGATTGACTGCGCCACAACCTGCAACTGTCAAGCAATCCGTTGTACCATGCATGTCGCATAGCCTCAGGATTGATTCTAGCATTTTTCATAACAAGATATGCTAGATGGACTATGTGCCAACGGGGCAATTTGGATGTGGTAGTGCACAAGGAATCACTACACCCATTTGCTGCAACTGGAAATATTAATATTAGTAGTTCATTCTTTCTGTAAGGACCAGGATTCTTGTAGTCTATTTCTTGCCCGATAATCTGAATGGTGCTATCCCATGACCAAGTTATAGAAGCTCCCCATAATTACATGAATGTAGGATGATGATTGTTGGGGTTTTTTTTTATACTAAAAACTAGTCACTTAAAAAATTTATTTGCCTAACTCAGTTCTTTACTAACTTATTTATCAAACTCAGTTTCATTTAAAAGCGTGGAAGTATCCACGATTTCAACCCACGACTTCAAAGCTCACCAAATGAAAAAACCCCTTTCCTCAACTCTTGCTTTCATGGTGAATTGAAACATCCGCACCGTCTCTTTCTTTTTGTTTTACTCCTATTTTTTGTTTTTCCCGTGTGTTACCTTCATCTGCTAGTTCTCTTCCCCCTTTTATTGTGATGGTTTAGGTATGATCTAAAATTTCTGTGGAGGTTTTAAATTGTTGAAAATATTTTCAAAATATATAATATATGTAGTAGTTTTGGGGTTTTCTAAAATAGTTTTGACTAGTTTTGAAGAAAGTCTTTATTACCTTATTAAATGAATCCCACATTGAAAAGTGAAAAGTTTTGTAAGGTATTTATAAATGCCAACAATTTTTTATGTATTGCTATAGAACAATGATTGGGTATAATACTCAAATGTGAGCATGTGTGCCAAGCCACATGTGCGCCACACGCACATCTTGAGTGCAAGTTGCGTGGTGCAATGTGGCGCAATGTGGCGCTTTAGTGGCGCACTTAGCACTTAGCACGTGCGTGTGTGACGTGTGATCAAGACCATTGATTTTTGTCAATCATGATAATCAACGATCGGATGGCTAATACATAAGCAAAAGGATCGTATAGTGAGAATCACACTTGATCATAAAGGTGTGATAAATGATCTGATCAAACAATGAATAGGTGCGATCTACACCGTTATATTAAAAAAGGGGCGGTCCGACGGCTGTATTTAAACCTACAAGTGACTGTTAGAAATCAGTTATTATTTGAATTTTAACAATCATGTCTAGTCCAAAAGACACTAAAATGTCTATAAAAACATGGCAGATTCGCAGACAATAGACACATATTTTTTCTGCAACTTCTCTCTATATTAAAAGGCATTATAATTCTTGATTCTTTCTAGTTTTTATTGTTCATCATCTCTGAAGTCTGTTTCTGCAGAAATAAACATTTAAATTCTTGGCAGACTTGATAATCAGAGGGTATTCGGGTCTGATTTCGTGTGTGCAACACGCAGTCAGAATTACAGATTTTCTGGGCTTCATTGTATCTTGGAGGTGATTCGCCATTAACTCGGTGCACACTAGATTCTGAGAATTGGTGGGAGTGAATATCGTCTTAAGGAAAGCAATATTAATCATGCCTTGGACGTGATTATTTATTTTCTTCTTCCTTTTATAAATTTCTGCACTAACATAAACTGGTTCTACATATCCATTTTATGGTAGGCCAAATTACAAATGAATCAATATGAACACACCCAATTTTCACATATATATACACACACACACATCTAGATTCACTTCACTCCTACAACTCCAAAAAAGAAAAAGAGGGCGATACTTTCAACGGTCACAAACTCTAACTCTAACACTACTTTTTATTTTAGCTAACCACTGTAGCTAACTATCCTATTTTTTAAAAAATAATGTAACATGGCATGTCATGTCATAACGGTGACATGGAATGATGACGAGACATGCCATGTCATCAAAATTTGAAAGCTAAAATTGTTTTAAAATAAAAGCTAAATATTTTTAAAATGAATTGAGAAATTTCAAAATTAAAACAAATAAAATTTTCAAATGAACTGGCAAATGGCATTTTTCAAATGAAAGTGACAAACGAAATTGTGACCAAATGAAATTCCAAATGAAATTGTGACTGTTGCGGTGCTTTCAACGGTCACAAACTCATTAGTAGAGCTGACAAAGGCCATTTTCCAAACAAAGTGACAAACGGTCACAAAAATCTTTCAGCGGCTATATTCTCAATAGTCTTGTATAAATAAGACTATTTTTCTCTTCTCATCTTTACAAATCTCAACTATATTTGTTCTCACTTTATTCTTCTATTTTTTCCTATGGCTCGTAATTGTATAGTTAATATGATTGTTAACAACTCTAATTTTGATGATAAATTAGATATGTTAATAATTGTTGCTATGCAAGAAGAAAAACTTAATAGCCAAAGACAACCGGGATTACGTTGTGGTTCCATTCAAGGCCATTCGATGATTTTTCGTAATCGAGTTCAAGGCCACAAGCAACTTTATCAAGATTATTTTGCTAAAATGCCTACATATCCTCCTAATTTATTCTGAAGGAGGTTCCGAATGAATCGATCTCTTTTTCTCCGTATATTATCAATGATAGAAGCTTATGATCCATATTTTGTTCCCAAAAAAAAAATGTTGTTGGAATCTGGGCAAACCAACCACCAAATTTATTCGTGGCAAGTCGCTGACCAACGATTCATCAGAGAAACTTGATTACAATTAGAAGCAAATGTTTTATGGTTGTGAAAGTACTCCCACACTCTTAGCCAATATGTTCTTGATTTTTGCTCATTCCCTTGCACCAGATCCAAGCTAATATTAAGCCACACAGATATAAGCAAGTTGTCTTCATCTATAGTATAGTTGCCACATCGTTTTTGGGAGGTGGATTCAATTTGAGGGGAAATTCGGAAAGATTGCCCACCACGATCAAAAGATTCAATACTAAACTCATAGTCAATATTTGTTCCATCAGTCAAAAGATTGATGTAATATCCATATTGTGCTGAGTCAATTTCTCCATAGTTTAGAATTAATAATCGCAATAATAATATAAAATTAAATAAACCAAATAGAGAATACTTATAAGCATAACAGTCAAATGCTAATGTTGATTAGAGGCAAATATTGGCTCCTCGAAAAAAAGCTACTTGCACTCTATCATTTCTATTGCACGTAAGTCTTTTCACAAAGTACATTTATCATTTACCCAGAAAAAATGTGGAATGTTCCATCTATTATTCAATGGATTTTAAAATCTTGTGTTTAGAATAAGAAAAGGGCTGTAAAACAGGAATACATGTAGTATTACTCATAGAAGAAATGGTTAAATAATTTTCATGAAGTTAGATTGTGCAGTTGGGTCTAATAGCACCTTCTCATTTTATCAAATTTTTACCAAAACTTGTGCATAAAATCTTTAGAAACAAAGTGATTAAAGCAAAATGTGAACATTTAATGTTTCTTAGAAAATGTTCTAGGCTGATGTTGTTTGGTTTATAGATAACCAAAACCAGAAAATTTCAAATCAATTATGGTTTGAACAATGTGTTGTTTGGGACGAGTAAAAGAATTGCGAGGGGTGAACCAGGAAATGACAGGGAATAATATAAAAAGCCTAAGCACCACTGCCACTGTCCAATCAACATACAAAGTTCATATACCAGTCCCTATATCCACCACAAGCACTTTAATTTTCACATCAAAGTAATAAATTATATTTTCCCCAAACAGACTAACTAAAGTCCAGTTAGTCATACACAATAGCATAAAAAGAATTTAACAATAGAAAACAACTAATCTCAAGTTTGTAGGATATGCAGAACCCAGGAAAGTATCAAACTCAAGAAAATCATGGTTCATGGATCTAAAATGAACTCTTCAGAATCAACCCCATGTAGGACGAAGAAGAAAGAACAACCCACAGGAGCATTCAATTGACACAAAGATACACATCAGTCTATAATGACCCACTATAATGATCCAATCAAGCAAAGCAGCCTCTACTCTGTCAGTTTATACATACATAGATGCTATACATACAAAGTTATTGGCCCATACATAGATAACTAGACATACGTACCTCCATGTATAATTAAATTTCAGATATATGTATACTTGTAGACCACCAAAACATGTGATACATGGCAGTAATTGAATCAAACCCCAAATAATATGTATATATATATATTGTTCTGTTCTACATCTCCCTGTTTCTCTCACTTTCATATAGGAATTTAAAATTCAAGAATTTAGCAAAAACCCAATCAGCAAAATTTAGACAAAAAAAAAAAAGAAAATCAATAAACACTGGAAGGGTTTCGATAGGGGTGGGTGAAGGAAGGTAGTAGTTACCGGCGGTTTCGATAGGGAGGGGGTTTTCGACAGGTAGATGGGGAAAGGAAAATCCATACCTCTTGGTTGTTACTGCTATGCTTACTTCTTCGGATATTGTCCTAGCTTTGGCAATGAAATACTCAAGAAAGGAATCCTGTAGTAGGGAGCACAGAGGGTGTGAGATAAGAGGGAGTAAGAGATAGCCATATCAGTCTCGTTTCTTCTTCAGATTTTACCCTAATTTTGCCAACCCATTGTTGAACAAAGAAGGAAAAACACTAGGTGAATTGAACCGTTGAAATGGCGAGTAGCGAGCAGACTTTTGCTCGCCACATTTGATGAGCCAAATTGATGATTGTCAAATTAGCGAGTGGTTTGCCAATCCCATTAGAGCAAAAAAGTTACTCTTGGGCTCACTATATTAGCTAATGGGAGTACTTTAGCTAGCCTATTGGAATTGCTCTAACATAACTGCTCTATATCCTTATCTTTCTAACGACTTTAGTTATTTAATTTTTTTAGACTCTACACTTTTAACCCAAATCAACATGAAAAATATTATAATTAACGGTTTTGTTTAGTAAATTATCATCACAGATAGACACAAGTAAGTAAATTTCATATTTATTAAATAATATAAACCTAATCATTTTGTGTTTATCCATGATGATAATCCAATAAAAAAAGCTAGTGACTCTAGCATTGCTCAATCAACATATCAAAAAATCATCATCCGACAGTGTTGACAGTAAACACTATGAAGAATGAAAAAAAAACCATAATTCTCTAATTTTCTATATTCTTACGTAAACATAATGAATAGTTAAACACATATTACATGTGCCACCCTTTAGTAACTTAAAAATGAGCTGAGTTAGAGAAATAAGCTTTTTAAATGGCTGGGTTTGGTAAAAAAAACTCGTTGTTGTGTTAGAAACCAGAAACCAGTGAACTTTTCAACATAGCATGAATGAACCCTGCATCTCAGCATAATAAGGCAAGCTAGCTCTGAGGCGTAAATGTGATAAATAGCTAACTGAACCTGTTTCTGCAGTGTTTCTAGAACTTCATAATCACATCATTTTACAAAGATCATAGCGTCATAGAAGAGAATTTTCATTCTGGAATGCAAGTACATTGCACCATCAGACAAGTAACTCTAACCGAGGAAAGCATTGACAAATGTAAATGCTATCATATGAAATTTAAAATCTACTACTATTCATTCTAGCATTGAATTTCCTATAGATGATCGAAGGGACCGTTGAAAAAAGTCTCATCAAATTCTAATTGTCATCGTTCATCTTGGAAGAGGCAGTGCTTGCCTTCTTCGGCAACAAGTGAGTGTGAATGTTAGGCATCACACCACCATTCGCGATCGTGACCGAACCAAGCAACCTGCTCAGCTCCTCGTCGTTTCGCACCGCCAATTGTATGTGACGAGGAACCACCCGAGTCTTCTTGTTGTCCCTCGCCGCATTCCCGGCCAGCTCCAATACCTACACCAATTTCAAATTCTAATCAAAATCAGAAAACCGTATAAATCGAATCGTCTACACTTGTGTATGTATAAATGAAGCCGAACTTACCTCGGCGGCGAGGTATTCGAGAACGGCGGCGAGGTATACCGGAGCTCCGGCCCCGACACGCTCGGCGTATTTGCCTGCTTTGAGGAAACGAGCGATTCGTCCTACGGGGAACTGGAGGCCGGCCTTGCTGCTCCGGGAGGTGGCCTTCTTGGGCGCGGCGGAGCTCAGAGACTTTCCTCTTCCGGCCATTGTAGAGAGAGTTTTTGAATTCAAGGAGAGGGAAAGAGCGAATTCGGTGAAGATTTGGGCTTGCTTTTTTTTTTTTTTTTTTTTCAAATTCCCTCTCGTCTGACTGATTTATGTAGTGCCTCGAAATAGATCAACCAATAAGAAGAGATGACGAGGATCGATAACTTTACCGTCGATTCCGTGGTATCAAACGGTTAGGACTACAGGGGACCTCGCAAAAGACTTCGGGTGTCTCAGCAATACGATTTCGTCCGAATCAAGTTGGAGGATGCTCATGTCCTGTAGTGTATTAAATTACTACGTACTAAAAATATATTATTAAGTTGTTATGTATTAAAATTATGTTATTAATTTATTTATATTTTTTATAAATTTTAAGCACTCTTTTAACTTGATTTTGTCCGAATCAAGTTGGAGGAATGCTCATGTCCTGTAGTATATTAAATTGCTACGTACTAAAAATATATTATTAAGTTGTTATGTATTAAAATTGTGTTATTAATTTATTTATATTTTTTATAAATTTTAAGCACTCTTTTAACTTGATTTAGAGAAAATCTTTATCCCTTCGTAAAATCTCTTCTTGATTTTACTCTTTACTTTCAAGACTTAATGCACTGTAATCCTAAAAATAGAAAAACTACACTCGTATCTTTAGAGTTTCTCAAATTTTACTTTAGCCCATACATTTTCAACTGTGATAGTCCAATCCTATAAACCTTGGAGGTGACTTGATAGTGTTAGATTTATTATAACATATATAAATTAAGAACATTAATACAAAAAGAATGTAGAAGCGTACCCATTTGTTTATAATTGATTGAGAATTTGTAGCTTGGTATAATTTTTTGTCTGAATACTAAGGCTAGGTCTTCCACTCATTCTCTAAATACTTTATGACGGCTTTCTATGGGTTAAGCAATCTAAATATGGAGTGAAGAGAGGATTTAGCTAATATATAAGGTATATATATATAGTCTAAGAAACCCTTCTATAAAAAGTTTAATCAGACCCAAAAAGCTTACATTTATCGTTAACCATAATAGAATAATAATATGTGTGCATGAGCAGACTTAATAATCAATAAATGGGCTCATTCACAATGTCTCATTAACTAGAATGTTTCAGTTTATTTTTCACAAAGCGTAAATGCTCAATTAATGGATGCTCAATATAGAAAAATTTTAACATTTTTTCACTTGAGCAAACATTAATTATATTTTAAACAAACTTTTGTTATAAAAACGACTCTCGGACTAAAAACTAAAAATTGTATATGGCCACATTTAAAAAAAAATCTGAATAAAGTTATCATGAGACAAAACACCTTACACCAATCCGGTCCAATAAAGTCATCAACATTGAACCAAGGCAATGATTGTACTAAACATATGTATAAGACCACACATGATTATAAATATCAAACAACTTCATCGACATGGATCCAGTTGTGGTATTGTGACATGAACATAGCTTCCAAATGTGATCATGCCAAATGCTATTTTTCATTGTCAGTCCTCTAAAGAAATTCTCTGAAATCATATGAGAATTTTAATGAGAATTCTATAGTCTTCAACAATAAGCCAGTATGCCTTTTAACTGAACATCTTAAGATAACTTTAAGGTGTAAATCGCAAGACATACCCCAAATACTTAAGTTACACCAAACTTAAGATTTTCAATCACAAGTTTCAATATGAAACCAATATATCTAGAGATCTCAAATGATGGATCAAAAAGACATAATCCCATAGACTTGAGATAGACACCATATCTTAAGATTTTCATTCACAATATACCATAAATATATTTATTCACACAAAGTATTAATAAAACACAAGTAATGAATAAATAAACCGATGTCAACCAATATAAAGAAATAACTCCCACTAACCAAGTGTTGACTCAATGTTGATCCCCATATTGATTTTATGATAACAAAATCATGTGGTTGTTATTTAATGATTTCAATTAAGTGTGCAAGTTAGATTATAATCATTTGATAACAAGAAAAATAATTGAGCTGATTGGTTGAGTATCTAACAAGAAAATTACTTAGGTAATCTTATTCTCGAAGAGATTGAAGATGCTCAATAAGTTCAACAAGTATTGAAAAGAATGATGCGAGTTCTAAAATTCTATCGTGGTGATATGTTTTGGAAACATGAAGATTGATAGAAGAATTTGAAGATTGATAAAGGAACGTATTGGATTAATTCTATTTCAAAGTAATTAAAGATCTTATGAGAATTCAAGAACTTATTCACTATGAAGACCCTCGATCCTCAATGACATATCAATCCACTAAAGCATCATGTATGCTATGAACCTCTATAATGGTTGATTGTTTTGCTCTGAATTTGAAAAATGCATTGAGGCATAAAGCACAAAAGAAAAGGGGAGAAAGTTTCTGTTTCAATAAGTTTATGCTTGTCACAATGGAAGATATTGAAGAATTAAGAAGGATGATGAGCATGATGGGTTGACACATTCAACAAGCTTATGCATTACAAGTCTTGAAAGTTTGAATATAAACTTGGAAGTATAAAGAGATTGAAGGTGTTCAAAAGAGTTAAGATTCAAGCAAAGTTAAAGATCACAAGTTCCATTGAAGATTTGATGAAGAAGTGGAAGAATGAATGATTGAAAGTATTCTTGAAGATCCACATGTTTTGAAGAAGAACTTTAAAGCTTTAGAAGTCTAAAATTGATGATTCTTGAAGAGCTTGAAGAGATTTGTTATATTGATTGAAAAACTCTACAAGTAATCAAAATGGAGTGAATTCATCTCAAAGAAATTGAAGGTGTTCTTGAAGTCAACATACCTTGAAAAAGTATTTCCAAGCCTTAGAAAGTTTATTTGGATGACCCTTGAAGAACTTGAAAACAATAGAGAAGATTAGATAAAATCTGCAAAAATTAAGTTTTCTGGGCTGATGTGTTGACACATGAAGTCAGGTGTCAACACATGAAGACAGTGGCCAAAATCTGAAGAATGGATAGTCATGTGTCGACACATGAAGTCAGGTGTCGACACATAGAGGCAGTGAACAAAATCTGAGAAATGTAGACTTGATATGTCGACACATGAAGTCAAGTATCGACATTTGGGCTCCAACGGCTATATTTTTTACCGTTATAACAATGTAATCTTGTATCAAATAGTCTCCTATCTACCACCAATGATTATAATAAACTCAAGACTATATATAAAAGATCCCCAACACATATAAGAAAAAGAAGAACACAAGATCAAGTGCTAGAAATTGAGATTTAATCTCCTACATCTTATACTTTGTTTCTATTCATTTTGGGGGTTCTTGAGTGAGATAAAAATTTATTTATCTACTCTTTAAGCGAGAGTTATTCATTGTACAACCTTCATCTATTGATTGGGTTTGTAAACTTGTAAGTTTGAGTGCAGCTTGAGAAAAACACTAGTAAGTTTGAGAGAAGCTTGGACAAAATCTCTTTTAAGTTTGAGAGAAGTTTGAACAAAATCTCTTCTAAGTTTGAGAGAAGTTTGGACAAAATCTCTTAGGTTTTGAGAGCTTGGGAAAGAGCTCTTGTAAGAAGTGAGCTGGGCTCTTGGAGCAAAACTAACATTTATGTAAGGGACTTTACATAGTAGAATATCTTTGAGAGGATCGAGAAAGAGAGGACGTAGGTAAGGTTGGCCGAACCTCTATAAATCTGGTGTTGTTCATTCCTTGCTCTATTTTTCCTCCTTACTTACAATACCTACTTGTATTGTATTATATAATTTGTTTGCTTGAGTTATATTTTGATTAGTCACTGTTATATTACTCAATCAGTTTTTAATTGTATTGTTTGACATAAATTTCATAAAACTCAATTTACCCCCCTTTCTTGGGTTGTCTACTTGGGTCAATACCAAGTACATCAAAAGACCCAATGATCTCCAAGTTTTCAACATGTTCTCCCAATATCACAGGTCTAAATTCCTTGATCAAGAGGTCAATTACCATCTTAACTTTATGATAATGTCATATTTTTTTACTAAATCTGTGAAAATAAGGTATACAAAATTTATGTTCTTAGACTAAATAGAGCTGTTAATATTCTTAAAAAAGAATACAGCTACATTTATCACATAATTTATATAATGGCCTCAAAATGAACTAGCAATTCTAAAAGCCAAAATAAAATGTGCATCTAAACAATCTTTATAAGAGCTTTACAAGATGCTATAATTCTATTCATATAATGAAAGAAGTCACAAGTGCTTCACATTTTTTCATAACTCTTCCATAACAAAATATACCTAATATAGATTTCAAATCATATAAACAACCAAGAAATTTAATGTATGTGAAACCAACCACTCAATGTGCTTAACAATATGTCCATATGCAAACATATAATCTCTAGTTTTTTTGTAAATTACATACCGTACTCTTTAGTAATTTACAATGTTCAATACTAGGGTTATATAAATATCTACCAAGCACATAATTTTAGTTTTGTATAAACTTGAACATATATTTAGCTCACAAAATAGCTAAAAGACAAGATATATTCTATATATCATTCTTAATTCCATTCTCAAAATATTAGGATTTACAAACATATAATGTGACCCTATTAAATAATAAGAATATCACCATACATACAAATATGCATAAAGGAAATTCTTAGGAATATCTTATTCTCAAGATAAAATTAAATGTGCTTCCATTGATATTGAGATTTATATATTGATTATCATTATTTTAAGGAATATCTCATTAGAACCCATAAAATAAAAAAAAAGGTTATACATCAATTTGATGAAACTCTAAGTCAAAAAAGAGCATATTGAATAATTCCTTAGATGAAACTGATTAAAAAATCTCATCATAATTAATGTCTTACTTTTGAGTTAACCCTATATATCAATCAATTTAATCTTGAAACGTTCAACCTGCTTTTTTTAGAGTTCTCTTGGTTTTGAACATCCAATGACAACCAATAGGCTTATAACCCACTGAAAGATTAACAAAGTCACATACTTCACTAGAACACTTGAGCATTAACATAGGTCACTGGACCTATATCATAATCACTCTCATCAAAATACACAACGAACTCCACAGAAATGGTAGGTCTCATGTGTCTCAAGAATCTCCTCATAGGTATATCTGGAACAGGCTCAATAATTTTATGAGCATTAACAAAAGTACGTGTATCGGTCCTCCCCAGTTACTCATGATCATTATTCCCATATGTGCAAGAAAAAAAATCTCCTAAATCACATGCAATGGAATAAATAAACTATGAAGTACGCATATGCCTATCAACAAATCAAAAAACTCGTTATCAATTACATCAAGATTGAAAAAATTAGTTGTTAAATACTCAACAAATTTGCCACCCAATAATAATGAAAAACTATACCCTTAGAATGACCTCTATAAGTTTAATGACTTTCCCCAAGTGCTTATACTACAACACGTATTAGGTCTCCTAGACAAACAATGTTTAATATGAAATGAGACATACTCATTATTATGGGCTAGATTTAATCTGTATAAATCATCGCTTAACACACTATGGCCAATCTGAATTATCATAAAGATGATATTTATAACTTTTGTGAAAATGTTATTCATACTAGATATGATTATATAGACATGATTTGATTGCTATTTTCATTTTGGACAAAATTAGATATTATTTTCAATCTCATAATTGTATGGTAGATTTACTCAAAATCAGATATCAACGGATGTACTTCTGAGATAGTAGTATCTACATCAGCCCAAAACTTCTCACTATGACATTCTTGCATGTAAATTGCCCAATTTAATCCTAGCATACTCAAAACTCATATGTATGCTCGTGATCACATCACAAATGGATATGGTCACAAATGTACTTTTAAGGATCACAATTAACGATATATGTTGTCCAAGTCTAATTTGTCAGTAATCATTTCAAAAAAAGTTACTAAGCACAGTACACCCTTAAAGTGATCACGTAAAATATTAATTGATATAGAAGTCTCATATACTTATGACCATATCATAAATAAACACCGATGAAAAAGTATTTTAAATGGTCACTTGAGTGATATATTACCCAATAATTAACAATTCATGATCTTTTATAACAATGTCCGCGATTATACATTGACAGAATGAGAAGACAAAAGTCTCAATGATTGTACAAACTTTTTCAATAAAAAATGGTATTAGCAAAATTAAATTTATAATGCCTCAAATTACCCATGGCATGATTAAAGTAATAAAAAACTAACTTTCATATTATAGCATGCTCACATAACTTTCAATATATATCAAAATCTAATATGCCCAAAAAGAACATTAATATGAAATTAATTTCATAATATTTCAGTAGGGCCATAAATCATATCAATAAAGAAATAAATGATTTCTGAAATATTCAATAAACACAAAAATGAATAGTCCAGAATGTCAATTTTCTTTGATTTTGTGTGATTCAAGTTTTACAAGAAAATTCAAAAGGTACTGGATACATGATGTACGTTGCAATGCTTAGAACACAGTCCCAAGAGCATATTACCATAAATCATGTTCATCAGGTATAAAATTTTACACTAAACAATAAGAAAAATGATTTAATCTAGAAAATAAAACAAAATAATAATAATAATAATTGTTATTATCTTAAACAATTAGCTCTGAAAATTACATGTGAGTTAAGAACTCATAGTCACCCTTTAAGCAACGTCCCAACGGTGGACAACGTGGACCCACACATTTTAATAATGTTTAAATGGTTATATGATGCAATACACATGTATTCCACACTGAAATAACACTAATGAATAAAACAACTATATTCAAATATCATTGAATGATTGCACCGGAGCCTACGATTATGCTCGTCTTCTTCGTCTTTACTGGTTTAAAGCCATAAACCGACGACACATGCATGTGTATATATATACTGCGATTTCCAGTGTTTGATGGAACAAAAAATTCAAGATTGACTCACAGAACCCTTCATACATGATCACAAATGATTGTTATGCCCAAAAACATAATAATAGTAATAGAATAGAGTAAAATAAAATAAACACCAAAAAATTGGGTAAAAACCTTCCAGATATGACTATCTTCTCATGTTTCAAACTCATGCACCGAGGGTCCTAACACATTTTAATAGATTCGAAATTATACCAAAAACATGAATCTGTAATCAATTTTGTGCCTTAAACATAAAACCTTGGGGTTTTGAACAACTTTTGCTTATGAATCAACAATTTAGGGTCAAAACTTTAAATCATGATTTTCACTCTACAATACGAATTAGATAACGAGCAATATAACAAAACGATACAAACGGATTAAAAATAAAACTCAAGATTCGGGTTTGAAACTGTAGATACAAATTTCAATCATAGAAAGTAATACTTTATCAGTTCTAAATCCACATTCATAGGCTCTGATACCATATGTTAGATTTATTATAACACGTATATAAATTAAGGACATCAACACACAGAATGAGGAATCGTATCCGTTTGTTCATAGTTGATTGAGAACTTGCAGGCTGATATAATCTTCTGTTTGAATACTAAGGCTAGGTCTTGCCCTCATTCTCTAAATACTTTATAACTGTTCTTTATTGGTCAAACAATTTGAATATGGAGTGCAGAGGGGACCTAACAATATATAGTATATATAACCTAAGAAATCCTTCCATAAAAGGTTTAATCAGACTCAAAAGGCCTATACTTACCGTCAACCACAATAGAATAATAATAGGTGTGCTTGAGCCCACTTAATAATCACTAAATTCACTCACTCACAATGTCTCATTAAGTAGATCGGTTTATTCCGTTTTTTACAAACATAAATGCTCAATTAATGGATGCTCAATATAGAAAAATTTTAACAGAACAGTGAACATCAACCCCATGAATCGGGATGGCAATGGGGCTAGGGACTTGTACAGTCTATCTGATTCCCGTCCAGCCATAGTGACTCCTCCTTTCGCTCCTGACTCGTCCCCTTTATGTTAGTAATTTTTTTGCACACATTATGGGTAAAGCAAATATCAAAATCACATAAATAAGAAAAAAAATTACATTATTTATATTCTAATATAATATTTATATATATAATATATATGTATAAACGGGACAAATTATTACACCTTGTCCCCAAACTTGACCGGACTCCGATTAGTATCACCCTATGTTTGTTCCATTAGGGGCGGGACAGGGCGCAAGGGTGGCCACAAGCCCGATAGTCCATCCAAGCTCACTCATCATTTATAGGGCTTGAAATTTATTTTTAAGCCTGATTAGATTAATAGACAAACCTGAGAATTCTCTTTGAAGCATGACTGAACCTAAAATACATAAAATAATATATATTTATGTATTTAAATTATTTAACATTATTTTGAAGAAAATACATTTATTAAAAAATATTGTAGGTTAAATAGGTGGGCTTGGATGGGCTTTGAAATATAGTTTTCTATTTTGGATGGGCTTAGAATTTAATTTTAGGCCCGACAAAAAAAATTTTTAGCCTAGGCTTGGGGCAACCAATGTCCGCCTCTAATGGGGGGGGACTCGAGATGTCTAGTTGTTTTTCCATCCCAACCTATGATATTGGAGCATCCATGCATTCAGGAGGGTATAAATTAATGGCTTCCAATTTGATTTCAAGTCAAATATCGATTTAAAGCGAGTTTTAGCATATCGGTAAGATTGTTCTATTGTGATTTAGACATCATAAGTTTGAAACACTAAAATAGCATCTATACGTAGGAACAAGATTGCTTACATCCCTTCCCAAACCCATTGTTGCAGGAGAATCATGCACTAGATTGACATTTGTAAGAAATTATAACATGATTTTTAAAAAAAATTGTCAAAACATCTTTAAAAAAATTTGTAAAAGCTCTACAGAAACACATTTCCATAATGTTTTCTAGTGATTTTCATACTTTCAAAACTTATTTATTGAGAATAATATATAATTGTTCTAATAAGGTTATAAAACATTGTATAGTATTTGTATTTTAGTTGAACATGAAAGTTATATGGTTATTTTTAAGGTTCTTAATAATTTTTTATATAAATATATTGTTTAATTTTATATCACTCATTGTTTCTCACTTCATACCATATTTTAGGCAATGTTTCACTTTTCCATTTCTTACATAATTTTCCGTTACCGTTTCTTGTAGCGTTTTCTGCTTTTCTTTTCCGTATTGACAACTATGCACAAATGAAGTTCAAAGTACTCCTCGACCGTAATAACTCCATATTTGCACCTTATTTTTCACCATTACTAGAGAAAAACATCTGAACGCAATCAAACTTTTCCAAAGAAGAAACGAATCAGCCACTTACATAATCACAATTTGATATTTCTTTCCTATAAACAAAACATTGACAACTTAGGAGTAATCCGTAAAATTTGAAACAATTTACCAACTACACCTTTAATTCTCCACCCCTTTAATTCCCAAGCATTGAAAACTATCAACAAAATTTATGAATACACAACACTATGAATCAAAAAATAAATAATACATTCTAAATGTTAACCCACTGGTGGATGCAAAATCAATGTTAAAAGAAGGGAACATGTAGCCTTGGTCCTCTACAAGCACTACAGGTGCAAGTATTGATAATATTGTGTTGTTAGCTTCTTCAGTCAGGTGTATATTATTCTCTGAAATTTAGCCTTACAGATGAAGTATCGACACCACGGTTTCAACACCCTTTGAACCGATCTTGTAGCTTACAGCAGCTTCAGATGGTACTGAAAGAAGAATCAACATTGTATCAATCTCATGTCACTTCCATTAAGATTCTGAGCCACCTGAGTACATGCCAAGACAAGAAAAATAAATTTCTTAGACTTAATTTTTTAATGGGAAAAAACAAAAATTGAAAGGTTCCTTCACAAAGCCAAATAATCTCATATACCTGTTCCAAAAGCTATGGAGAGTCATCATCTGAACTAGAAGAATCCATCCGTCGGTCTGTGATTGCTGGAAATAGGTGCTGACATGGATCAGGAGGCTGGCGGGGTTCTGAAGAAGGTTGTGCTGTTGAACTTGAGCCCTCCTTGTTTGGTGTCCTATATTGCTTCCTTGGCGCGTCTTTAACCTCTTTGCACACTTTATCTAGTATTATGAGGAAATCCCGAACAATAATAAACAATCGCAAGCCCTCATCCTTCCCAGCATTCCCATGGAAGTAATCTGCTGCGCTCTTCACAAGAGCCATTATTCTCTTTTCTTCCTCGAGCAATGACATGATATCAACCTCAGCATTCTGCACAAAACTCTTCAGAGTTTGGTGGAAGCCATTTTCTTCATCTATACTCTTCATATCTGAATTCAGGAAATTTCGGGCTTTTACGAGTTGCTCACCAAGCTTGGCTACAGCTCCTGTTAAGCTATCAGCATCCAAAACTGCAGCTTTCTTGACATTCTCAAGCTCACCACTCAAACCCGAAACCACCTGAAGACCAAGGCTCCGATAATGCTCTTCTGAATCATGGGAAGAACCCCCAAGGAAATCTTCAGATCTGATGCTGGACGTGCCCCGGCTCTCCCGGGCTACACGGGCAGCCCGTACACCTTCTGAGCGGATTATCTCCTGCACAACAAAGTGCAGAAGAGTAGTTTTTCCATCTGTTCCTTTTACATCTGATAATTTTAAAAGTGTGTCAAGTTTGAATGCTTGTGCACCACCACGGAATGTTCCAACATTCATACGATTCCCAGTTTTAAGAACAGCTTCCAGGAGCTTGAGGAATAACCGACTCTTCCTAAGCTCTGTGCAAGCAGCCTGCAGTGTATAACAGAGGTACCACATAGTTGAGACATTGTCAGGGATATTCATATACATGAACCTGGAAAAATAAATCAGTCCAGTAATCTCAAATGCAAAACTCATGGATCAGCAATATGACGACATGAACATCTGTATGGATTTCTCAATCTTTAAATTTCTTTATTAACATATTCCCATACATACATAGATACATGAATGCCTGCATATAAGCAAAAAAAGGAAAAGTGTTACTGTACTCCATCTGATTTTCCAGTAGGAATAATGAAGACTGAATTCATATATAATGTAAGCATTAGGTTTATGTAGAAATTAAGGAAATACAATTCCCTTTCCTTGGCTTGCCAGCTGCAGATCCTGACTGCAGAGAGTCAGCCAATGTTTGATGGGTCTATCTATCTAGAAGATCTGGCATAACAAGGAGTGGGTGAATGGTATGGTTTAAGACCTAAAAGCAACCATACTTTTAGACTGACCAATACACGACATCTTGCAGGTAAGTTCCACTAATGGTCGTAGCTTTCAGACTGATCAAAATACAATCTATTGCAGGCAAGTTCCAATAATGGTTGTGGATTGTGATGAGGACAGTTTCCACAAGGAAGACACCATATATTGATCATCATCCTGTGGCATGAAAACATTCATCCACTAACATATGCAGCAGACATAATATAATCTATCCATTACAGAGAATTCGACTATTTAGCATACATCAAACGGCCCAACACATGCCACACCTACCATGGATGTAAGGGCATGATAACAAACTAGTGTAGTGACAATTACAATAGAGGTGCTCCTTTTGAATGAGAACTCCATCAATTCTAATGGTAAAGTCTAGCTGTCAGAGTGTCACATCTGAGACCTAGTTCAAGTTTTACCAAGAAATTAAACAGCATTTTCGTTTACTAACTTCACTGCCACAGATATCTAAAGGGGAGGTGGGGAGGAGGAGGTGGAGGGGAAGCGAACAAAAACAATTGCAAAATGAAAAATGAATCTCTCTCTCTCTCTCTCAATATATATATATATGTATGTATAAATACAAATATAAATTACTCCTGTTGAAAATTAAGTATTTTGACTCAACTAAAAAATGAGCAAGGCTCGCAATCAAAGCCAACCCCAGGATGCAACTAATAATAGAACTTCCTTCCAATCATCCTTTAGGGGTTTAACATACAAGACTCAGCCATTTAAACATGAAATCTAGATGTTACCAACCCAACAGTAATACTAATGTGCTATAAAAGAACAAAAAATGTTTTAACTCTCTTATGCCAGTTGCTTAAAATGGAGAATCACAATTCACAGAGAAGAAACATAACCACACGGAGGTGCATATGTATCTCAACGACATAAAAGCAGAAACAATAACACTTCCGCAAGAGGCACCTGATAAAAAAGAGCCTTTCCTGCCATAACACTGGGAGGAAGAACCTTAGATTTTTCTTTTAATTATTTTTTATTTATAAAGAAAACTGACAAGAGTGATAAAGGTTTTTTTAAAACTCTTTATCAAACAGATCAGTAAATGTGAGCAAGGTTCAAAATAGAGCCTTCACACAGGAAGAAAAAAAAAGGTAAACATTAACATTTTAAACAGAAACAGGCTTATTGCTTGTGAGCAAATTTGCCAGGAAGTCAATTAGCACAGAAATTAAGTGAAGTTCTTCAGAAACCAAACTTTACACTCAGATTTTTTGGCAGTACACCCTGAGTACATCTCGAAGATGTGGTCATGCCATTCGGAAGGTGGAATATCATCAAGTGTAAAATACTTTTTGATGTCTGGATTAGGATATGTGCACTCAGGAGGTACGTTGGTAGTGTCATCAACTGGATCTTCCACATCTAGATTTTCTACCAGGTCTTCCTCTGGTGGAGGATTCATCATGTGAAGAGGCTGGAGGGAAGAAGACGCTGTGGAGTCGGTCTCGGTACAGATGCGTCCAAATGGCTTATGGGAAGAAGAGGTATGTCAGGGGTTTAAACACAGAACACTTGAGATTTTAGCAGTGTAATGTAAGGCCTAGAATGCACCCTACTATTCAAAACAGAAAAATATTTAAGCAGGGCAGAATGGTTCTCTTGCTTTTTCTTCTCCCTTTCACAGAGATTCCAGTTTATATTCTCTGCTCTCTCTCAGTAAGCCTCAGTTTTTGGGCAAAAACAATAAGTGGAGAGGAGAGAGAAGGACGTGGCAGTGGTGGTGGTTGTTACTATAGTTGTTCTCAAGTTATTATTAGTAGTTATAGAGCTTGCTTATAATTGTTATTGCCTATTTTAGCATGAGTTCAACATGCATATTTTTCTCTTTTCGGGAGAGGGGAAGGGGGAGGGTGTTTGCCTGTGGCCTTGTCTCCACGGCCCTTGGTGCAGTGCAACTTGGACTAGGCTGGGCCAGCAGGATGAAATAAGACTACTTGCAGCACGGCACACATAGGGGCCCACTCCCCTGCAACGGGTACCACCTAGGGTCTAAGCGCTCCTGCCCTTTTCACTGGAACAAAAACAAAAAGTAGGCTTACCTACCAACTAATAAGAAATTTTTTGTTAATGGCAATAAGCCTTCTTCTTCTTCTTCTTCCTTTTTTTTTTTTTTTTTTTAACAACCAGGGGTATCCTGCACTTTCGGTGGCTCTAATCCCCTAGGACTTCTCACTTGTGCATGCCAACCACACCCAGTTGCCAAGTAAAATCGGGAATAAACCCGATGGGCTGGCCACCAAGGAGGGAATCAAACTCGTACCATTGGAACTAAGTGAGAATCCCAAGCCAAATGTCCTGCCTTCTTGGTTTTTCAATTGGAACAAAGAATTAAAAAAGGAAAAAGAAAAACCTACTTCCTAGGTCATCAATAAATTTTGGTCTACAGGGGCTACTAATGTAAAGATAACTATATTCAAAATTCATTATAATAGCATTAGGAAAAAATGTATTTATTACAATTAGCCAGATTAATCAAGTCCTGGGTCTGACACTGAACATAGGACAAGGGAAAAACAGTCAAGGGGCAAAAATGTTAATCACAATCCAATATTAGCAATCCAATATGCCAATTCCTAATTGATCTTTTGATACAAATAAAGAAATGCAAATTTCCCTCAAAATTTTAATTGAGAAGTAAACGATTAAAGTTTAAACTATATTGCTCTGTATATATTCATAGTCAATCCATTCACATATGTACCCCGCAAAATATTTGGGGGGAAAACACAACAATCGTAGAGGCACAAAAACAAATAAATGCATTCTAGAGGTCTCTGCCTTACCTCTAAGGTAGTGAAGGACTCTTTTATTATTGAAGCATCCTCCTGAAGGGTGCACATGAAAAGCAATGATTCCAGCCTTTTAAAAGCAAATGGGATGTCAACCAAGACTTTTAGAAACCGGTCGGCAGGCCCAAGCCGAGAAAGTTCACCACTGAAAAGCCTAAGTTTCAGTTCTTCTTCTGGTGTTGGTGCCATCTTTAGCAAAGTCGGAAGGAGCTCTGACGGAAGCTCATTACCTGATTCAACTAAGAAAGTTAGACACTGCTGTCAATGCACTAAGATCTGCACATAAGTGCAAATTAAGCTCCACACCAAAGAAACAGAATATTGAAATGGCATGCACCATTTTAAGCATACCAATCCAGTAATGCATATCAATAAATATCTATACAGATTGGTCATTTTCTTATTCAATTTATCTTTCTGTCTCCCTGAAGGAAAAGGTTTTCTCAACTTCCTATCTCATCTTTGAAAATATATCAAACAGCTCAGTAAAGTGACCTGATATTTCAGTGACAATAAATCACATGGTTATACTTATGATACCTTTGGTCAATAAAACATCCGGCCAATTTACATAAAAAATCAATCACGAATATTTGTTAGTAGTTCAATGATAATGAATTCATATAAGTAGTTAAAACACAAACCCTTAGGTGGATATCTATTGCCAACGACTCAACAGAAGTATAAGTATTAACTTTTGGAAATTTTGCACTCAACACCTTTCATGCTTATAAGTTGACCACTGTCAAGTTTCCAATTCCTCAAATTCATTATCATGAATGGAGTCAGTTCCTATTAAAAAAATGGCTGTTGCAGTGCTATTCAAAATTAACATTCCAGAAGCTTTACAAGTCGAGTTCCATTACTTCTAACTTATGTGTCAAAAAGGAAAATAGTGGGGAAAATTACCTTCTTGAAGTGCATCACAAACTTCTTCTGTTGTCACATTCAACGCTCGTAAAAGAATCGACAAATTTTGAGCCTTTTTTGAATCAATAATTTGAATATATTGTGTTGAAGGGTCTCGGGATGATGACTCTTTCTTGGGATCATTTTTGTTTTTCTCAGGCTGGGCATACCCAAATAGAGTTTCTATCATCTCTTCATTGAACCTGTAAGTCAGTAGAAAAATATATACTGCATTTTCGGTAGCTTGCAATACTTAGAAATCCACAAGTAACATCAAAGAAACACAAAAATCGACTTACTGGAAAGATCCTGATTTAATTTGATGCCAAACCATTGAATGGTCAGGGTTGGCTAGAACCTTGTCCCAGAAGAATGGCTTTAGCTTAGTTTTGGAAGTATCAGCTTCACCCCCTTCACCAGCAGTACCTGATGGATGATTGGGCCCAAGAGGTAGAGGTCGAAGAGGCTTGGAGCCCATGGCAGGAGGCCGAGGAGGGACACCACTTTTTGGAGGTGGTGGAGGGCGAGGACCAGTCTTTATGCCAGAAGGTATGGGTGGAGGCGGTGGTCCTGGAGGGGGAGGCCTTGGGCTGCCAGAAGTAGGTTTCAGAGAAGGTGGTACAGCAGGCGGCGGCTGGGGAGGAGTTGCCTTGCCAGGAGGCAGTTCAGGAGGCAAGAGATCCACCCTTCCAGGAGGAGGCGGTAGAGGAGGCAATCCAGGAGGATTGCCCAGCCTTCCAGGCGGGGGCTTCAGAAGAGAAGCTGAGATCTGTACAGAATCCTCCGCTGAGATTTTGGCAGCACCACCTATGGCTACTACTGACTGAGTACCAGCTTTTGAAGTATTGAGAATATTGGTCTCAGCATAAAAATTGCCACCCAGAGATGAAGCCATTTTATTATTGTTTAAGCTGGTATTGATTGACTGGTTATCAAGCTTTCCATGGTTAATAGAATTCCCTAAAGCAGATGATTTATGTGACGAACCTGAAAAGCCAAAGTTCAAAATAACATCAGCACATCAAAATGCAATTGAAGTTTACAATAATGGGATGACAGAGGAACTGTGTATCTACCAATAGAATAGTCACTTAAGCTTAAGCTGAGAAGAGGCCTCTCATCGTTCCTTCCACGTCCAGAGCGATTCCTACAAAAGCATAAAAAGAGCAATGCAGAAAAAACAAATGTCACTGCTGCAGTTACAACAACAGCAATGACAACTGTTTTATTGCTGCTATTTTGCTTATTTGACTCTACATTTGTAGCAGAATCAGGAGTCGCAGAAGAATGTCCACCAGCCGTAGGTTGTAAGTGTGAACCGCTGAAATTGGGTGGGAAAAAGGGCGGCATTGAAGAACCAGGAACCCCAGAGCTTGAAGGTATTGGAGGGGATGATGCTGGACTAAATTTTGGAGATCCAACTGCAGGGGGTGGAACAGGTGCTGGTACAGAACTCTGAAGCAATTGACGTCGTCTAGGAGCATCAGTTCTGGCAAACAAGAACTCCACATACTTGGTGTACCAATTCTTAGAGCGACCCTCTTCTCCAGAAACAAGGAACAAGAGATTATTCTTTCTTATACAATCCAAAAGATTTCTCTTGATTTCAGGTTCTTTGGCCAGTAACATACTTTTTGAAATGATTTCATTATGGATACCAGACTTTTCCTCTGGAACATATAATTCAAGATCTTCAACAGCTTCCTTTGCATTGATCAACTCTACCTCGCAATGGACCCATAATAGCTCTGCCTGCAGTTCATCTGATATCAGTATCTGCTTGCACATTTGTGGGCGGAATGAGTAAAAAAACAACCAATCTTCATACAAACAAGAACTAAGAGAAGCACTTAATCAATCTTCATACAAGTTATACGACTAAACAACAAGAAACAATATTATCAACCCATGATCAAACGTGCATTCCATGTAAAATGCAAACATAGGAGAACAAAGAAACACAAACATATAGGGATATATGAATAATTTACAGTGATATTAGAGGTAATAGGCTACTACCAGATCCTCATTTATACCACCCAAAGCCGAGTGGGGCTGATTGTCCACTAATAGTTCTTTTGCCCTCCTCTTGTCTTCTGAACCAGCAGCTGCCAAAGCTAAAAACAGAAGGGCAAATGCAATGAAACAAAGCATTCCTCTACACCCATTTGTTCCTGAGTTGACATTCCAAAAGCATACTATACTTTTCATCTCATCAGAACCCCCAAAACTGAAACCCAAAATCTCTGTATCCTGGTATTCCTTCAAATCTCCCTCCAGTAAACCCTAGAAAGCATTCACCATCCGTCAACACAAAAACAAACGTAATCTTTTCAGCATTTGTCTACAACCCAATTTAGTTTTTCCCTAGAAAACCCTTCAAACGTTCCAATCGTAGGCTCCCACCAATATTCTTGGCCAACGACCAACAAAATTTGAGCAAAAACACAGAGCCTGGTATCACAAACTCTCAAACTAACCAAAAACCAGAATTATTGTTTCCCAAGAAACGTCAAAATATTGAACCAATTGAATACCCACCACCCAAAATCATGCAATAAGAGCTCCAATGAACTGAATCGTTCAAATCAATCCCCTCCAACCTCCAAATAATATTTCGAAATTCTTCACCCAGAAAAGGAACCTACAGCGAAATTCCTACACTTGGGTTTTTGTTTTTGACCAGATCCACGCACAAAACGCAATAGCTGTAGAACAAATGGGTAAGAAGAGCAACGTGAGTTGACCAGGAAAATTGAAAATTCACAAGAAGAGGTAAAAATTTTCTCGGAAATCCATCGTATGAGAGCTGCCTAATAAATGGAGCTTTTCGTGTTGTATAGTCTAATCTAATTTATGAGTGTGTTGATTTTTGGAATTTTTGTTCATCCAATTCTTACATTTTTGTTTCCTTTGGATTAATAAAGCGAGAAGGACGCGGAAGGGGCCGTCTTCGGGAGAAATTATTCAGTGCTCCGTCTTCGGAGCATCATCAGATCTTTGGACTTTATGGAAAATTCAGAAAAGCTGGAGGCCAATGTTGACCACTCAATGGGTTTTTTTGTAAATTTTATTTTAGATAGTATAGAAAAACGATTAACTATATAACTCCAATAAAGATGAATCATGACCAGTCTCCTGACTCTAGCTGTGAGTTAAAAATTATTACGAATAAATGTTAATATTTGAGATTAGGCAGTGTTTGAATATGACTTTTTTAGTAACTTATGTCTTTTTAAAAATGTATTGGGCTCCATGTTACAAAAAAAAAAAGAAGACTTTTTATAATTAATTCAAACTTGAAAAAGTGATATTTTAAAATTAATTTATAATTTATGACTTATGGCTTATAAGCTGTCTGTTCAAGTACTCCCTAGGTGAACATTAAAAAAAAATTTGTACATAATTTTTATATTAAATGATGTGTTTATTTGTAGTTCTTTTATTTCAAATTGAAAAGCTCTACTATTTTTAAAATACAGAAAAAAAATTTATGCTTAAACACTCACTATCTCAGAAATATTCACAAAAATTTGCATATAAAAATTCGGTAAGAATAAAATTTTTCATGAAATATGTATTTAGGCAGCCATACTTACTTTAGCCATCTCAAATCACTAGGAAATGTCTTTTTTCATTGTCTGTAATATTTTATTTGCCAAAAAAACCAAGCTAATGCTTAATTTGTCTTTATAGTTTTTTGTTTTTTTGTTTTTTTTAACAGTTGTTGTATTGGGATACAGCACCCATTTATGGAAGGATGTAACCTTATCGGATCAGGTCATGATTCAATATTGTCAACCTCCATTTCTAAGTAATTGATTCTTGAAATAAACCATTTCTAAATATCCCATTTGAAACGAAGCCCAATTTGGCTTGTTTGGATTAACTTATTATAAGCTTATGGCATAAATTAATCCAAATGAACTGATTCTCCCTCACTCTCACAAACCATATCAGGATAAGTGAGAGGAACTTGCATTTGTTTTTGTTTACAAGAATATGAAAAACAAAAGCAATAAGAAATTTATAGTTTTTCATGTTCCAAAAAAAACGAAACGTATTGAAAACATCTGTTTTCATTTTTGAATGGAATCAGTTTCAAAAACTCAAAAAATATATTTTTCTTGATTCTTAAAATTAGAGTATTATTTAAAATATTTTCAAAAATAAGTTCCGAAGGGTAGTTTATCAAAGACGATCTTGATGAAATAGTTACTGAAATTAATTTGTCAACTACAGTTTTAAAAATTTTAAAAATTGAAAATAAAAAACCAAAAAAGAAACCGTTTCCAAAACGGCTGCTACCCAATGCCTCTTAGCCCTTAAGACTTGGTTTTATATTACAAATGGTCATGGGCTTGGTCAACCTCAACTCCAGCCTTATCAATGACCCACAGAAACCCATAGTGCAAAGGTCCATACAGCCCAGTTTCAAATGGTTCACAATGGGAAACAACCTTAGGCCTTAGATTCTATTTTCCAGTAAGAAACAGACCTGTAGATTCAATTTTCAAGTCTGAGATGAACAAACAAAAAAAAAAAAAAAAAAACAAAAACAAAACCTATAAACCAATCAACCTTGAATTAGGCAATTGTTTTCAAAAGACACTATCATAATAAGAAGGGTAATGCTATATAATTGAAAATTTTATTCAAAATCTTAATTGTCAGGTTAAGACCTTAAATTTACATGTAATGTCTTATATTTCTCTAATACATATGGTATATGGCACAGGTAAACCAAATTTATGGAGATTGAGAGCCATTGGAACTTAAAAGAAGTTAGAAATTAAAATATATTATGAGCAAGGATTTTCTCCAATCCAAATTGGAGGAATTCCGCCTGCTTTATTTACGTGGTAGCACACCATGCTGCTATGTATTAAAACTGTGTTATTAATCTATTTGTATTCCTTTTATATTTTAGGTATCAATCATTAGATTACTATATCTGTAAAAAATATTCAAATAGAAATAAATGTCAATATATAATCAAATTGTATATTGTCATATACATAGAGCAGGAGGATTTCCTCCAACGTACATAGGGCATGAGGATTTTCCAGGTTGAAGGAAATCCTTGTTCATATATTATTCTTTCTCAATATTCTTGCCGAGTTTTCGGTCAATCACGAAAGGATAATTATTCTCTTAATAATGAGTTCTATATCTTTATTCCAGCTGCCAGCTTCAGGTGAGAATTAGCTACATTATCCGATAACTTTTTTTCTTTTCTATCGTGTAACGGTTGTTATATTTGACTTTTCAGTTATCTCAAGATTGGCAACACTTGATAAGCCTGTCCATCTTTGATGGGGAGCACAACTTTTGGCCAGGCCACACTAGCTATTGTGGCTCCAGTATTGTCTCATGGCCAAAAATTAAAAAATGATCGAAACATCCACCAAACAGACACCAATCTTGCTTTTTGGAAAGGGTAAATACAGAGGTGCCAAAACCAAAACTAGTTGCATTGCACTTAGGTTATCTGTACTATATGTCAGTTTTGTTTTCGAAAAACGATAAAAGAGCACATGAGAACAGGTAGCTTCTTCACAATAGACACCTGATAGAGATTATAAATACTCCTTTCACACAAACTTTACTTGCAATAGGCTCTTACCTTTTTTTTTATTAAGTTTATAATTAAGACAAATACTATATAAATAGAAAAGTTATACAAAATTTTTTTAACTGAATGATATAGATAGATTAACAAAACAAAGTACCTAAAGGGACAGGTTTTTGTACCCCTAACAAGCAAATTATTTCTATTTTGACCTTTTTTCTTTTTTTTTTGATGATGTGAAAAAATTTGTCCAAGACAAGGCTCTTTATACCCACCATCTAGAGAGTAAATTCTATAAGAGATTGATAATACTCACAATCTACCAATCTCGAGTAAAACATGAATTTCCCATTAAACAATTGTCTTCAAAGTGCCTGATACTAGTATAACGGTTTGCTCTTAAAAATACTTAATGCAACACAAAGAACTCAAACTCGGGTAGCGCCGACGTTACCACAAGTGATACACTTCTTACTTCATACTCCTTAACTAAGCAAACCCAGGTGGAGTTTTAAACACTTAAAGTCAATCGCTGGTGCCAAATGAGGATCCCTTTTCCTCCCAAAAGATGAAGAAGGGCTCCAGCCACTAAGCTAGCCCAGTAGGTTTTCTTTAGTTTTGGCCACATCCTCTGTAGAAGAAGACAGCCATTTGTTTGCCGTGTGCTGCACAAGGAATCTACACATGCCTAATCAGCCTGCCACAGTTCTTAATTTCTTCCTAATGAACAAGGTCTAGAAAAATATTCCTTTAGCCTTACAATCCATATATTCCCAGAGAATTTGTTCTCTGCTTTTCCAAAAAGCCAGTTCTCACTCTATAAGAAAAAGCATTACATCTCAAACTCCATTCATCACAATTCTAGTTCTTTGAAGTCTTCAACCCACAAATGACTAGTTCCAGGCAGCTTGAAGTTCAATCAGAAGATCGAAATCGTCAGAAATGATGTGTTCCTCTGACCGAAGACGTGTTTGCAACCTTGATGTCCAAAGGTAGTACTCCAACAGTGCATACAGTTTCGGTGATGGGTTACTCTTCAGTCCATTGTTGTTCGGAAAATTCTTCAATCCATCTGATGCCTTCCCACTATGGGAGTTTGAATCTGATATTTTGTTATCTAAGCTCCGGAGCTCTGGTGAGAAAACTGTCGATTGTTTCCAAATTGATGCTGATTATGTTCTGAAAGCAGAATTACCAGCTGAGTGTTCAGATAGATGGCTGTTTCAATAATTTTGAGACTGCATTGACACTAGAATGGAATTTGAAATGCATAAATTAACTTATTTAGAGACTCTAGAATGAGATATCAAATGGGTTTATATTGGAAGAGTTGGGGATAAGGCCAAAAAACTTCCAGAGGTTTATTTCAGAAAGTGGGTTTTAGCAGAGATGGTGAAATTTTCTTGACACGATTGATTTGTCATCACAGGAGATGGGAAAAGTGGTGTTTTTAAAGTCTGTCGAGAATGGGAAGGTTGCGGAGATAAGTGGGCAATGGAAGCATGCAAAGAGAGTTGAAGGCAAAGGACTGGAGAAGTGGCCACTGGTGGGAACATGGGTAATTTCGAAGTCTTGGGCTGCCCGAAAATGCAGATTGGAAGAAAATGGAGGCGTATGTGAACAATGACATAGTTCTAGGGATTAGAATTCCTAAGAAGCCTTTGGATTGTGACGACACTAGAGGAATCGATGGGGCAACAAAAGAGTCTGAATCCACTTGAGATTAAACATATATATATATAGTTCGCGAAGGACATGTTTATAACATATTATGTATGTGATTAAAGTAAGTGAAATAATAGTAAGAAGAAGAATTAATAACGAAGAGACTGCCAACAACACTCAATCTGAACAAGCAAGCATTCAAACTTAAAGCATAAGCAGAATGATTAACGACTTTCAATTGCTTGACATTGAATCTTTAGGCCTTGTAGGCAAGGCCAAGACCTCACATCAGAGCCTCGAGCTAAAGATTCTTACAAGCTTCTGAATCTTCTCGACTCAAAGGATAAGTATCCAAGTCGAATTGCAGGACTTGGGAAGTTCACTAAAGTTGGAATGGAGGTATTGTGAGGATTGATGGCTAAAGGTAGAGAATTGTTGAAGCGAGGACATCACCTTGACCTCGAGGGTCTCAAGGTGTTGGAAATAATACTTCACTTTTCTATTAAACTGTGTGTGTAAGAAGTGTTTGGCAATTAATGCAATTAGTACAAAACTAGTAATCAACTAGAAAGCAACTAGAAGCAATTCTGAAAATATCAATACAAAACTTGAACAACATACCTAATTGTCGTACTTAATTAGAAATTTTGATGAATAGAAAATCGTAGAACTGAAAATTAGATCAAGTTGAATGTGTGATACTCTCTCCTTAAAGATAGAATCATCCCCCATAATTAGTACTCAAGGAAAAATGTGTGTCTGCCTCCCAAAATAAAATGATTACCACTGCTTTTCCAACACAAGGTGCAATTGAGCCCTTTGCCTTGACCTGTAAGAGAGGAAATCTTAAACACATGATTCTTGTGGCCACGTGTCACTCATACGTGCATCGGGCACTCCTATAAATGCACAATGCAACCAAAAGTTAGCATAAGACAAATTTGGGATGAAGAGAGAAATCTCTTTGCAATTCATTATTTGAAGCTACACTGCCATTCTCTCTCTTCCTCAATTTCTTATGTCCTCTAGCTCCTAATGACTCCTACCATCTGATCTTCTGCTAATTTCTACCTCTCCAGCCTCTACTTTGAAGCATCTACAAGCCTCAATTGACTAAGATGTCTTAGACCAACCCCCAAATCGCTGGTGTCTAATAAGCTTTACAAATTTCTATTATTCTAGAACTTACATAATCTTATAAACTTGCATATAGGAAAAAATACGTGTGAAGGCAACACATTGTGGTGGTTAAACGAGGGTTGCCGCTGCTAACCCTTAATTAAGTGTAATGAAGCAGGAGTTAGTGATGCAGGCCAACGCAATTCCCCTTGGAACCATGGTCCCAGAAATGTGTGTCATGGTCAACCAAACTAGCGCTGTCCGGCTTCAAATCCAGTAGATTAATCCATTCCATAAAACTGAAAATCTGCCATTTGTAATGTTTTAGACGTTGTTTACAAATCCATTAGCCTCTAATGCAATTAGGGAGGTTCTGTCCTTTTCTTCTTAACTCCTATTGCTGGAGTTGAAAGTGAGAAAAGTGAGTCTCAAAGAGAAGTGCCAGAACAAACTAGGCAAATTTAGGATAAAAGAATTGTAAGTTCATGCTTTGACCATTAGTTTGAAACAAGATGGTCCAGGACTCTATAGTCCCCAAATAACTATATTCAGGCTGAGTTAATGACTGATCAATTTCAGCTAAAAAGGAAAATTGATTGATCTATTTTGTAATCCATGAGATTATAAAGAAATAAGTAAAAAAAATTGGAATTAGTGATTCAAGAAAAAAAATCAGGCTGCCGCCTTCTATCTACTAAAAAAAAAAAAGACGGAGGAGTTGCATTAAGATAACTGTTAGTTAGCAGCATCAAACCAGAACAAACAAATAACGATTAGTTAAGAGAGTTAAAAACATAAGCCACGTGAATATCTTGGGCCTTCTATTGCGAATGAATATGGAAATTTTCAAGTTTATCATGGACAGACATTTTTTTTTTGATCGAATCATAGACAGACATTAACATATGAGTAATTACAGCCTGTTTGGAACTTGGGGAAAGGAAGAGAAAACAAAAATTTTCCTTCCTTTCCATGTCTGGTTTCTAGTTTTGGGGCCTTTTGGGGAAGAGAAAAAAATCCCAAGAAGAAGAAAAGAAAATTTTATTTTTATCTCATTTAATTTTCTTCTTTGTTTCCTTTTCAGAAGTAACTCTGTTATGCCTTTCCTGTCCTCTTTTCCTTGAATTTCGAACGAGGAAACTTATTTTTTCTTCTACTTCCTTTCATTTTGTTTCCAAAACCCAACAAAGAAAAATAATCACTTTCGGTATGATTTCTCTCTCACTTCTTTTCTATTCATTTAGCTTTCCCTTCCACAAGTTCCAAACATGGGCATTATCAAACATCATCCTACTTTGTTTTCTCCTCTTATGGTTGTTCAGATATATATCATATAATAATCATAAAAACCAAACTAACCTATACTTTGAAGACGCTTAAAGACAATACAAGTAGTTACGCCTCAGCATGTGAGACCTTTGTATTATCTTTACGTTAGCATCAAAATCAAGAACTACAATTGCTTGATAATGAGGCAATACCATTTGAGGCAATTCCTACCGTCATTAATGCACTTTTTTGTTATGGCAAGCTATTGACTCTACCTTCTATATATATGCCTACGTGTTATAGTATACAAATTCACATTTAAGGTGGAAGGTGCTTGGTCGCTGTTTGGCAATCCACATCAATTGAAATTACAGAAGATCCTTAGTAATTACGGGTTACCTTGAAAAGGCAAGCAATGAACATCAACAGCTTTGAAAGAAGTTCAGTCTTTGTTTGATTAGGTCTATAGAGATTTGGATGATATTGGATTGGAGAATAGAGAGCATATCACTATTCGATTATCTTTTTTAAGTGAAGTGTTAGTGCAACACGTTTAGCATAAAACATATATATACATATGTAGAGAGAGAGAGAGATTTGATGAGGGTTGAATTAATTAGATGAGGAGGATGGATGAAGAAGAAGCCCTTCAAAAAGGAGGAGAGAAAAAGACTACAGGGACTGCAACCAAGCACCAAGAAAGGAATAGAAATACCAACTGCCACACCATGTGAGGTGGGTACTTCCTGATTTTTACCCTATCATAAAAGAGAGTGGTGGAAAAAGTTATAGGAAAATTAAAGTGAAAATTCTTGACGCCCATAAGAAGCAAGACAAAACATTTGTGTAATTGTAAACAAGTGAGAAAATTGGGAACTCAGTATTTAGTTGTTTGGAGAGAGAGAGAGAGAGAGAGAGAGTATGTTTTATCTCAATTATGAAAAATGCTATTATTATGTTTGGTTTTTTGAGAATATGAGTCGAAATAGTGACTGTTTTAGTTTAAAATGAAAGGAATATAAACAGTTGTATTATCGTGTATAAATATTTAAATTTAATTTGTATAGCATTACTTCAAAATTATTATCATATTATGGTGATCTATGAAGGTAATCCTCTCCCTATTCTACAAATTGCAGGCCAATTGGATTGAATTTTTTCTAAGTGTATTTAATACTTTTGTGCATTAGAGGTGAGGGACTTTATAATGGGATTTTTGGTTTTAGATATTGGCATGAGCAAAAGAGAAAAAAGTTAGATGTTACTTTATAAAATGATAAAGCAAATATATGAATTGGCACAGTGGGAGTGGATGCAAATTGAATTACCAGTTGAACCTAACCATTAATTGGGAGTGTATGCTAATTCCAGAGGATTGTAAGGATATATTCCATATCTAAGCAACAACACAACCTCGTACTATTGTCCACTAGTAACAAACTTCATGTCTATTCCCCTTCTTACATTTTTTTTTTACTTAGTCCCAACCAAAAATAAACTTTATCTTCATGCTCTATTGCTATCTCATCCATTTAAGGGACAAAATAAAAGGGTATACAATAATCCTGCAGTCCCTCAGCTCAAAGCACATCAAATTTGAGTATCTGTGATGCAAATTTCATTAAACTATAGAAAATTTATTTGATCCTAGAAATCTTATTGATTAAGCGAATGCCGCTAAACACCAATTGCCAATATCTATATATATTTTCCTTTTGAACGTTTTGACATAAAAACTAAAGAATGTGCATATCCATTGGTATGTTTTATGTTTTAAAATTTTAATAATAAAAAACAAGTGCTTCATTCCTACATTATTATTAGTTTTTTTTACGATTAAACTAAATCTCCTCCTTGTAAATATCCACGCCAAACGGTGATTTGTTTGCGTGACCATCTATTAATAATTTCTCCGTTTGATAAGTTTTTTATTTTTTTTTAGAGAAAGGCACTACAAACAAACACATACACACCCAGCAAGCAAACTCAACACACAACATAGTTAAAGAGATCACAATTCCAAACAATACGTCAAATTGAAAGATTAAAAAGGGCCTAAATACCAAACTTACTTAGGGTCATTAGCTGATGTGGAAAACAAATCGAAGCACACACATGACCTATGGTGGCCCAATTCCTATATATTTCGCTGATAAAAGATTATTCTAGAATATAACGTTTATTGACTTTTGTCAATTAAAAAACAAGGAGAGAGAAACATAAAATTTAAAAAAAACAAAAAACCATTATGAAATGAGGTTAGATGATGGGGGCATACTAGTCATTAAGGTTTTCTAACGAATCTCTCTCATAAGATAAAACCGCCCAGCTTCGATTTTTTCAAAAAATTCGAAAGCGCAACGCTCTCCAACCGACTCGTCGACCTCTCTACAAACCCTCAACTCACCGAGTCAATCTCAGATTCATCAATCTACCAATCGGGTTTAGGGAGAGAGAAATAAGAGAGACTAGAGAGCAGCTTCAGAGAGACACAAAGATTGGAAATTAAAAAAAAAAAAATTAAGAGTGAATTTCTAGTTTCTTTACTCTGTATTTGGTGATAAAGAACTGATTTCGCTGTCGAAGTTCAATTTTTGCGATCATGAGTTCCTGCAAATTAAAGCAACGGCCCTGATACATCGATAGCTTTCAGTGCAATCCATGGCCCCACCAGAATCAGACCCACCTTACGCCCCAACTTTCTCTCCCTAATACTCTCTCACTCTTCAAATGGCTTCCAAGAACCAGAAGAGGCCTCCAGTACCCAACATTGCCACTCCTGCAAGCCCTTCAAATGTAAGGTTCGATTTACTCTCGAGTGCCTCCGTTTTCAAGCATTTCGGTTTCATTCTTCATAATGGGTGCCTTCCTTTTGATCTGTTTCCAGACAAAAGATAGGGTGTTTTGAATCGTTTTTTTTTTTATTTGTAGAAATGTTTAGTTGAAGAAGTTTTGGAAGATAAGCGGCGGAATATCGGAGTTGCGCAGATGGTGGGGCCGGCGAATGGCAGCAGAACCCGGCACGCCTTCTCGGTTGTGAATGGCGGTCAAGATCTAGCTCTGGCCCGCGGGCCGGCCAGCAATGCGGGTTCCGATTGCAGCAGTATCGAGTTTTCAAAGGAGGATATTGAGGCATTACTGAATGAGAAAATAAAAACAAAGAACAAATACAATCTTAAGGTTAGTGGATTTTTAGAGTTTTAAGTTAATTTCACTGAAAGAACCATGAGATTGGTTGTGTTTTTGTGTTTATTATTTATGTGAAACATTTTACGTGTTTTTAGGAAAAATGTGACCAAATGATGGAGTATATTAGGAGGCTCAGGCTTTGTATTAAATGGTTCCAAGAGCTTGAAGGGAGCTACCTCTTGGAGCAAGAGAAGCTAAATAATTTGTTGGAAATGGCAGAGAAGAAATGTGCCGACATGGGTATGATTGGTTTCTCCCGTTTCACTGGAGTCCATTGGAAAATTTGAATTGTTCATTAATGTGAATTGATTTGCTTTGCTCTTAGAGATGCTAATGAAGGCAAAGGAAGAGGAATTAAATTCAATTATTATGGAACTGAGAAAGAATTATGCATCTTTACAAGAGAAATTCACGAAGGAAGAATCAGATAAGTTGGTAAGCTGATGGAAGAATTATATTGATCTGAAAGTCTCGTGGCTTACGGAATTCTATTTTGTCAATATCTTTTGTGAGGAATTGATATGTTGAATACAACAATTAGGCTGCAGTGAGTTCTCTTGCAAGAGAGAAAGAGGCTAAAGCTGCTGCAGAGAGATTGCAAGCTTCTCTTTCGGAAGAGCTCCAGATTGCTCAACGAGAGAACTCAAGTGCTTGTCAGAAGGTTATTCCAAAGGATGCAATTTGAATTTCAGTAAAAGAACTTTTTTTCCATTTATCTGCCAGAAATCACTTCACTATGTCCTCATCTGGGTACTTGGATTCTGCAGATTTCATCGCTTAATGATATGTACAAGCGGTTGCAGGAGTACAACACAAGTTTGCAACAGTACAACAGTAAACTTCAATCAGAGCTTGCTACAACTAATGAAACCCTTAAGCGCGTGGAGAAAGAGAAAGCTGCTGTAGTTGAGAACCTCAGCACCTTAAGGGGTCACTATGGTTCGCTGCAGGATCAGCTTACTTCATTTCGAGTAGGTTCCTTCTTCTCTGTGTTATCCATTAGCACTGCAAACAATGAAACTATACATTTCTGTATATGATTTCATGCGGCATCAAAGATAGTGTTTACCCATATGCCAATTCTATAAAAACTCAAACATTCTTGGGTATCTCAAGTGTTTATTTCAAAATTTGTCTATTGCATGAAATTAGGAGGGACTATAACTGTCAAGAAGAACTGGAGAATGAAGGAAACATGTTTAATTACCAGTGTGCATACTTTCATTTAAAGAAGCAAATTAACAGTTCTATGATCAAGGATTTTTGTCTACTCACCTAGGCCCAATGCTTGGTTGTGGTTTTGCTTTCACTTTGTTGTCATATGTTTCTATTTATTGTGGCATCTATCTTCTTGGAAACTTGTAATTCTATGCTAATTTTGATAAGGATCTGGTTCAGTCGTAAACGTCTACATGACTACATAAATGACACTGTAACATGTCATTTAATTCACAAGCCATTTATATTTTTATGTTCTAATGAAAATTCATTTATTATCTTGGACAAGGTGTCATTTTATTTAGCATTATGCATTCAACTTGATGATCTGGGTTGCAATGCTGGAATCAAATTGTGATTGGTTATTATTTACTGGTGATCTACTTCTCACATAGTTTGATGTCTGAATGAGTGTTCATTTGTTGATTATTTTGTTAGGCTTCTCAAGATGAGGCTATGAAGCAGAAAGAAGCTCTTGTGAATGAAGTTGGCTGCCTTAGGGGAGATCTGCAGCAAGTGAGAGAAGATCGTGATCGCCAATTGTTACAAGTACAGGATTTAACAGCTGATGTGGTGAAATATAAAGAATGTACTGGAAAATCCTTTGCTGAGTTGGACTGCCTAACATTAAAGTCCAATGAGTTGGAGGTCTGTTCTGCTTCTCTACTTCCCTTTTTTTTTTTTTTTTTTTTCCCTCAAAAACAGATTAGGATTTAATTAATAAATCGTTAAGTTGTGTTTTGTTCAACAGGCAAGATGTATGTCTCAAAGTGAACAGATAAGAACGTTGCAAGATCAACTTCTTGTTGCAGACAAGAAATTACAGGTATCATCATCTGGAATTTTGGATTTCTGAGAGGATGAATAATAGTTGGAGGAATGTAATTTGAATTGATGCTCTATGTTCGTCATAGTGTTTACCTGTTTGAAGGAAGGATAGTTTACCATTAACCGCTTACTATTGAGTGAATTTAATGTTTTTTCAATGTTATGCTTTCAGATGTCTGACATATCTGCATTGGAGACAAGAACAGAATTTGAAGAACAAAAAAACCTTATTCATGACTTACAATGTCATCTTGCGGATGCAGAAGTGAAAATTATTGAAGGAGAGAAGCTACGTAAACAGTTACACAATACTATATTGGTAAATATTTTATACAACGCTCCTTTTTTTTTTTTGGTGGTATGCAAACATTTTCACTATTAAACTCTTTTCCACTGCAGGAGCTAAAAGGGAACATCCGTGTTTTCTGTAGAGTAAGACCTTTGTTGCCTGATGAAGGTGTAGGTACAGATCCAAAAGTTATTTCTTATCCCACAACAACAGAAGCACTTGGACGGGGCATTGACTTGTTACAATCTGGTATATCTTTATTTCTTTACTAGAAAAATCTTAATAAAGTTCATTTGCAGTATGCATTGCTTTGTTTTTGTTTCTTTTTTGTTTTTACATGCTTTATGTGTACTCCGATCTCACACCATGGTTCTGTTGTCATCAGGACAAAAACATTCTTTCACATTTGATAAAGTATTCATTCCTGATGCCTCACAAGAGGATGTTTTTGTGGAAATCTCACAGCTTGTACAGAGTGCTCTTGATGGTTATAAGGTAATCTGTTGCCTAGTTGACTCCAATTTTAGTTACTTAGGTAAAACAATTTGCACCAAGTCATACGGTGTAGCTATTATATCAACATAGGCCGCATATGTAAAAAACTATGATTATAAGAAATCTTTCAAAATCATTGTCATCTCCAGTCATTCTTACTTCTTGAGTTTTCTGTCCACTCAATATGTGGACACTTTGTTTGTAATAATGATTGTTATTATCATTATTTTCCCTGTTTGGGCTATAATGTCGTTTTGCTCGTATCTAAGAAGCACGGACACGAGTGTTGGACATGCCGACACAACAAAATAATATATTTTTATATTTTTTATATGTCATATATATAAGTACTTTACAAAAAAAGTGAAAAATATACAAGATAACACCAATTAAAAAGTAAAAAATATACAAGATAAAACAACATATTTAACTGCTTAATCGGTAGCAAATCATTCACAATTAGTTAATTACATTCTATTAAAATTGATAAAATAAACAAATACATTAACAACAAAAATATTATTCTATCAATACATAATATGATGAAGTCATAAACTACTGAAACCATTAAAATGTCATTACACGTCATCAACTATCCATCATCATCTAATATAAAAACCATGAAAGACTCTCAAAAACAAATTAACCACCAATACAAGTAGCATACTTATTTTCCTTCTTCTTCTTTTTCATTTAGTTTTAAAATTTATAGTTGAGCCCCCGCAGTATCCCTAAAGTGTCCAAAATGAGACATGAATGTCCGAGCTGTGATTGATGTAAAAATAAATAAATAAAAAATCGGACACGTAAAACGGAGTGTCCGACACGTGTCCGCGAGTGTCCGACATGTATCGGACACGGATATGGCTCCTCCAACAGAGTTTCCCTGCTTTCTAGGCTCGTATAGTTCTTGCAATTGGTGGCTAAGTATGGACAATTAAAGTTATCTAAATATGAATGGTAAGTGTGGATAATTAACGATTTAAAGTTATGCAAGACTTTGTAATTCTCTTGCATACCACTAGAACTATAGGCTATAGCAGCATTCAAGCTCGTGGAGAATGATAACGGTTTTTTTTCCCAGGTCTGCATCTTTGCTTATGGTCAAACGGGTTCTGGAAAAACATATACTATGATGGGCAGACCTGGAAGCCCAGATCAGAAAGGGCTAATACCCCGCTCTTTAGAACAGATTTTTCAGACTAGGCAATCTCTTCAACCCCAAGGATGGAAATATGAAATGCAGGTGGGTAATAAATTGTGCTTCCTGTTTTTCCCTCTTTCAAGGCTTTATATATATGGATGTGCTTAATTATCATAGTAAATGTATCAGTTCTAAAAACATTTGTAGGTGTCAATGTTGGAAATATACAATGAAACGATACGTGATTTATTATCAACCAATCGATCATGCTCAGATGCATCACGAACAGAGAATGGTGTTGTAGGAAAGCAGTATGCAATTAAACATGATGCAAATGGCAACACTCATGTCTCTGATCTGACCATTGTGGATGTTCACAGTAGTAGAGAGGTTTCATTTCTTTTAGATCAAGCTGCACAAAGCAGGTATTATATGCTCCTTCCAATAATAGTTTTTTTTTCAAGTTTGATCAAGGATCTATTGGAAAATTTTGATTCTGTTCCCAAGGGAAAGATGATTTGTGCAGGTCTCTGTGGTGTTCACACATGAAAAATTCCTTCTTTTTGGTGGGTTTTTGCATATTTTATTTTTCCACTTGAAATCAGTGCTTGCTCAATGTCATCAGTCCTTGGCATGCTGAATTTTGAAAATTTTCCTTTAACAACATAAATGAAGATTGCCTTAGTTTTATGAGAAATTGTTTGTATCGTAAATGTGAACTGTGGCATACATTATTTCTTTCCAGTATATTACATGTTAGTATTGTTATTATTTTTTAATATGTTTTACTCCTGGAGTTGTGCAGTCCAAAAGGTCCATTTACCTCTGTTCCTATCTGCAAAACTTGTATTCTTGTTCATTCAGGTCAGTAGGCAAAACCCAGATGAATGAGCAATCTTCGAGAAGTCATTTTGTTTTCACCCTCCGAATATCTGGTGTTAATGAGGTATGAATAATCATAGGGGCTGTCACCCTTTCAAGTGTGTCAATATACTCTCTCCCGTGTGTGCGCACACAAACACAACACAAATATGCCGATTAATGATAAACCTTCCTGTATTTTTCAGAGCACTGATCAACAAGTACAAGGCATCCTGAATCTTATTGATCTTGCCGGTAGTGAGCGTCTCTCTAAGAGTGGGTCCACTGGTGACCGGCTGAAAGAAACTCAAGTACTGAGCAAAACCATGATAGCTTAATTTTTTAATCTTTTATTTCAAAATGGATGTTCCCTAACCAAACAGTTTATGTTATGATTGTGTGCAGGCCATCAATAAGAGTTTATCATCTCTAAGTGATGTTATATTTGCCTTGGCAAAGAAGGAGGACCATGTGCCATTTAGGAACTCAAAGCTCACATATCTTCTCCAGGTAAGTGCTTCGACTTAGAACAATGCACTTATCTCGAGTTTTCCCTTTTAGAAGTTTCATTTTGCTATCATGTGAGGAAAATATGGTGGTGCACTTTTTCTAAGTATGACAGTGGAAGTTCTTATAACTAATCCTCAGTGCATAAGCAAATTGCAAAAGCTTGTGGCCTTGTACTTAGTGCTCTACATAAAGGTTTTAAGACATTGACCAGAGTTATGAGGACTATTAGAGTAACACTCAGAAAGATTACATTAGAACTCTTCAGTCTGCGTTCTTGCTGAAACAGTTTTGGTGTGTAATTGTCAGCTGTCTTCACTAAGGTCAAATGAAATGATACTACTCTTAAACTATTCTGTTATCAAGTCGCCAGGATGAATTGTCTCTGTTTTGTGTTTGTTATAATTCATATGAGTTTGCTTTCTATTTCCATATTCGTAGGAGAGGCATTAAGTTGAAATGGGTGTTCAGAAAGGTTTTCATCACAAATAAGGCCTACCCAAGATGAATGACTTCATCTGTTTCTCCAGTTCTAACTTTTAAGTTATGGTATTCTGTGACCAGATGTATAGCTACTGAAATTGAGAGGAACAAAAAAATGAACTAGATTAAACTTATGCAACTGATTTTTGCTGTGGATTTAATACTTAATATCTTCTGATCAATCGATGGTTAATCAGCCTTGCCTAGGTGGGGACTCGAAGACTTTGATGTTTGTCAATGTTTCTCCTGATCCTACCTCGTTGGGAGAGTCACTTTGTTCACTTAGGTTTGCAGCAAGGGTTAATGCTTGTGAGATTGGGATTCCTCGGCGTCAAACCAATATGCGGTCTCCAGATTCACGCTTGAGCTACAGTTGATTCTTATAGATAAAGGTTCTTATATCTGCAATTCTAACATAGTTTGCTTGTAATTTGTATAGCAAAGAGAATATTAGGCTTGTATCAGTAATAGTGGGGGCTGCCCGTTGAGTCATTAAATTTGTATTTGCATTTCTACGGAACTGTGTTGCTGTACTACAGTAATGCCTTTAGTTGCATCTTTTGCTTAAATCAAACTGGAGTTGTTATTGAAATGGATCAGAACCACGCCACATTTTTGCTTGGCTCTCTTATGCCTTGAATAGCCAAATGGAGCTAAAAAAAAAAAAAACACATAACACTGCTCTTTTGAACTTATGAACACGTGGGATGTTTTGCACAGCCCACAATGGAGGGTTTCTTTGCTGCAGAAAACTGATTGAATATGCTGATTTACGCCGTCTGATTCATGACCTCTTGGAGAATAGCAGTAGTGTTTTGATAACATGATTCTGTCCGAGGAAGGTTGTGCTCTTTTACAGCATCTTCAAGCTGTCAAGACATTGAAAATATCAAAATGTTTCAGGCAGCTACTCGAAAGTCCCATTTTTTTGCAACCCAAATCTGTTTAGCAGATGAAAATGCTGTACAGGAATGTGATCAAATGGCTTGGTTTACCTTTTCAACACTGTCGAACAATCTATTTGCCAGATCAGTGAGAGGTTGCTTATCGTTTACTGGCGCTGCCGAGATTATTTTGTCGAAATCATAGTACATGAAGGTGGACTTCAGGCGCAGATACTTCCTAACATAATTCCAGGCATCTTGTCCTATCAAATCTCCCAATGCCAGGAGATCAAAGGCATATTTATTTAGCCTAATTGCACTTCCCTTGGTTCCAATATTTGCCATATATATTCCTTTCCTGAGGAAAGAACGAGTCCCCGTCTCCTCGTTTGCAATCTCTTCAATCATAAAAAGCAATGAAAGAGTTCAAACGAAAAGCTCGGTTGCAATCAACAGAACGGAAAATTTTTTGTATGAGAAAACTTACTGTTGGAGACAGGAGGTAGCCCGGGTAGAGGACCGGTGAGCCAGAACCCATTATCTTCGGCGAGAGAGGTTCCAATGCTGGCATTTCCAAAGAGTGCAATAGAGGCAAGGCCGATTGCTATCCTTCTTGTAGTTTGAAGTGTTTGATCTTGAAATTCTTGGGTTTTGTTGCCATGAACTCCAAGTGTTGCTGTCCTCTTGTGGGTCCTTTGGAAGTTGGGAAGCTTAGGAATGGCAGGTAAGGTTTCAGAGACTCCATTCAAGTTTGCTAAGCGAGCCATGGTGAAGTGTTGAGTGAGAATGGCAGTGTTAGAAGTGTATTTGTGCTCTGGTTTCAGTTATATCCGTTTGAAATGTGCTGGCAATTACTGACCACCAGAATGATATCCTCCTCGAGGATAGTTTGGTCATTTAAGTCCAGAGTAATTTAGACTTTCACAGTATCATATGTAAAATTGGAACCAAGGGCATTGGACTTGATGGTGCTTTGTGTCCTAAGGGAAGAACCCCAAAACCAGTGCATCCTACTTTTAAAAGTTTTGCCATGGTGCGAATTGGCCTTGAACCAAAAGCTTATGAAAATTCGACACGTCGCTAAACTTGAAAATCAATGGACGAGATGACGCCAAATCAAGTTTTGCAAAAATTGTAACATTCTTTAGTAAAAAAAAAAAAAAAATTTGCAAACATAACAGCAAACATTAAGGAGATTTAAGATATCTCTTAATCTCATCTATTTTTTTCCCTCTATTTTTAATGACATGTTCTTCAGTCCTACCATAAGAGTCATGGTTACTCGTGACCTTTTTTTTTTTTTTTTTGAGTAAAAAAAGGTAAGAAGAGACAACCAGTTAACGTAACAACACCCTTGAGTGTGATTATATGAGTTCTCACCGCTGCAGAATGTCTGGTTTGGGCTATAACAACGACCCTCTCTCCCTTGAGAATTGCTTTGTTTATCTGACGCTTGTGAGGGGGCTCCTTTAAATCTCTCAATGAGGCCACTCACTATTAACTAATGTTGTGCAAAATGTGCATAAAGAATTAAAATCAAGCAAAGTAAAACAAGAATTAACTGGCCTGTGATTCAGAGAGGCACGAGATCGCTGTTCTAAAAATGTTATTACTTTTCTACGTGAAGGTATTAACGGATAATAAATAACTCTAAGATACAACCCAAATCACAACCACTTTCTTGAATGTTCGCATACACTGAAGAATTTAATGAACTTGTCTATAATCATAATTGCCTTCAAATAATATAAAAATAGTGAAAACGAAAAAGAAAAAAAAACTGTAAAACACTCGAAGTCTCATACTTTCAGACATGAGACATTTAGGGTCTTATAAACCTATAATACTCGTTTATATAACCATTGAAGTGGCTATTACCAAAAGTCACACTAATTGGCGGGAGAGACCTTCCTCAACGATTTTGACTATTGAAGAGAAGTTTTCAAACTTCTTTATCTCGAACAACTACTTGTATAGTCTCAAGTGTTGGAACCATCATAGAGCAATATCTGGTAATGAAGAACATACATCTTTACTGCCAAAATTTCTTCATTCACAAGTGCTGTGGTCTGGATGCGACACCAAAACCAGCCTCTGGTCTACCATATTGGAGCCCTTGCTTACAATCTCATCCCAAAACCTTAAACCCATAGTGCAGGCCATGGAAAGAACTCCCTAAAATTGAGCATATCCTTACAAGTCACAAGTCTCACCAGAAAGTGGATAGGGATAATCCTCAATCATTGATCTCATCTTGGTCGGCCGACCAACATGGTCATGGTTGCTGGCCTCTGTGGGCTGGATGCCCATATCTCATTGACAAGCGTGCAATATTATACATACATATACATATACATATGTTGGTTACAGTACATTAATGGATAAAGGTTGAGACAAGTTTATCCAAGATTATGAACTATACATAGTCGGTCAATAGGAGGTAGAAACAGTAGCATGTTTTAATCTAATTTGTGCTCCAAGAGGCTATTCATGTTGTTGCTGTGAATACATATATACTATTATACAGATGAACTTTTGAGGAATATCCAGAAAGTGTACATTTTTGAAAAAAAAAATTATGATGAGGACTCGGCAGAGCCGCATTGGACCCACCCAGCAGTTTAAGCCTCGGATAACTGCAATCACCCGCAAACACAAGCTAACTATGGTTGAAAGTATGTTACAACTATACTTCAATGCTAGGCCATCTATTCCTTTGACCAGTTGTGCATTGCTTAAAGGTTTTTGAGAACTTTGTTAACATCTTAGCATCCCTGTCAACCAACTTGCAAAGGCATCTTCTTGACCTTAGTGACTTGGGTTGTTTTTATTAGAAAATAAGATATGCATGTAGCCAATATAATTTCATTAGGTATTTCTTTCTAAGAAACAATTAGAAATGAAGATATTTCTTAGGAGGTGCATATTAAAAGGATGTATCATTATCAGGACCATAGAATTGGATAAAGCAAAACTGTTCTTGATATGTAAGAATAAGTAGCTATCGGAGAGGGACCTACTTCTATCAATTCATTCCCAGCCCATCTCATTCAAAACCTTGAAAATTGAAGCATGCAAAGAATATGAGAGAACCAGCAGCTAGGTCACCTTGTGTCCATAACACCTTCTGAGGCCAAACCTTGCCATATATATATATCACCACCTCCTAACAGAAGAAGGGAAGGCAAAGAAGAAGAAATGGCAGGGCATGAGCAGCCTAAGAAATCTAGAGTTGTCAAAGTAGACTCTGGAGAAACATGGGATTTCTACATGACTAAAGCTAAAAACCAAGGCTCCCCTGTAAAGTTCTCTTGTTCTTGCACTCCCCAACTCCTCTGCTATACTGTTATGATAATCTTTAGTACATTCACACATCTATAATAAGGTGTTTCTGTAAATTGCAGGTAATAGTACATTTTACTGCTGCCTGGTGCATGCCTTCGGTAGCCATGAATCCATTTTCCGAAGAGCTTGCCTTAAGATACCAAGATATTCTGTTTCTAGTTGTCGATGTGGATGATGTTAAGGTAATCTTCCAATATATTTCGCAACATAAATTTGTGGGTATATTTCACCAACTGCAATATTATGTCCTAAACCTGGATTATGTGTCCTCCATTTTCCTTATCTTCACATCCAAACACTACCAATGTTCTAGCATGCCTAATAGAGATTTAACAATTTATACATACTCGACTATTTATATATAAATTAATTAAGTGTTTTTTTTAATTTTTTTTGTGCTTTACTTGGTTTATATAATTAGGAGGTAGCATCAAGGATGGAGATTAAAGCCATGCCCACCTTTCTATTGATGAAGGAAGGAGCTAAGGCCGATAAGCTTGTGGGCGCTAACAGAGATGAGATTAGGAAGAGGATTGATGGCTTTGTTCGCTCCTTTCGTTCAGATTATAAAAGTTAAATATAAATTGTGGATTGCAGCACTTAACAACTTCAAGGTCAATATCAGTTTGTGAAAATTGTAGTTTGAAATTGCAGTGTACTTTCAATTTAAGAATTGGGTGAATTAATAGTCAAAGAGAGTTGTTATTGTTGAGTTCTTGTGAATTTGTTTCAAAGTGAACTACAAGAATTGTAAAGCATATGTTCTTAATGTGATTAACATGATTATGTTCATGAGTTTCTTTACATGAACTTGCTTGAATTGTACCCATTACAGAAAGTGACATTACCATTCTATGTGATGGCACCAAAAAAGTTTAAGCTAGTACCAAACACCCCAATCAAGTTTTTTTTTTTAAGTTAGCTTATTCTTTATATTTTTTTAAACAACTTGTTTAATTAAAAAAATTGTTCCCAAACGAGCCATAAGTGTTTGATTTATACACAAATGACATAATTTGATGGTGTAATTTTAAGTACACTCTTTAGTCAAATGAATAATTAGTAGAATCCATATGTATAGTTGAAATAGACAAACAAAGATGACTAAGGCCTCAACTTCGAAGATCTTCGAGCACAGCTTATAATCTTTAACAAGAAAAGAAAAACTGATTAATGCACAGTAATTATAAAAAGAGTAATTTAAAAAAATATCATATATGTAAAAAAAAGTTAATCAAAAGGTCAAATAAAGTAGTGAGTTTAGCCGCATCAACTCCCACACAGGCAGCTATTGACTATTGTGTTCCAAACATCTAGGTGTTCTTGAAGTAATTGCGTATTTTTATCCCGTAAATATAATTATTTATCTTTCTCGAGCAAGAATACATCCTTAATAAACAAAATGGGGGCCTATAGGCCAGAAGAATAATTGTTTATCATTTTTCAGTTGGCTCGGTTGATAATTTGATGAGTTAGCCACACCTAAGTTAATTTTACCTTATTATAAAATAAAATGAACAGAGTTAATTTTACCTTGGATTTTTCATTTTCAACTAAGAATGACAGCTGAAATTGATCTCTTGGATGTAACTTCGACACTGCATTTAAAGATAGAGAATGTATAAGCAGTACTCATCTTCAAAATCGTACAACAAATATATATATATATATATATGTAGGCTAGCTATGCACAATAACCTCTAAAGGAGAATATACAATCAACATTACTAAAATAAAATAAAAAAACGCACTGTCAATAACTTGTTTGTCGAAGGCACCAAGGGGGGCAAGGGAGAAAAAAACAGCATATATAGTTGAGAAGTGAGAGCGAAAGGACAACCACTCCTCAAAATATTCAAAAGTAATATTCAAAAGTAAAAGAATTACCCAAATACTGAAAGAAAGGTCGAGAGACAGCCGTCCCTCACCCATCAATTAATGATTTTCACATCAATTGAACCCTAACAACTATCTTGTTCTCAACATTTTCCAATAATGAAAGATGCTCAAAGAGAAATCCTCAAACGGGGTTATCCAATCATGGGAGACTAATTTGGATTAGAATAAGATAAGAAAAATGAAGAGAGAGAGAGAGAGAGAGAGAGAGAGAGAGAGAGAGAGAGAGAGAGAGAGAGAGGAATTGGGATTCTGGTCACTAGGCTCTGCTAGTAGTCAATTTTATTTTTGGCTCTAAAACAGCAGCTAATTGGCCTGTCAAGGCAACCTTTTTGGTGAGTAGTGTAAAAACACATGATTCACGAGATGCAAAAAGCTGATTAGATGCCCAACTCATCCAATCCTCCAACCCAGGTGATATAGAGTCTATAAAGTAATATAAACATAGTACCCCCATAAATACTATATGCCATAACTTTTATTGTGGAGAAAGGCATATAAAATGAGAGAACTTGGAATCTCTAATGCATTGGTTTTGGAGAGCTAGAGGTCTAATATCTCAAATCCTGTTATATATATACACAGTGTTCAAAGCACAAAAGAGACTTAGAATATGATGCTTGATATATGAAATCTGTGGTATATATAACTTCACCCACTCAAATGCAGGCATCTTTGTGGGTTTCTAAATTTGCAACAAGTCCACAAGACATTCTCCAAAATGGAATATCAACTTTATCAAGCTGACTTCGGTACATATTAAGGGGCTAACAGGCTTTTACTTTGCATATCTCTGCAATAGAATCATGTGAGATCATGCATGTGGCCTTTTAAAGGCTTCCACTCTGAACTTTCTAAGCTCAAATCTTTATGAGTCTCAAATCAATCTGATCCACACTTTTAGCATTGGTTCCTCTCTTCATTTGCTGGGTTGCATTCTCAATTTCTAGCTTGCCCAAGATGAAACATCAATGGCCTTGGTGGTGGTGGTAGGGTCCCAATGTCATTTGAAGTTCGTGGACCACATGAAGTGGGTAACATAGGGGATATAATAAGTCTAGGTGTGTTAGGGTTTTAAGGCCACTCATCTCCTACCTCTCTCTCCCTCTCTCTCTACTATCATTGCCCACCTCTCCGGATCATCGATCAAATATTGGACAAGGTCGAGCCTTTTCAGTCAAATCCTTTGATGGGTTAAAAGTGAGGGTTCATATGTGCTGATGAAGATCATGAATTGCTCCTATTAAATCTCCAAATACTTTACTAGTCGGTCCAATGAATTCAGACAATTGCTTTAATTATGATATTTGGTGACAAAGTACTCCCTCTATTCAATTCATGTAATTGAGTTGTCACATGACATTTTAAGAAGGCTTGGCCTGAGAGGATTCTTCAAGTCATGTGTGAATAGTAATAAATGACATTTTAGTACACAAAACTTCCACCATTACAAGGTATATATAGAGATGTTCATATGTATATATTGCCTTACTTCTGTGTTTTTAACACGTGATATTACTGTTAGGTTAAATCTTAACTAAGTCATGTTTGGTTAAATCTTTTGTTTTAATGTCGAGATTATAGTTATCAAAATAGAAAGTAAAAACGAGAAAGGTTAAGAAAAACAAAAGCTGAAAACACAGCAAAAAATAAAAGAAAATACGAGAAGTAAGAAATGATTGAAAAATTAAATAGTAATCTTATTAATAAGCTTTCGCAAAACTAAAATGAGACCTTTGAAAACTTAGTAATAACCTTTAATTTAAAAAATTTAATATAAACCTACATGAATAATTCTATAAATATTTAGTAAGAACTTAAGAGAAAAGATGTAAAAAAATAAATATTTTAAGTTTTCACAACGTTTCTTCTTAGTTTCTCAAAAAAATTTTGTCAAATATCTCAAATGTATCCTAATCATTTTTCAAAAAATTTTCAAAACTTTTTTTTTATAATTACAAAATATTTTCTTAAAATATTCAAACGAATTTCATGCGCGTATCAAAAGCATGTTCCTTTCTCCCAAATGGTTTCCGGCAACCAAGACTCAAGCTCCGCTATTGTCATAGGTTCAAAGTTTTCTTTTTGTTATTTTAAATGGAAACACAAACATTATCTAATAATTGTTTTAATGAAAAAGAAGTAAGTCCAGACAAAAAAATGAAAAATTGTTGGAAGTCCAAACTATGGAGCCCGGGCCGATATTTGAGAAGAGTACAAGTGGGCTAGAAGCCCAGAAACGTGTAAACGTGCACTCGGGACAGCTGTGCTCGTGTGGGAATCTCAAAACCTCAAAACACTGCCAAATTGCCTCGTTTTTCCCCAGTCGTCAGAAATCCCTTTTCTCGCCCCTCGAGTTAAAACCACTCTCTTTCTCTCTCTCTCTCTCTAAAAAGTCTAAAACAAGCGGCGAAAACCGCTGTTAATTCTTTCCAATCACAACCGGCCGGAAAATACTGTCTTTTCCGGCGATTGATCGGAAATGGTTTCCCCGGAGAACACCAATTGGCTCTTCGATTACGGCTTGATTGAGGATATCGCTGTCCCTGATGGAAATTTCTCTGCTCCGATTTCTGGGTTTAGCTGGCCCATGCAGCCCTTGAACGGTTCCTCCAACGTCGGGTACGCAGTTATATGTGTCTTTGTAAATTCAATTCAGGTTACCTAGATCAAATGAAGAACCTTGGGAATTTTGCCCTTTCTGGTGATTCTTTGATTTCTCTTACGTTATGTGAATTCTTACTGGCTGTTCTTTTTTGTGTACCTTTTGGTCACTGGTCATTGTTCTTTTCTTTGTTGTCGTAAATTCTATAAAATTTAGGGTTTTTATTAGTACCTATTTGGCAATTTTTGCTTTTTTCTTGTTTCTTTTTGTAAATACCTCCATTATGGTAATATTACAGAGGCATTTATGTTCAAAATACCTACAAGGCTTGAACAGTCATATGTTCTTTCTTCTACCAGTTTGTAGGTTTAGGTGGTTGATATTTTGAAAGTAGTGTTAATCTTCATTTGGAGAACATGACAATTGACTAAGGATTTCCCCCCTCCCCTCCCCCCCGCGAATGTTGGGGGCATATATTGTTTGTGTGGAAACTTTTGGTTTTGGGAATTTCTTCTCCTAGGCTGGCTGTGGGCAAATTATTGGTCTTTATTGAATGATGGGACAAAAATTATGCTTTTCGGGAATTTCTTAATTAAGAAGTGCGTGCTTGGATTTTGAATCCCCAAATTAGTTCCATGGGACCAGCTCTTTTGCAAATTGGTGGTATGCTGGTTCAACTTTCCTGTTCCATCCCACAGGATGGAAAATTTTTGTCTGCTATGCCTTTCTGTTCAGGCAATGTTTGGTATGCTATTTTTCCCAATCCTCTTTACATTCCTTGACACAGTCGCACCATTTCCAAAAGGGATAACAAATGAATTTTCCACATATATAGCTACTGGTACTACTTTACTGCACTTTTATCTTAGGTACTCGCAGCATTCTTTATCACCTGGTTTAGATATTAGAAAGGACGAGATGAATGCAAAGAATATGCATCTCTCATTCTTCTGGTAACCAAGGCATGCAGGTACACTAGGATCAAACTATATTCTGTGTCATTTATTCGTAACAAATCTGAGTATGATAGTATTAACACTTGAGGTTGTGTTTTATGTTAGCATGCAAAAAGAAGTAGTGTTAGGATCTTAGGATTTGTGTTAAGAGGAGAAAAAAAGATGTTTGGAAATGGAGAAAAAGTCTCTGATTGTCTAAGCGTGAATCGTGTGATTTTACATAAGTACCAACACCATATAAAAAAATTATGAGAAAACCATTCCAGGAGTTGCTCTTGTGTATTTCTTTTCCTAAATTTGGCCACTTTTCATGTTGTATGTTTGTGGAGATCTAGTGGTTCAATAGATAGAATAACTTATGTTAAAGATGGAAGTAAATTGTGTAACATATGCGATGTTGAGAGAAAAGTTGATTGAAATATGTCAATGAAAGAAATTGTCAAGGCATTGTGACTTTAGTTTGCCGTCTTGCGTCCGCTGGTTGTACTTTTGGGGCAAGCCCCAATCTGGTTTGTTGGTAAACATTTCATTGATGTAGGTTAATAGTTGAATTTTTTACTTTAAAAATACTGTGCTTATTTGGAAAACTCAGTATAAATGTCAATAGACCCATTTGGTAACTGCTGGCATGGAAAAGATTCCAATTTTTATTGGAGTGCTGGAGTACCTTTATTTGAATGATGGGTTTCAAACTCGGTGATCAGGAGCAGAAATATGCACCTGTTCGCTTCTTAAACGTTTTGATTGATTATGATGACTAGTTTAAAGTGGCCACTTCTTACTCCACTGAAGGGGCCACGCTAAAGTTTTCATTAATTAGCATGTACTTGGATTTTTTTTTTGTAATTATTTTTTATTTTTTTCTCACTTCTTTCTCGTGTGTCATATAATTTATGTCTAGTTTGGAGATTGACGGCTCATTTGGGGATTCAGACAGTCACAAGGAAACAGGCTCAAACAAGAGGTAAACAACTTCTATTCTGTCTATGCGTGCAGATCTTGTGGTTCACTGTATGGTAGAAATTTAATAGTAAGGATGGCTGTCAATTTAGTGTCACTTGTTGTGTTCACACTTCACACTCTCCTCACACGTGAAAGTTTCAACATCTTCTTGTTGGTTTCACAGAAGATGCATCATGAAAAATAAAATTTGGACTTCTCTTGAGATTGCCATTCACCTGCAAGCATGCTTCCTAGTCATGGTCACTCATCACCTGTCAAGTGACTGAGACAGTGAGCCACTAATATTTTCATAATATTAGTTGTAGCATATGATTAATGTGTGAGCTATCTTTAAAAGTCAAGATGTATGATAAGAATTTGCTAGACTTCGCAATTTGGTAGACCTACGAAGTGGAACTATATTCCTTTCTCTATTGAGCTATATGTAATGTGAAAACAATGGTTAGATGTGGACGAAACTTGCAATTTTGGTACCAAATGATTCTCAATCTCTCCTCTCAACTTTTCTCTCACCACTTCGTATTTCTTGTTACAGGGCAAGACCTGAATCATGTGGTCCTTCAAGTTCCAAAGCATGCAGGGAGAAGTTGCGGAGGGATAGGCTAAATGACAAGTGCGGTGAACTCTTTTATAATACTCTCACTTGGTTTCTCTGTTTTTTTAACTATTTTCATGTTCCTAGGTTTCTGGAATTGGCTTCTATCCTTGAGCCTGGGAGGCCTCCCAAAACAGACAAGTCTGCTATTTTGGTTGATGCTGTTCGAATGGTGATGCAGTTAAGGGGTGAATCTCAGAAGTTGAAGGATTCGAATTCAACTCTGCAAGAAAAGATTAAAGAGTTGAAGGTGAATATACCTCCCAATAGAATGACAGTTTCCCATTTCCCACTTTCTTCTCGTTTCCTTTTTTTCTCAAGAGACCAGGAGAGACTTACTGTGAGTTATATCTCTGTTACATTAAATTGCCTTCTACTTCTCCAGGCTGAGAAGAACGAGCTTCGGGACGAGAAGCAGAGGCTGAAGGCTGAGAAGGAGAGGCTGGAGCAACAACTGAAGATGATGAATTCCCAACCTGGGTTCCTGCCTCCACCTCCTGCAATCCCAGCTGCATTTGCTACTCAAGGCCAAGCTGCAGGCAATAAATTGGTGCCTATCATTAGTTACCCAGGAGTCGCCATGTGGCAGTTCATGCCACCTGCTGCTGTGGATACCTCGCAGGATCACGTGCTCCGCCCTCCGGTTGCCTAATTGGCAGCCCAACCCTAAAATTGTTTGGGTTTGCACTGTGCCTCTAGCCCTCATTTAGTTTGTCATGACTCTTTGACTGTATTAGTGTTTTGCTGAAGTACTTTAACTGCATTTGGTGGTTGATGGAAGACTTTTGCTTTTGGAGAACTTGCACACGTTAATGTTGGTGTTTAAATGAATGAGTTAATAAGTTTAAGCCAGGATGAAGTCTAGAAGTAGCGGCTTTTTGGGTTGCCTAGGCAACAAGCACTTGCCAATAGTTGACATGCTATTACTTAAATAGTAGGAGCTTCCTCCATCACCCATGGTTTTAAATTAGGTGACCTTAGCAAAAAGCAATTGCCAATGGTTTTAAATTGGGCTGGAATGGAGAGTACCCAAAATTGGTGTAGAAACCATCATTCATCAAAACATAAACTATCGTGAATTCATGCTCTCTTTCCCAAAAGGTGAATCAAACTGTCCACTGATTGTATGATTAGTTCAGGTGGGTCTTGTTACAAATGGAGAACAATTATATTAAACCTGACCAACACAACATAACTCAATTGGGGAGGTTCCATTATTTTAATGCTTACAATCCACCTCAACCTAGCAAACCCTTTGAGGATTGGCAACAAACTTTATTCAGGTTTTGCCATTGCACTCTTTGGTATTGTAGGAAAATAGTTATTAAACCCTTTCCAAGAAAAAAAGAAAAAGCAAAAAGAGCCATAGTCTTTCTTAAAAGGGGTAGTGGAAATGAAGAACTAAATCCAGAACCATTATAGCCTATCGCAGAGACTCCGAAATGAAAACAGATTCCCTTGTTTGTTTTAAACTTGTACTAATGAAAGTTAAAAAAAAAAAAAAACCTTATGGTGTCCATGTGGGCTTAGGCTGAGAATTATGGTTCATACCATAATTCCCTTTATTTTCATACCATCTTCAGGCATCTGTAAACTCTACACTTTTGGTCATGCATGCTTAAATTTAAGTTTCCCTTTATTTTCATATTATGCTAATGCTAGTCACAGTCATTTATTGGGTCTCTTACCAAAAACTCTTTTATTTTTTGGGGAAAGCAGACTTTACCAAAATCAGTTTGGATACATTAGAATTAAGGAATGTCAACTTGCTGTCTTCTCAATACAATGGAATAACTCCTGCAGCTACCGATAAAGAATCAAGACAAACAGGAAAGGGAAAAAACTCATAATTTGTGATCAGAACCACTAAACTAAACTAAGACAGAATGCTCCAGCATGACTCTGGACCACATTTACTTGGCTCGTGTTCTTTTCAGTATGATAAAAAAAGCTTAATATCAACGAAGAAATGAACTATTGGTTGTGATATGATTTGTGGAAGCTGGGGGCCAGGGAAGTCACCTTCCAATGGTGGGTCTGAGTCAGAGATCTTCGTAGATGTGGTTTCATTCCATCTGTGAAGGTTTTGTTAGAAGAATGTTGACAATGCAATAAATTAAAAGTACAAATATTTAATTGTTATATATAAAAATGAAGATGTTAAAGAGAGATTTGATGCAAGGTACCTTCTATTTTCTTTCTCTTCATTTTTGTGTGTTGTGAGGTGTTTATGCCAATTTACACGTATATCGACTAATCCGATTTAGTAAAGGCAGGTCAAGGGATTATCTCTTGTGATTTGACCCAAGATAGTTGTAAAGTTTTGAACTTAAAAGACTTCTAGGTTTCCAGTTCGTTCTGCCCCTGGGATTGTTTTGTGGTTGTTTTTCAACTTTTGAATTTTGTCGTTTCTTGAAGTTCAAGGTCTTATGGTTGTAGCTCTGAATTCTGAGCGAGTTAACAAAAATGAGGGAATCTCCCATCTAAGCATCCCATGACATTGATGAGTTTATCTACAGAGTATTATTATCTATTACTTGCATGAAAACTTAAAAGGCTGAAAAACTATAATCCTTTCTCAAAAAAAAAAAAAAATGGAATTAATATATATATAGTAAAGAACACAGACCCCAAGCAAGCAAGGAAAGAGAGTTCATAAAAGCTGAAGCCTGGTGCTGGTTATCATCTCACTCGCTTCTTGAACTCGTGAAGAACTCTCTCCTGCTTTTTATCATCATTTTCAGGAACAAATTCCTCTGACAAATCCACACTAAGATGCCCTGATATGGCAGCTCTTGATGAACTTATCGGAGAAATTCACATACTTGGTCCACAGTGGCCGGAGCTGCGGGAATGCTATATCTAGCCATGGTTTCGCTCGGCCATTGAAATGGATCACGCCGGCACTTTCAGCATCCGCCAGGCTCGTATTTTCCTGGTACCCAAATCCCAGCATATGCCAGAATGGATCAATAACATGGACATGACCATGAAATGCTATTAGTCCCGGAGGCAAAGTCCCTAGCTGCCACAAACTCAGGTCTGATTTCAAGTTCTGCATGCAGAGCAAGAACAAAAATTTCAAAAAAAAAAAAAAATTCTTAATTTGCATATTCAAAACTTTGAAAGATCTCAAAATGCTGTTCTGTTTTTACCTGTTCGAGCCAGTAATGGTATGTTTGGCTAATGTTAGTCTTCCTCCAAGCCTCAAGATCGAAAATGTTCATGCCATAGGCCCATGCGCATTCATTGGGATCAAAGTGCTTCGATATCAAGGGATGAGAGAAGTTCAAATAGCTCTTCAACTTCTTCGACATTACAAATTTATCCCCTCCCCTGCATGTTTCTACTGCTCCATTTACTTTGCCCTTCATGTCAATGTTCCACAGAGGCGAAAGATCGGTCTGAATCACCACATCGTCGTCCAGGAACACTACCTTGTTAAGACTAGGAAACAACTGCAAAGAAAAGGTATCATTAAGAACAGTACATACATATATATATAGAAAAATACTATTCTTACATAAATTTTATAAAAATTCTTATTACATAAATTTTATAAAAAAATCTTATACTACAATGATGTGACAATAATAATTTTGTAATTAAATGTCATTACGATTAGTGTGTTGTGAGGAATTGAAAGGCTTTCATTTAAACACGTGTATGAAAATTATGTATAAATTTTTTATTTGTATAACATTATTCATATATATATATATATATATAAAATGCTACAGCTACAGGAGTAGAAGGCCTTGTCATCTTAGATTTACCTCTGGTAGATTTATTCGAATGTGATTCATCAGAGAATTATACTTGGGACTAAGTGCTTGCAACTTTGCAGCAATTACTTTAGGTTTCTCAGTAGAATTTGCAACAATTGCCGAAGACCCGCCTCGGAACTGTGACCGGACTTTCTGGTCTTTCTCCATGGCTTCCAAAACCGGGACCTTACCCTTGGCAAACCAGTCAAAATGGTGCAAGTCCTTAACCTCAATGATGGCTGGTTTCAAAGGGTGCAATGAGAACCAAGCCTGCATTGGGGAGAAGGTCTTTTTGTCGGTGATTATGTGAAGGACAAGCTTCTCGGGGTGCAATGAATTGCGAACGAGGGACAATGCTACAACAGAGGCTGCCAGTACATTGTCGGAGGCGAGGACGAAGTGGAAGAAGGAGTTGTCGACGAGGGCCGGGACGAGCTCTGCCGAGGGGAGCTGGAGGCGGGCGTTGGCGTTGGTAGAGTGCTCGTCGGCTAGCCTTAGAGCAAGGCAGTGGAGCTGTTTTGGTATGCTGCTGGATGCTACGTGCCTGTAAAGGTACTCTTGGATTTTGGCTGTTCTAGACCTCTGTTCAAGGAGGGTGACCTGTGGAAATTCATAGGGATAGGTGAGACAGTGAGATAACAGAGAGAGAGCCGTGGCAATCATTAATCACAACCGAGAAACCTTTTTCCTTTTTAATCGATATTAGGACATTTTATTATATATATATATATATAATGTGTATTAGTTTTTATTAATATATAAATAGGTCCTTAAAGAAGAATACCTATTTAAGGTGTACATTTATAATTTTTTATAATAAAAAATTAAAAACATATTTCTAAAACCATTGGTAAAAACATAATTTTTTTAAAATTTGAGGGGACAAATTAAAATTATTTCTAAAATTGAGGACAAAAATAGGTAACTTTTCAATATTTAAGGGGTAAAAGAAATATTATTTCTAAAATTATAGACTAAATAGGAGTTTTAAAAATCTGGGGGGGGGGCATTTAGAAATTTTTAAGGGGTAAAACTAAAAATTATTTTTAAAACTATGGATAAAAGTAAAATTTTTGAAAGTTGAGGGGGGCAAGTGCCTCCTCTTGTCAGGGCCTTGAGAGAGAAAAAGTAGTTGAGTTAGTTTCAACAACTAGGCTTAAAACTTGTTCTTTTCTCAATAATCGCGTGTTTGAATTTATTTGCGGTACTAGTTGCACTATATGCTGTTAAGAAGTGACTAAATTTCGTTTGCATTTCGATGGAAACTTTATGACTCAAATTAGACATTTCACAATGGGTGAAAATCTCTCTAGTCAACTCAAGTGGTTGCTACGCTAATCGCCCCTTCCTATCTTTTTTGCTAGAGAGAGAGAGAGAGAGAGAGAGAGAGAGAGAGAGAGAGAGAGAGAGAGAGAGAGAGAGAGAGAGAGAGAGAGAGAGAGAGAGAGAGAGTACCATAGCTTTAAGCCTGGCAGCGAAGGTCTTTGCGTCTGGTTTAGTGTCCTTCATTTCGGCGACAAAATCTTCTAATGTTTGTGGAATTTCACCTTCTCCTTGTTTTATTTCATCTTGGCTCACAGGTTCTTCAAGAACTTGGTACATTACTTGCGGGACCTTTCAAGAAACTAAGAAATTTCAGCTATTTTGTGTTGCAATATTCTCAACAGAAGAACAGAAATTGTGATATAGATTGACCAATGAGGAAGATGATGAGAAAGGGAAAAGAGAATGAAGAGATTACTGTTGATTCTAGCCTTCTTCCCAGGATCCTTGGTCCTAATCTTTTCCCCAAGCAACCTAACACAATTTCAGACATTGAAAACTATGTCAGTAAACTACAATCATAGGGTTAAATTTTGCAGGTGAGTTAGAATTGAGAAAACATTACTTTTAAGTCGCACAAACATCTCACACAGACATCTTTGCCGAAATGACAATTACCAATTGGCAGAATTGATACTTATTCTTTTAAAAGCAAATTGCCTATTAAAATAATTTTTAATTATAAAAATGTTACTGTTATATGATTCTTATAAATAATTTCGTAAAAAGATTTGCAAGAGTAGAATTGTTAATTTTTTCATAAATTCACCGGGTGTCCTATCTTACTCAAACTTTGTTGGATTGATGAGATAATTGACCAGTAGGTAGTGGGTACCAAACAAAGTTGACAAGACAATTCAGATATGGTTTATGAGTGTGTATTTCCTTAGAACATCTCATTTCATAATCTTCCTTAATTATTAGATTTTTTCTTTAGAATTTTTATACACAAATCTTGAGGAGAATGATATGGAAACACTTGCGGATGCACGAAGGGGTGAGTGGAGGCAACTAATCCTACTGACTTTTGAAATTTCAATTTTTTTTTTTAAATTTTATTTGTTGTATTTGCCTTACTCTAAATTATAAATAGTCTAGATTGCTTTCACTGACTATTAATTCTGCTAAAATCTCAAACATCCAAAAATCCTATATTCCAAATCAAGCCAGCAAAAGGCTTTTGCTCCCACTAAACAAGAATTTTGGATCCGACCGTCTGTGGCAATGACAATTTATAACTAAAATTTATCTTGATTGGCATTTTATTTTAAACAGAATTGAAGTCTCAATTCAGCTAAATCATTTGTGCACAATTTTTTTTATTCTTTTGTCTTTGTATAGACCTATGGAAATTATCACCTCTAACACTCCACGAGTACACTAGAAATTCAATATTTGAGAACCTATTTGAGCCAAAACAGACATTAGCTACTAATTTTCTGAACAATGATCTTAGCTTTACATTTGTTGACAGGGGCGGAGTCAGGAATTTGTTTCGGGGGTGTCAAAAATTTTTTTTTTTTTTTGCTTTAAAGTGTCTAGGTCTTCAGTTGACTCCTCCCCCAATGCACATATTTCTAAATTAAAGCAATAAAAAAAATTTTACATGAAAAATAAAACCAAGTTCAATTCATTCTTAGGAAAATATAGTTTTATTTATTGTTTTGATTTTTTGTTTTGTGTATTTGAGAGATAAGCCTACTGGTTGGATAGATGCAAATTAAAAGCCCAAAACTATTGATTTCTTAAAGTTTTGAATGGTGCTAATTAGAATTCACAATCTTTTGAATTTAATTGGTTAAAAATTTATATATACAAAGAATAAAATGAACAAGTCTTATAGTCCACTCTATAAAATTTTAATATTATATTAGGTTAGCATTTTAGTTTTAAATTACAAGAATACCAGTCCAATAGACTCTTTTCTGAAATTATATATACATCTTACATAAAAAAAAAGATAGTACAAAAACTAGGGGTTCTCAATACAAAATTCGGGATGTCAATACATAATTTTGCTAAAACACTATATATATACTATATATAATGTTACTGCACAAAAAAAGAGGGATGCCAATATAAAAATTGAAATGTCAATATATCAAAATTTTATTAAAACACTATGTATATCTACTCTATATAGGGGTATTTGCACAAAAGGCATGGCACCCCCCCCACACGTAAGGGTAGCTCTGCCCCTGTAATTGTTGAACTATGTGTACATGTGCTAGGTGTAACAAAATATATTGTGATCACTAAGAAATGCTTAAAAATCTTTTAGTTTGTGGTTTTAATGGAAACTGAAGTTCTGTTAACTGATCAAACTCTAAGTTCTATATATGTTGCTAACAAGTTAATTTTCCTGCGGAGAGAGAGAGAGAGAGAGAGAGAGAGAGGGGCTTAGAAAGTACCTAAAGTAGAGCACCTGGTTTCTCCATCAATGGTATCCACTGCCGTTAACACGAAAACAAACCGAAGAAGAAACGTGAAGAACAAGAGCGAATAGAACACCATCCGATACGAAAACTTTCTGGAGCCAACCTTCACTTTGATAAATTCTCTGAAACCTTTCGCCGGCAAAACAGTTACGTGCCGCAAACTCGGCGAAATATGAAGCTGCATTTCGAAACAGCCCCAGAAACTGAAGTACTTGTCAAAGTTCTTCGTTATCACCCAAAGAAGAAATGAGTAGAATTGCAAATGCCAATGTAGGAGAGAGAGCTGCAGTAAAAGGAAGGGATTGGAAGGTGTTTTTAGGGTAGCTATCGGTCACCTAACCTTGCGTAGCATTTAGGTTATGTATGAAAATTTTAGCAGATTATAGTATTCTGCTTGAGAAGAAGGGGTTGTTTGAGGGAAAGGGACTTGGGACCGAGAACATGCTTTCTGTTTGTTTCTCAGGAATTGGGTAAATGGCTTGGTTTCGAAGAAGATACGTTGAGAGGGAAAGAAAGAGAGAAAAAAAAAAATACAACTGAGAGGGAGTTGTTTGGTGCTTGCTTGGCTTTGCCTCCACATTGGAAAAGTCTAAAGGAATACCAGAAGGCTGAAAAACATGGGGGAATTTGAGCTTTGACATAACAGCGCTTCTAAATGGAAAAGGACTCTCTCTCTCTCTCTCTCTCTCTCTGACCAGGGAGGGCGACGGGGGGAGGTGGGGTTGGGACTTGGTTGTTGGAGGGAAAATTACAAGCGGATCTTATTTAATGTCCATAATTGACTTGGGTTATGAAAGCTATAATTGTATTTTTGCTCCTTCGTGAGGGTTCTTTTGGTCATTACAAAAGTTGATTTAATTTTGATACAATGTCAATATAAATGATAGTTTTACACAGGCTTACCCAATTTCATTAGATGATGTTCGAAACCTCTTAGATGTTATTAATTTTTTGAGGTCATCCTAACTCGTTAATTACACGGTTTGTGTGAAATGTGAAACACACAATCCCAATTAAAAGTTGTGCACGCAAGTGGACCCTTTTTGGGGTCATCCTGACTCGTTAATTACATGATTTGTGTGAAATATGAAACACGCAGTCCCAGATTAATTGTGGTGCGCGTAAATTGACTTAAATAATCGGTCATCAAGCATATATATATATATATATATATGTTTTATATTGTGATTCCCCATTTTAAACAAAGAAACATAATTTTAAAGTATGGTGACTCGTGTCTAGTATAAGATAGTTGGCAGGATTCCTTTCTTTGGATGGACTTGGTCTAGATCCTATGTTCCCTGTCATTAGGTAAAGTAAGTAAATTGCATATTTTAACTGAGAACTCAAAAGTTGAAAGCAGCAATAAACCAATCTCCTTTAGCTTAAAACTATAAACTCCCACCAAACAAATAAATAAATTCAGCTTCTTCAATCACATTTCCGTTCCTAATAGGTCTAGTCAAACAGAAATCTTTTGCTCATCTTCTCTGATTTTGACCTTTGATGTTGCCATAATAATCTACATAATGATTTATTCCCCCTCATTTGAACTTATGTGCAAATGGGTCGGTAATATATTAGGTGAAATAACAAGTCTTTTTGATACGCCATGTTAGCATAATGAAATTACAAAAATACACGTGTGACAATCGCAATTAATTCCTGTTTCTTTCCAGAAAAGTCCAACGGGTGATTTGTTTATTTTTGGACCAGGTTGTGATTTTCATTCAAGCCAAATGGAGATAAAATGTAATTTACCCATTTATAAATTACCTCAAATCTACATGGATCACAACTTAACAAGGTATGCACCCAATATGATACTATTGAATTATAACCCCCCTCCAATTCAAGTGCACAAGCATGGTAACAAATGAAATTCAAAATAATAGCACAAAGAAAGACAGCAACAAAGAATTGTAAGGTGATACTATTATTTACATATTAACACTGATTATTGGGTATATATATATATATATAGATCCTCTGTTATTTACAATGTCAACAGAAGACCGATACCCAGAACAACATACTATTCACAATTCGGCATCACGGTCGAGCACACTGCACCTCACTCGTCTACAATCACACCCACAATACTAACACTATTAAGGATCCTTCAGGAGAACAAAAGAATAGCTGCACACCTGTGACATATAAAACACAATTACTTCAAATTACTAACGCGAAACTGCATACAACACACGCACAGGAAAAAAAAGGAGACACAAGGCAGAAAGGATCCAATTTGTCCGTGTGCATGTAGTGTTATCAATAAACTGTTTTGACTTAATTCAGTGAGTAAAGATGAGGCACCAAATAACTTAGATCCTACGAACAATATAAACCAGGGTTATTGAAAAGTTACCTCTAATCAAACTCATCACCTTCATCTTCAAATTGATTCTCCATTTTCAAGCCTTCTATGTTATTATTTACAAACTTAATTTGCGCCTCCATCATTGAGCTCCCTCTACTATTTACAATATTGAGCTGAGTGTTTGATTTAGGGCCGTCATTACTATATACAAAGCCCTTAGTTGTTTCTGTCGGAATATGAAGACCTTCCCACCCAGTTTCTTCAATGCCACTCTGAAGTACAGTGTTGGCAGCACCACCACCAGTCATGGGGTCAAGAGAGCCGTAGCTGCTTCTGCACGAAAGCCTACCATTTTCAGATAACCCAGGTGTCTGATGCAGCAGCCGCCCATTACTACTGCTATCCAAAGCAGGAGTCCTGGAAAAAAACAAAAGAAAAAGAAAAAAGGAATATATTACTTCAGAAACAGGTACTATGTCATTCTGTTAAAATTAGAAGTGCAAATAGCAGTAAAAACTAAGTGAAAACAAAGTCAAAAGATATTAACGATGCACATTGAGTAATGAGACATGATGGATCAAATCACACATGAAAGCATGAGCGACTTTATTGCTTTTTACAACTGTTCTTTCTTCTCTATAAAACTAAAGTAAGTTTACTAAACTATTACGAAAGACATACTGAAAAGCTGGGATCCCAAAAAAAATGGGGAGCACAAAACAAAAGTGAAAAATGGATGCAAGTAAAAGCTACTCTTCTACATAATGAAGAAAAGCATGTTCCAAATGAAGCAACACCTCAATCCACAGAATGAGGGGGAATTTAAAACCCAAAAAAAAAAAAAGGAAAGAAAAAGGAATGATAGAACCTCAGCACACCTCGCCAGCTGGAATTTGGGAGTTTGAAGATAGTCAAAAAGTGGAACTAAAACTTTTGACCTTCCTTCAATCATGCGAGTCGGAATCCTCTCTATCTCAATTTCCCCTCCAGAACCGTCTTCCCTTTCTATTTTGATGCCATCTATTGTCATGGACTGGAAGTATATCTGCTGAGCAACAATATAACAGAAGACATGACAGTTGTGTCACCAATAAACACACATAATTTGCATTAACCAAACGCCAATTAAAATATCCTGAAGAGCAAGGATAATACCTCAGGTTTTGCCCACAATGGGACCCGGCCTTGATGCATCTGCAATTCAGCTTCAGAAATAAATAAATGATGTCTTTCCTCAGGACTAATCTTTGCTTTTGCAACTGAACCCCTAGCCTCAGGGTAGCCACTATTTTCCTTCTCAATTTCTTCAGGAAATACTTTACTGCTGTCCGAATTTCCATTTTCACCATATATGTCAATATTATCTTCTCGGTCTCTATGATTCTGTTTCTGACAAATATTCCACTTCTGGATAGCCTCAACTGCTAACCTCGCATCACTTTCAGGAGCAGAGTCATAAGAGCCCAGTCCAGACACCACTATTGCAGATTCTCGCAGTGCATATTGTATCACACAGCCAGAAGGAGAGAAAACCAGTAGGTGGTACTTTGACTTCAAGGAGCTGGCACCTGCATGCAAATCATTGGCTTTGCAGTTGTGGAAAGCTGAAGCAATAGCCCCAGAAAGAGAACTCATCTTGCCTGTTGCAGCTGCTGCAGCACCACTTACGGTGCTTCTCCAACCATTATTTCCACTTCTTATTCTGCTGACAACAGAAAGGGTGACAGGGGAACCAGATGCACAAAGGTTCTGTTGATTAAGCATCTGTGAACCTGAACTTGGTGGCCAACGAACTGCAGGCTTGGTCAAAACACCTGATCCATTGTTTTTACCAGTAAAACAAGCATCAAGGGACTGAAAATTAACCGATCCTCCTGACGGAGATATAGCAAACAGATGGCTTGTTCCTCTTGAGGAACTTAGCATGATCCAGTGACTGTCATCACTGAAACTGATGTCCTGTATAACCTGAGAAGACATTATCGAAAGTGATAAACACAAGAGAACTTTCCATTTCCTAGCTATAACAAATTCAAGCAAACGATGAAAGGAATACAAGGCCTTACTGCATTTGTAAAACCACGTTGCAACCTGTAAAGATGTATGCAAGATGCACCTGAATCAGATCCAGAGGAACTTCCCCATAGTCCCAGCGTTATTCGGAAAACATTTATGTTATGACCCTGAACTGAAGCCGTAACCAAAAGGGTCCCACTAGGATCAAAGCATAATGACGAAATAGGACTCTTATGTGCTCTGAATTGGGCAATAACAGATTTACTAACAATATCTCTGACAATGACCTGACAAACCAAAAGTTAAACAGTAAGAATAAAAAGACTTTAAAATATGTGTATGTACACATATAGGTATATTAGGATATAAATGGAACATGCTAGTATCAGTTCCTCTCACAGATGACTTTGTATCAAGAAAACCAGAACAGTAAAATTTGTGCAATGCCAGATGCTGGGTAAATATTGGAAGAAACACTCCTTCAAAGAGCTCAATACAAATAAGGGAAGGAACACATTAAATAGACATAAATTTTCTATTATGTAGAATCATGTATTCACTGAAGCAATGCAAGGAAAAGCTAAATTCACATCAGAGACATGTAAACTGAAAGAGAGAGAGAGTAGCTAAAAATGGTTAAAACCACAAACACGAGAAAACACACTTGAGAAGGATGATATGTATACCATTCCTACATTCTCTACATCTGGCAAATGGCCGTTGATAGTTCCATTGACCTTCCAGCCAGGATTCCCCGATTGTGCAGAATTGTTGTTCTCAGGTAAGAGCTCTGAGTAGTACCTAGAAAGTCTTTTATATCCCATGTCCCCCAGAGTCACAATCCCAGCAGCAAGTTGCTTGCTTGATTCTTTTGCGTAGTGTGCAACCAGGCTCCCATTTGAAGCAGAATCAGGAAAACTCGCAGAATGGGTAAAATGTTGTGGACTGACACGCCCAGAATTTGAAACTGCAACTGGACTTCCACTGTAAGCCAGCCACCTGGGACCTACTGCAAGAGGCCCATAACCAATCCCTCCAAATCCAGAACACCCAGAAACTATGGGATTTGTAAGTATCGTATATTCCCTTTCTAACGTTGCAGCATTGAAACAGTGTATCTGTAACACATAAAAACTCCATGGTCATGCTCTGGTGTGACAAAAAGATATGGGAGTTTAAGCAGCATACAAGCAAACATACCTGAGCTGATTGTGAAATAGCAACAACTCGAGTGCTGCACCTAACTGAATAAACAGCTGATCTGAACTTCAGAACATGTACATTAGATTGAGATCTCAAGGAATAAAACAAAACAACGGTCGGCGTAAAACCACCATTCACTGGATTATGGCAATTGGGTGTGCTCCCATGATATGGAGTGGCTAAGGCATCATGAACATCACGAGCTCCAGAAAGGGATCCATCTGCACAAACTGCCAGCAACGGACGACTGTCTGCAAATTTATCCCCAGATCTCTTTGATGCTATTGGTTTTTGCAAAACTTGCATAAATGAAACAGGGCCATCATGCCTGGAAACTAGGTCACAGACATTATCTGCGTCTTCAACATCCCAAACCTGGAAACCAGACCGATACCCCAACAAGAGAACTTGCCGGGTGATGCATCCCTCCCATTCTAACTTGTCGAACCCAGCCCAGAGCACCTTTATTTTGTAGAAGTGAAAAAATAAAATGAGTCAACTCCCCTCCTAGATCTAAAATACATGAATTTGTAATGAAAAAGAATCAATAAGAGAAAGGCCGCAGCACAAGATACTATGAAAACAAGAAAAAGGGATAAATTTTTAGACCCCCAAGTGTAAAATGAGTTGTCATAACCAAGAGTCTATAACAAGCGGAGATACAAATATTGGAGAGAGACACAGAAACCAATGTGAATTGTGAGCTGAAGTTCAACAATGTTGCTAACACATTCTTAGGAACCAGTCAAAATGATCTACTGAACATTGATAACTATTTTAAAAATTCAAAATTGCTATAAATGATATCAATATGTTAAAGAAAACAATAAATAACTTTCATTGACTCCAAAAATTCACAAGGTGTAAGTGTCAGAAGTTTCTGGCTCCAAGTACCTTTGGTTTGGCAACACATCTCAAACATTGCAATCCAGTCTCGCAAAAGCCAAATCTCTCAGTAAAGCATTGGATTTACAACATCTTGTCATCACTATTATCTATGTCCTCTTAGATACTCTCCCCTTCTAGCATGTGCCAATTGTACTAAAACATGTCACATTAACATTTCACATCTCCAGAGGGGACAATATTAGACGATCTGTCAATATTCTACAATCAACTGCTAGCAGCTAGGTTTTCCAATAGTGATTCATTTTTTACTCGACAACGAATTTAACAATCTACGCAACTCCCTTATCTCCAAACAAGTCACAATATGATGTTACAAACTATTATATCTCGAGAATACTATTTGGAACATTTAGGGGGAGCATTATCACAGGACTTCTGATGAGATCGACAAAAATTTTTAAATGTTCATGGAACTGCTTGATGTAAGCCAAAATTTCTTCATTCAGCTTAAGAATCTCTTTGGCAAGCTGCAGAGCAATGAGCCGCTCCTCCACCTGAAAGAATTTGGCATTACACTTAGCTGCCGTGTCCTCCCAAATACAGACAGACCCAAGAGGTAAATTTGTGTACCAAGTGTATGCATGATCCATGAGGGAATGAAAAACTCATGAATGCAGAGATTTCGTTCAAAACTATAGGTGCCAAGGGTTTTGACAAAACGAACAATATATTCCCTGTGTACATGGGTGGCATCCCCTTGATGCCTTTTATTTACAAAAATAATTTAAATGTTAAAAAAAAAAAAAAAAAAACTGCATCAACATGATGTTCCCTGATGTACATGGGTGGCATCCCCTTGAATCCCCTTGATGCCTTTTATTTATAAAAACATTTTTTAATGGTTTAAAAAGAAAACATGATGTTAACTGGCATTCTCATGCTTACCACAAAACGGATGAATTTTGGAGTGAAATCTCCATCTGGATACAGTAAACTGGCAAACTCAATTTGGTAGGGAGGACGATAGTCAAGATCTAGCATAGAGGGAGTAGCAGTATGCTGGTGCTTGATCAACAGTGTTAACTTGTTGCTGAAGAGCTGCTATTCAGCAAAAGGTCGGAGAGAAGTGGAAGCTAGACTAGGGGCAACGGCACTACAGACAACGCCAACGCTTTGAACTTCTGCAGGATTAGAGGTGCTCACTGCAGAAATGGTATTGGGAGCTGGTTGGGTTGGTTTTTTGGTAGTTGGTAAAGTGTGAGATTGGAGGAGTAGAGGAAGAGCTCGGTTGATAGAATGTTGGCCTGATTCCTCAGATTTTGAGATTACTGAATAGAATCAACAAGAGAAACCATAGTAGTTTTAGGATCAAGAAACATCTCCGCTGCTGGAGGAGTCGGTTGTGCCGGACACAGTAGAGCCGTTTATGAGGACTGGCTCCTGGATCTCCTCAGTAGCAGTGCAGTAGTGGAATGTGTAAACCGGGCATTGGCTCTCTTAGGCACCATGGTCATGAATGCCACTCATCAAGTCATCACTGTAGAATGATTCAGGAAAGGTTTGTAAGGGACGTGACAAAACATTTTAGGGGCACCATAGACAATGGGTGTGTCAGGGTAGAAGATATAGCAGTCCAACTGCACAGAGAGAGAGAGAGAGAGAGAGAGAGCAAAAAATACAGAGTTCTACAGAGTGAAGTAGTAAAAGTGAAGTGCGTGGTAAGTGATGTAATAGAAGTACATCCTTCTATTTAGAAGAGGTGAGCATGTGAATAAAACTATCCGAGAAATCGAATCTTTGTTAGGGAAGCCGGTAGGATTGCAGAACCCCCATGTATTGCCAAAGCCAAAAAAACCGTACTTCTAGAAGGTTCTAGGTCAAACCATGTAGAATATCTCTCTTTGAGTTGAACTGGTCTTAAAGGCAAGTAATACCCATGAAGGGTGCAATGCCATGGTGAGGCCTGCATCTCTAAGACCACAAAGCCCACTAAGTGTTGTTGGTCTTCTTAGGCTGTTTGACATGGTCAAGCACATGATGTTCGGCGTGACTGAACATGTGTTGCTCTAGTCACTTGTTCCTATGAGAGGCTAATAATGTGTTACCAGAAAACGCTAAGCCATTTGTATTTTGGAATGATGTTCCAAAACATGATATACTTTCATTCCCAATATGTGAATCTAGTGATCCAATGCGATCCCAAAATTTTATCCTATTTATTTCCTTAAAGGTTACCTAAGGATAAAAAAAATCAAAGATAATGAACAATAATCAGAGGTGAATGGTGTTTTAGACGAACAATATGCAAAAAAAATTACCATAATACTCCTACAAAAGTGTTTCTACATGACTAATTTAAAGAGGAAGAGAACACATTTTATTAGATCTCCAATTGTCAAAATAAAATTACTCTAGAAGTACGTTAAACTTCTATCGCATAATTTATACAACTCTGCCCCTATCGTACCATATCTTAGAACATATAGCATACCATATTCTTACCCATTCTCTTTCCACCTAAGAAGCACAGACACTACTAAGATATAGAAGGTATCTAAGGTTGTGTCTTCTTGCTTAAGGTAAGATCCAGACACTTCTTATATTCAATTCCTGCAACCACCTACTTTTTTTACAAGTACATTTCCTATAACCACCTTGCAGAGCAAAACAAAGGACATATCTCCTTGCACAGGATAGGATCTACCTATTGCTTCCTTTCATTCCTATAACCACTATGCCTAACAGTAGAAACAACAATTAGAAATCTAATCTGTAGACTTGAAAGAAAATTATGTGAAAAAACAAAATGAAGATTTGAAGCTGTAAATGTAAATAGGTTACAAATACAAAACTAGCACATTGAAATGCATAAACCGGTCACATAAAAGAGAACTAAGGACCAAATCAAATATTTCTATAGTACTATTAATTATATGAAAAGAACAAAAAATAAAAAATCAAGTGAACACAAGGCCGGAAAATACAAAGCGTATAGGTGAAGTTGAAGGCTCTTATTGAACAAGCAATGACAACAGAGGACATGGATAGAAAGGAAATCATAATCTAATGAAGGTAGTGCGGTTTTACGAAGCGCCTAAAGCACAGTTCACTGACGTTGATCAATCAAGAGCTTTGCCGCCACTCCTTAAGAGCCCTATGGTCAAGTTTTTTTTAATGAGAACCAATATGTTAAGACCTACAATAAAAGGGTAGTTGTAACAACAGTCAAATTTTTTATTTTGTTTGGGTTTTTGGTGGGTGAGGGCGAGGAAAAAAACACTTTTGGGCCAAAAACTAAAATCCAACAAACTTGACAAAACTGATAATATGTCAACAGGACAATTTAACACCACCTACTTCCTATTGTTGTTGATGTGTTTTTCTTATTCTTGTTGTTAGTTCATAAATAACAAAACCATGTGTTAGAACTAAAAGTTGCCCGATTTGGGGAACAAACACGTGGTAAGCCTACTTGGTCGATCCTCAATAACTCAACCAAGAATAAATGACCGAAGATTGTCAGATGGTCCGTTTATCAGAACAAACACGAGGTATATCCACGTGCAAATATCTCCACAGTGCAATCGAACTGCTTGTATATTGAAATTTTGTCTGCTTGTTAAAACAATCACGTGCTAAGACCACTTGCAAACCTAATAAATAAATCTGGACAATTGAACAAAACAGCATTTTTCTTCATTTTTGTCCAATTATCGAGAAGAACAAGGTAAGTCCACTTGCAAATCTAATAAATTACACCTCAACCAACTAAATGCATGTATCTTGAAGTCCATCCAACTGTTAGTATAAACACGTTGCAAAAGCTCTTAGGAATAAAATAAAGGAAATAGTCAAAAACTTGAACAGACAGCATAAAACACCCAAAATTGGCCAATTCTTAACAAAGCACATGGAACTCCTCTTGCAAATGTGAAAAGTGAATCATCAATCGTCCTGCAAAAACCCTGAAGTAGAAAGACAACTCTCATGATAACAATTGGAATGAATGAGGATTGCCGCGTAAAAACAAACAAAACTCACATATACGACAACTTCATCCAAAAACATCATTCATATCATTTCCTTCTTCACTTTTCTTGACCTACCATACTATATTATATCACGGTGACCAAATGTCATAGATTTTTTCCTACTAGTGTAAGCCCTTGAATGGTGACTTTGCTCCCTAGCTTTCAGTTGCGGAATTCACATCCAATGTAATACTCTGCTTAACCACTTCCACATAATGCATTGCAGACCTTCCATACAATAATCCTCCTGACCCAGAATATTCTCAATCCACTATTCTAACTGTATGATCCATTCACAAAGTCTTACAATCATGTAATAGTTTCACCCTATCAGAAACTATAATATCTTTACTTCCAAACAAGCAGAAATTAATTGCCACATCTAACAAATATCTAAATCCAAAAAACGAACCTACAAAACAACAATTACAGAGGGGCATAATTTTCAGAAGGACATGGCACAAGTTTCAATCTTTCTCCAAGAATAAGGCTGCCATACATCACAATTATGGTAATATAAACGAAATATATTTAAGAAGCACCTGATCATGGCTGGCATCATTATCCTTGTCCACAATGGCCGAAGCAGCCGAAGCTGCCGACCGAACCGTGGAAGCAACGGTCGAAGCACCGGACGAGACAATCCTCAAGTAACTTGAGAGTGCACGAAACGATGTCGGAAGGAACCCATTGGTCCGCCCAGGCCTAGGCACACCTCCCTGCGGTTTCTGGCCATCATTCCTCATCCCCAGCAGAACCACCCAAACAACTCGAAGAAGAGAAAACAGATTTGAAAAGCTTCTGATTCTCCAAAACTCTCTCCAACACTGACCATAACCCTAGGCTGTTCCCTTAAAACAGCCCTAAGAATACACAAACCGCAACTCACAGGTGTCTCCGTTTCCTCCCAACACCGAAAGCATCCAGTCTTCGAAAACCCCCCAAAAAGCACGAACTGACCTCCGAATCAGAACAAAAACGTTTCAATTTCCCGTCGTGTTCTACCTTCAATTATTTTTATTTTTTATTTTTTTCTCACAATAACAAAAGCTAGTGAAAACACGTCCAAAAGTGCTTCCGAAAATCAATCAAAAACAACAAATTTCAAACTCTCCCGTGTACCATATACCAAATCTAACCGAGCCAGAACCGAACCAAAAATATTTACAAATATAAAGAATTTTCCGGAAAAACAATTGCACAAGAAAACAATTTTTCTGAATTAAACAATTAACTAACGATTTATAATCAGAATGATGTGTTAGGGCTTTGGTCGCTGTGGAATTGGTGGATCTTCACCTGTGAAGAGGGAGATATATACATATACTGATTATATATCGGGGAAATGTATAGCTATAGAGAGAAAAAGTAGAGAGAAGGACTAGGGGGAAGGGATCGATTGAAGATGGGATAATATAAAGAGGGGCAAAAGGAAAGACTCTACGCTTACGTCACTATCCAAAAATTGGTTTCGGTTTGGCTTTTTTCTTTGCTAGTGGTGTGTTTGGGCTATATACTCCTTAGCCGTAAGTTGAACTCTTGAAGAAAGAAATACTTCCCGCACGTCTCCTCTGTCTCAATTTGGATTGTCAAATTGCTTTCATCTCTCTCCTTCTCTCCGTCGTCACGGTTCAACGGTAAAAGAACGCGTAAAGTGCTTTTCAGGCGACAAGAGAAAGTGTGTGCAATGTAAAACGTTTGTACTCGTCGTGAGAATAGCTTGATGACGTATTTTTCTGAAAATTTTTCTAAATTACCGTGCCATTTATGGTTTGAGTATTCACGTAGGAATCAGGAATGGCAATAGAAAGGTTCTGAATTTGATTAAATTTTATCTTACTCTTAATAAAAAAAAATTATTCTTAGATTGATTGAACCTTTCCATCCCAATCTTATCTTCATCCCACTTAAGTTAATCAAAGATTTGGTTTAAATGGGTTTAGCTAGTATAAAATTTTAAAATAAAAATAAATTTTTAAAAACAAAAAATAATACAAATTATACAAATATTAATACAATATACAATTGAGAAAAAATAATATTTACAAATTTTATAATATAGCTAAGACGTGTTCAAGGTAAGATAACCTAAACTCTACTCCGTCTCTAACTTGTCCATTTCCGCCCACTATTTATGAAATTTTAAAAAAATTTTAGATCTAGTTATGTTTATGGACTTAGTTAAAAACTTTGTTTAAAGTCCGATTCTGTCCAACCAAATACCATGAAGGGCAAAATCATAATGGTAGAAATAATTTCAAGTATGGATAAAGAATGAATTTAAATCACTGACTTCTTTTTTGATTGGCTAACTGACTCAATAATTCAAAATTAACAAGCACTTTTTCATACTAATCATATAAATTTTATGTACTATACGTGATATGCACTATTTCATACAAATCATACAAATTTTATGCATGACTGATTATAACACCTTGATTGAGCACCTTTAATCGAATAATATCAAGTTAAAGAAATATGTTAATATATAATTGACATGCTTGTCTAATTTAATCAAATTTTGATGCAAAAATTTAATTTTAAAAAATTGTCATGAGCTGCTCCTCGTGATGACTTCTTCCCTTGATCCTGTTGCAAGGTGTTCGTGTTAAGGGGTACGAGTGGAGGATACTTGATGCTCGTAACGGTCGTGATCTTGGAACTACGGGACTTCGGTGTTCCGCGTTACATGGAAAAGCCACCATGTGGAATGGCTATCGACGCCATGGAATCCGATGAGAATGTGCGATTTGCTTCGGATGCAATCATTTTTTTTCTCTTTTTTTTTTATCAAGCATTTGTACGCATTATATGCCAAGTTGAAAGTCCATTTCAGAATCTCACGATAATTTGATAGCCATGAAATTTTGACAAATATCCACCCAGCAATATTTACTACCTCGAGGCTCCAGCTGTTTTCAGAAAATTGCATATGGTTGCCAATTGATTTCTTGATTTTCTTTCTAAACGTAGACATGCCTCTCAATTTGAATTTTTTTTTTTCCTTCTATGAATACTAGAAGGGTGTAAATGTAATAAAAAAATTTCTGTAATAACCGGTGATTCAAATTTTGACAAGATTCAATTAACTTAAAAGAATATGAAAAATTAAACTTCGTAGGGAAAACATTTGAAGGTGGGTAATGGTCAAATCAGTGTAGGATAAAAACATGTGTGTTGAAAATTTGAAATAGTTAGGTAGGATGTGGGCTAAAACATCGTAACATTGCATGTTTTACATGTTTGCCCGACAAAAATCATTTGAACAGTGAAAGAAATATTTTTATAGTCAAGCTTAGAATAATAAAAAAATTACCATGGATTCAAATTTGTAAAGCACCAAATTGGTGTCTGTATATAGTATACTAAATGCACATGCTATTAATTTCTTATTTGAACTTCTTTTTAAATGTGTATGCTAATTAGAGATATCCACCCCATTAATTGATTGAAATTCTAATATTCGAAATCTATGGTTTCTTGAATTTCTTCCTAGCACGTTTGGGAATGCAAAATCTATATATGTCTCGGATTTAAATCAGAGCCCATAAGCCACACTTGATTAGCATAAAATGTTCCTATGTTAGCATGATTATTACAATAAGGTCGTTGGCATAACTTATGTGGGAAGTGATGTTGATAACAATTTATTGAACTTGTATTGACATAAAGAAAGAGCATATGTGATTCAATGCCCTCACATTCGATAATTTGTTTGAGATACTATGTCATTTTATTGATATCGTATCACCAACTAATAAATCAAGCCAAACATAGAGACAAGTTTAATCCTTTTCACCTAAAACTAAGCAATTAGTAGAATTATTTTTCTACGGTCCTATTAGTTGATGTGACATTCCTCGTGCTAAAGGTCTCAAGATGTTAACGAATATTTATTTAATATGCTCGTAATATCACATTAATAACATGATATCATCGTTGTACTAAACATTTTCTCTGTGAATGAATGACAGCTGTGGCAAGAAAGATTTGATTAGGATTCCAACAAATATACTAACCTTCCTTTAGAGATTGTCAAAGGTACTTTTGTTTCAGATAGGTGAATATAGGAGACTTCTTTAAATGGAAGACCTCTGCTAGTTTAACTAACGTGCCAACTTCGGAATACTAGTGGAATTAGTCCTTTTATTGGTACAAATTACATCCTCATAGAGTCATACTAAATATATATCTCATTCTTTTTTCTTATTTCTTTATGAACTTCTAATAACAACTTTAGTCTACCAAACAATGAGCCATATGCTAACTAACCGGTTACCAATGAAGCCAGCGATTATCATATGGGGAGAGAATGAGCTTTGCTCATCTCACAAGGCAAGAAATTCAATTTCCATCCCATTAATGCCAAACAATTTTCATCAAAATTGCAAGGAACGTGGACATGGCACAAATTCCAAAGAGTTCCTCATTCTCAAAATTAGCTAGAGGCATGTCTGGACACTCAAAATTAAGTCATTTTCATTGCCTTTGCCTTTGGTGCCATGACTCAAGACTTCCTAAATTTGGAGCATTCCCATACCCAAACTTTGACAATCAACTGAATGTACCACCCACACAAAGAAATGCAACATCAACCACATTATTTTTGTGTGCTCCCATTTCATTTGAGGTGGTCATTCTCAAACCTCTGTTGTCCATGTAGCTGCAATGTGCCGACATATAAACATTGAAAAATTATAATCTCACATAAAAGTTAAACAGAAAATAGCGTCATGATTTGGCGATGATATTTTTGTAATTAACAATCATATTGATGAGCGTGTTTTGTTTTGAAATTAAAGATTCTAATTCAATCATGTCATGTTGTATGAAAATTCAATATATCCTTTTTATTTATATAGCATTAATTACTCATAACCATTTTCTACTATATATACTCCATCCACCAAAAAAATGTTAATATAGTTTGTCATAATCTCATTTAATAAACATAGGTTACAAAATGAACAGCTAAACAAGTGGAAATGAATTTCTTCCAATCTGGATTAGAAGAATTTCTCCAATTTTGGTCATGTATTTGTATTTTTATATTTTTTTTGTATATCTTGTATAGATATAACAATCCCATAAATGGTGCTTAAAATTTAAGAAGAATTTAAAAAGATTAGTGATATAGTTTTGATATGTGGTAGCTTAATATATTGGCACGTTTACATAATAGTGGTGAATCAGAAAGACAAAATTAGGGGAAGCAAATTGAATCATTCTTAGAAAATTTTCATTGTTACTTCAAGAAAAATGTATAAGCTTTATCCTCTTGGCTTCTTAATTTTCTTCCCTTTTTTTTTTTCTCTATGTATTTCCTATGCAAACTGGCAACCCTTTATGGCATGTTGTTCATGAGCTGCATCTCATGAAGTGAAAAAAGATGAAACCAGAAAACATTTCATCAAGTTGGGCTGCGGCGTGCGTCGAATTGTTAACTATCAATGGCCTAAGGTACTCGTCTATCTACCCTGAAAGAAGATAAACCTTTCGCAAGTGAAAGCCTAAATAACTTGTAATTATCAATTAATTTGGTCATTTTTGGCGAATTCTACAGTACAAATGCTACTTGTCACTGTTTTTTTTTGTAATTATTTTATATCACTCACTTACTTTAGATGTTTGTAATTGGTTATTTGTACGGTAATTATAGGGAAAAAGAAATGAAAACAGATTAATATCTTGTCAAGCGAGCATTATATAAAATTGAAAATAACATGAGGATATATATCATTATTCTCAGCCTTCATTTGGACAGTTTATTTATCAACTCATTTAATTAATTTTGTAATCAAAATTTTAAAATTTTACTTTTTATGAAATTCTAATTTGTTTTTTCTTTTTAATATTTTAATAAAAATTAATAAAAAGTTATAAGCTATTAGCTGATTGCTTTGAGCTGATCCGATTGTAGCTGGGCACCGCCATGAGCTTTGTGACTTTGTCCCGTGTGTGCCGCTCACACCTATATGGCAATTGGCAAGTGGGACTCTCTGTCGCTGAACGAAGATTTTGCGGGTTCGCTTACACAGTGTTGCCCCTTGATTGTCACAGAGAGCTGTCTTTTTTACAGATGTAGCAATAATAATTTTGTTGCTTACTTCGGGGTTATTCGTACGCAGTTTATAATTTAAATTTATGATTTTTTTTAATTGTATTTGATATATCAAAAAAACAGTTACTTAAAAAAATAGATTATAGATTATAATTTCAGCTTGTGGATTATAATGTTTTTAAGCATCAATCCAAACACTCTTACGTTGATTTCATACTTTGATTTTGATAATCACAAAACTATGTGTTAAGTTGTCTAATAATTTTAATTAGTGTGCAAATTTGATTTACTCTTAAATGATTTGAATCTTGACACTTGGCATACATTGCATTAGTTATGTGTTGTGAGACATGTTAAGAAGGAATGAAGAAAGAAAGAGCATGATGGAATGATACAACAAGGTCATTTAATAAGTCTTCAAAGCTTTCATAGAGATTTGATGAAGACTTCGAAAAATAAATATTAAAAATATTTTTGAAAATCCACATGCCTTGAAAAAGACCTTTCAAGCCTTAGAAGTCCCAAGTTGATAATTCTTAAAAAGCTTCGAGAGTTTTATAAAGAATTGAAAAAGTATTGCAAAGTTAAAACTTCTGAGCAAAATGGTCGACACATGCTTCAAAAGAGTCGACACATTAAGACAGTGACTTGAATTAGAATCTATCAAAGATAAAGGAGTCGACCACTCTACAAAAAGGGTCGACACATGGTCCAGATTAGTAACTTTGGAGAAGGTTAAAAAAGAGTCGACTCCTCATTTTAAAGGTGTTGATACATTGAGACAAAGTTTTGATGACTATCACAAAAGTGTCGACACATTGAAGCATATTGTTGAGAAGCTAGAGGCAGAACAAAAAGCGTCGATACATGCAGAAAAAAGGGTCGACACATTGCTTGTAACGGCTATATTTTTAAACATTTTGCTCGTTTGATTTTGTATTAAATGTTTCTTCAACCACCTCCAACGTCTATAATGAATGCAAGACTATAAAGCCAAGATGCTGACAATATTTATACACAAAAATACAAGAGATTCAAGTGTTATACATGTGATTGAGAGCTAAAATTCCTGACTCATATCATAAATATTCTCTTTGCTGGGAATTTAAGGCATTTACTAGTCTTCCACTTCCATATTTACTCTTTAAAAGAGTTATACTCTGTGTAATCCCTGCATTTGTAAAGGTTTATAAGGCTGAGTATCCTTGGAAAAACATTTGTAAGTTTGAGTGAAAATTGAAAAAAATCATTTGGTAGGATTAGAGCTTGGGAAGAACTCTAGTAAAAAGTGAGCTGGGCACTTGAGAAAACTGACACATGCTGTGTAATCTTTCTTTGCATAGTGGAAGAGTTTTCAAGGGGGTCTTGAGGGCAAGGACGTAGGTCACTTATTGTGGCTGACCCTCTATAAATCTTGGTGTTCTTCTTGTGCTCTATTTTTTTTTTACTTGCTTTCTATTCCTTGCTTGCTATTATAGTATTGGTTTACACACACACACACCTTGATTCATTGTTCCATTGCTTAACTTTTTTTTTATTACATTATTTTGCAATTAATTTTTGAGAAACCCCATTTGCCCCCCTCCTAAGTTCCATCTTGTGACCAACAATTGATATAAGAGCTAGTACTCTATTTTAGAGGCTTAGCATCTTTAAAGGTGATCCATGGCAACCATATTTAGAAACTCTCTAGGTGTGTGTCAATCCACCAACAAATCCTCTATATTTAATAAAACTAATTACAATTATTAAAAGAATAAGATGAGAATTTATATTTAATCAGTTGACTATAAACTTTGGAAGATTGTTGTTAATGGTTCTAAAACTTCCACCAAGACTATTGAAAGGGTAGTCATCCCTAAACCTGAAAATGAATAGGATAAGAGTGGCTTGAAACTTTTGCAATCCAATGCTGAAGTTATGAACATCTTATATTGTGCATTATATCCAAATGAATTCGATAGAATCTGTACTTGTGAATCTGCCAAATAAATTTGGGATAGACTTGAGGTAACCCATCAAGGAACCAATCAAGTCAAGGAGTCTAAGATCAATATTCTTGTGCATAATTATGAATTATTTAAAATGAAAACTGATGAGTCTATTACAAAAATGTTTACTAGATTTACTGACATTGTTAATGACTTAAAATCTCCTGGAAAAGTTTATTCTAATAGTGAACATGTAAGGAAAATTGTGAGATCATTGCCAAAGACATAGGAAGCAAATGTGACAGCCATACAAGAACTTAAAGACCTTAATACTTTACCTGTTAAAGAGTTTCTTGGTTCTCTCATGACCTATGAGCTAACCCAAAAATAGAATGCTCAGAAAGAGAAGGATAAGAAGAAGAAGTCTATTACATTCAAGTCCACCACACAAGAAAATGAATTTGAGGATGAAGATGAAGATGAGGAGCAACTTGCTATTATTACTAGAAAATTCAAAAGATTCATAAAAAAAAGTGAAAGAGAGGAAAGAGGCCTGAGATAAAGGGAGAATCTAGTAACAAGGGTTCAAACATCATATGTTTCAAATGCAAGAAATCAAGACCTACGAAAGCTGAATGTCCCATGCTTAATAAGAAGGGAAAGAAAGGCAAATTTGAAAAAAGCACTTTGGCTGCCACTACTTGAAGTGATGATGAGGAAGACAGCTCTAATAAATAAACTGAACGTCAAGAGGTTACAAACCTATGTCTCATGGCACAAGAAGAACCTGAGGTAGTTTTCTCTAAACCATCTAATTTTTCATTTGATGAACTACAAGATACTTTTAATAACTTGATTATTGAATTTAAAAAGATAGGCATAAAAAATAATCTTCTCAAAAAAATGGTATCCACTCTCATCAAGGAATGTGAAAATTTACAAAATGAAAATGATATTTTGAAAAAAGAAAATTTTATTTTGAAAGAAAAGTCAATGATTTAGAAAATTCTCTTTCGAAATGTGTTGGTGAAAGAGAAAAACTTGATATAATACTTTGCAAACAGAAATGCTCTTTTGATAAAGTTGAGCTTGGATACAATCCTTTTAAGAAAAAAAAGTTTTTAAAAATAAAGTTTGTATCTTCTAGTGGAAAAACTCAAATTACTTACTTTTAATATTATAAAAGAGGTCATCTTGCAAATGAATATTTTACTATGCAAAAATCATATGCTCCTAAGAATGCATGGGTTCTAAGAGGACCATTGAAGACTAATTCTTATAGACCCAAAATGATTTGGGTACCAAAGTTCAAGGTTTAAGCTGATGTTTTTGAAGGTATGTCTTCAAGAAAAGTCCAAAAAGGATCATTGATACTTGGATAGTGGTTGCTCAAGACATATGACTGAAGATGAAGCTTAATTCACATCTCTCACACTAAAGGATGGAGGTTTGTTCACTTTTGGAGACAACAACAAAGGGAAGAACATTGGTATAGGTAGTATTAGTAAAAATTCTTCAACCTCTATTGAGAATGTTTTACTTGTTAAATGCCTTAAGCATAACCTGTTGAGCATTAGTCAATTGTGTAACAAAAGTTGTAAGGTAGTGTTTGAATCTTTTAAGTGTATTGTAGTGAACATAAATGACAACAATACTATATTGACTGGTCATAAACAAGACAATATCTACATTTTTAACTTAAAGTGATTTATCTTCTTGTAAAATCAAATGTCTTGCAGATATAAACAATGAGGATAGTTGGTTGTGGCATAGAAGACTTGGTTATATTAGTATGAGTATTCTTTCAAAAATTTTAAAAAATTAGTTAGTAAATGGTCTCCCCATACTCAAATTTGAAAAATACAAAGTCTGTGATGCATGTCAAATGGGGAAGCAAACCAGAATTTTCTTTAAATCTACAAACATGCTCTCTACCTCTAGGCCACTACAACTATTACATATGGATTTATTTGGACCAACTAGAATTTTGAGTTTAGGTGGTAAACAATATGCTTTTGTTATTGTTGATGATTACTCAAGATTCACATGAACATTCTTTCTAGCTCACAAGGATGAAACAATTGTTTTCTTCACTAAGTTTATAAAATTGTTCAAAATAAAAAAAGATTTACAATCACAACAATTAGGACTGACTATGGTGGTGAGTTTGATTGCAAACATTTTGAAATATATTGTGATGAAAGTGGTCTTAAACACAATTTTTTAGCACCTAGAACTCCTCAACAAAATTGGATTATTAAGAGGAAAAACAAGACTTTGGAAGAAATAGAAAAAACAATGTTTTGTGAAAATAATTTGTTAAAATATTTTTGGATTGAAATTGTTAACACAGCTTACTATATGTTAAATAGAGTTTTGGTGAGAAAATTTTTAAATAAAACTCCATATGAGCTTTGGAAAGATAAGAAACTAAATATTTCATACTTTAGAGCTTTTAGATGCAAATGTTTTTTGTTGAATAACAATAAGGACAACCTTAATAAGTTTGATGCAAAATCTGATGATGGTGTCTTTCTTGACTATTTCACACATAGCAAGGCCTATAGAGTTTTTAATAAGAAAACTTTAGTTGTTGAAAAATCAGTTCATGTTACCTTTGATGAACTAAATTCTTTGTCTAGAAATATTGTGAGCGATAATATATATGATATGGAGTATAACATGGACAAGTTGAACATTATCCAACTCAAAGTAAAACTCCACTGCAAGAGAAAGGAAACCAAGACACTCCTTCAAGCCGACAAGATGTGAATGAATGGCTGCCAAAGGGATACAAGTTTGTCCACAACCATCCAACAGAGAAAATGCTAGGTGATCCATCACAAGGTGTAAGAACAAGATCATCTCTTAGAAATGTATGTAATCATCTTCCTTTTCTTTCACAAATTGAACCAAATTTTTTTTAAGATGCTAAAAATGATGAGTTTTGGATTATGGCCATGCAAAAAAAGTTAAACCAATTTGAAATAAATGAGATTTGGAACCTTATTCCTAAGCCTGAAGATCATCCTATAATTGGAATCAAATGGGTGTTTAGAAACAAAATGGATGAATCTGAAACTGTAGTTAGAAACAAAGCAAGACTTGTAGCTCAAGGCTATAGTTAAAAAGAAGAAATTTATTTTGATGAGATCTATGCACATGTAGCTAGATTAGAAACTATAAGAATGTTGCTTGTATTTTCATGTTTCAAAATTTTCAAACTTTATTAAATGAATGTGAAAAATGTATTTTTGAATGGTTTTATATCTAAAGAATTGTATGTTGAACAGCCTCATGGTTTTGAAAATCCTTTACTTCCAAATCATGTTTTCAAACTTACAAAGCTCTCTATGGTTTAAAACAAGTCCCAAGGGCTTGGTATGAAAGATTGAATAAATTTTTGAATGAAAATGATTTTATAAGAGGAAAAGTGGATACAACATTCTTCATAAAGATTAGAGATCATGATATGCTTATTGTGCAAATTTATGTGAATGACCTCATATTTGGCTTTACTAATGAGAAGTTTTGCAAGCAATTTGCTAAGTGTATGTAGGGTGAGTTTGAAATGAGCATGATGGGAGAACTCGACTTCTTCTTTGAACTTCAAATCAAATAATCAAATGAAGGTATCTTCATAAACCAAGCTAAGTACATCAAAAACTTATTCAAGAAGTTTTGTATGGAGGATACAAAGCCATTGAGTATTCCTATGAGTACTTTAACAAAACTTGACAGTGATGAGAAAGGTATCTCTGTAGATACTAAGATATATAGAAATATGATTAGATCATTACTTTACTTAACTGCTAGTAGGCCTGATATCATGTTTAGTATATGCTTATGTGTTAGATTTTAATTTAATATTAAGGAATCACATGTTGTTGCTTTTAAAATAATATTTAGATATCTCAATTACACACCTAACCTTTATGGTATCCTAATGGCACATTTTTTAATTTAATTGGCTATTATGATGCTGACTATGATGGTAGTAAATTAATAGAAAGAGCACAAGTGATTCTTGTCAATTTCTAGGTAATATGTTTGTTTCATGATCTAGTAAGAAATAAAATTCAGTTGCACTTTTCATAGCTAAGATTGAGTACATTGCAACTAAAAGCTGTTGTACTTAAGTCCTTGGATCAAAAACCAACTAGAGGATTTTGGTATGACCTTTGAACAAATCCTCATTAGATGTGATAAAACAAATGCTATCAATTTAACCAAGAATCCCATTCAACACTCTCGCACAAAACACATTGAAATTAGACATCATTTTATATGTGATTATGTGCAAAAAGGTGATATTAAACTTGAATTTGTCAGCACAAACCAACAATTTGCTGATATATTCACAAAACCTTTGAATGAAAATAGATTTTGTATGATTAGAAGAGAATTAGAAATGAGCAATCCATTATCATGAATAACTATTGTGAAATATATACTTGAATAATTTAAAGTTGATGTGTGATAATGTGTTGCATTGAGATACCATCCATAAGTCATTTCTACATTTCATAAAAAAAAGAAGCCGACCCCTACCTCAAAGAGTCGACCCATATACTCTGAAAAATGGCTCTTAATCGACTCTATTGAAATGTGTTGACCCCTCATATCCAATGAGTCGACCCATTTTAACAGATTGCTCAGGAAACATTTTAACAAAAAATGTGTCGACACCTTGAAGTAAGGAGTCGACCCCTCTGGTCAGTTGCTCAGTACCCATAAATATACCATGTTTTATCGCATAGCTTATGTTTTCCCTTGTTTTTTTCTATCTCTCTCCACGCTCGGCGAACCAACTTTTGCCACCTCCACCAAAATCTATCCAAAACTTCCCTTAAATCTCTATTTATACTCAAATCGATCCATCCCAAGTCATATTTAACCTTCTTTAACCTCAATTTCGAAACCCTAATGGCTCCCAAATCTAACAAATCAAATAAAGGAAAGAAAACCGTAAATGTGTTGACCCCCAAGGTGACAATGAACAAAAAAAAAGAAGAATTAAGGGGAATCATCCAAGGATGGTGAGAAGAAGACGAAATCAAAGACCACTGAGATTGAAGAAGTCATTGTGAGGGACAAACTATATTTCGGCATTGATGATGCTTACAAGAGGTATATCAAATCTATCTCTTCTAAGAGAATTATGAATGGTAGATGGATTGATTTTCAGTTCTTTTCAAAACAAGGTTTTGATTTTGAGTCTAAATTTGACGCATTGGGTTGGAAGTCCTTGACTTTAATCAAAGAAAACCTTGAATTAGTTGGACATTTTTATGCTTATGCTAAGGAGTTTGGGTGTTTGGAGATATACAGTAAAATGAAAGGGGTACCTTTTACTCTCACTAGAGGAGTAATATGTGAAATTTAGGAATTGAAAATGGATGAGAAAAGATGTCGATAGAAAGGACTAATTATCTGCTCTTTATGGTGAAAAGACTCATAAAAATGCAAAATCCATTAGAAGTGATTTACCCTTAGAATTAAGACTTGTTCATCACTTTGTTTGCACTATTTTTATGCCTAAGGGTGAAAATTTTGAGTATATTTCTGAAAATGAATTGTTTTTCTTATGGGCATATATAACTGACACCAAAATTGACATCCCTATGTTATTCTGGACCACATTATCAAAGCCTCCAACACCAAATTCAGTCTACCTTATAGAATGTTTTTGACTAAGGTCTTCAATCATTTCAAAGTGAATTTGATAGGAGAAAAGAAAAGAAGTGTCAATCCCAACTATGATGAGTATAATGAGAAAACTCTAACCAGAATGAGGTATAAGTATGATGGTGAGAAGAAGATGTGGGTTCTAAAGAAGCAGAAGAGTGGTAGTGGAAGTGTTACTCCAAGAACTAAGGGCAAACAAGTTGAAGGGGGTGAGTCTTCAAGTGTTGCAAGGGAGTTGTTTCCCATAGCACTAACTAGTAGTTCAAAAAAAATGTCTACTTTAATGGAAACATTGAAGAAAATGTAAGACTACAATGAAAAGATGTTTACCAAGATTGATGCTAAGGTAGACAATGGAGCTATGAGGTTGAAGGCAATATAAACTAAGGTGATGACTATTGTGCATGACAATAAGAAATTGAAGAAAGATATACTTAGATCCATGGATCTCTCTACTGAGCACCTTGGGAGATACATAAAAAGAGTAATTGGCATGGAATATCAACCTCTAAACTTTCTAGCAGCAGAGTTTGTAGCCCAAAAGAACAATGAAGAAAAAGAAGAAGAAGAAAAAGAAGAAGAAGAAGAAGAAAGAGATAAAAGAGATGAAGAACAAGAAGAAGAAGTGATAAGTTACATAATTTATATTTTCACCATTTAATTATAGTATTTAGTTGTTATTTATTTACTTATATTATTATTTTTATTACAGATTTGGATACAAGAGCAAAAATGAAGAATCTTACCCAAAATAGGAAACACGCGCTTAAAGGAGTCAAATCTTTCAACAATTTTATTCAAGCAAGGAGACCAGAAAAAAATCTTTCAGCTTAAAGAAATACAAAAAGATATATATTCATATATAGATATATATTTATATATATATAGGTGCACGTGTGAAGTGGGTAGCAAGCAATGAAGAAAAAGAATAAACAAAAGAAAAGGAAAAGAAAACCTAGCCTAACAAGGGGGTTGGCCAATTGTATGTAAAAGATTAAACAAATCCTTAGGAAAAAAATCGAGAATCAGCCGCAGCAAGGGAGGCAGCCGCATAGTGGAGAGCCCAAACAGGGAGGAAAAAAATCAAGAAGAAAGAAGGAGGAAGAAGAAGAAGACAAAGACTTAGAACACAGTTTTTGAAGCCTTATTATTTTTACATGTCCAGGTTTTATGTTCTATTTTTCTTACTTTCAATGGATGTTAAAACCATGAGTGGCTAAGTTTTCATACTAGGGTTGAGGATGAAACTCCATGCTTTGTAATGACTTGACATATGATTTATATTTATTTCTCAAACCCGTGCTTTGATTGTTTAATACTCTTGCCTAGATTTAATTAAAGTCAATAATTTTAGATATGAATTTTGTTCATGATTTGAGATTGTTGGATTAATTATTAGTTTTGTTATTTATTGGTATACTTTTAAGCATTGGATTTCTTATGTGATTTATTTTCGAATGGATACATATGAATTTTTGATCTTGAACATTAAGGTTAAGAAGAGTATACATTAGTTTATTTATTAAAGTAATTTTAATGTTATATTTTCCATAATAACAAGTTTGATTACGATGTTATTGTGAAGTGAACTAGGAAAATAATTTAAATTACGTGACAAGTTATTATAATGCATGTGTGTGGATTCTAAAACCTTAGTCATTTTAATTTAATATCTCTCATCTATTTATTATTATTGTTTAGATTAATTGTTTACTTGTTTATTTATATTTAGTTATTTTTGTTCATTGCTAGATTAATTAAACAAACTCAAGATTTCTTAACTAGGTTAGGGTGAACTAGATTTATTCTAATTTATTTTCTAAAATTTTACAAGTCCCTGTGGGATCGACCTCGCACTCACTGTCTAATACTTCAATTCAATTCGTGGGCTTGCGAGTAATAAAATTATCACATCAAGAAGAATGAGAAAAAGAGGGTGAAGAAGAATGAGAAGATAGGGAGGAAAAAGAAAAAGGAGGAAAGGACCAAGAAAAAGAAGGAGCAGAGGAAGCACAATGAGAAGACACACTAGCAAATGTGGGTATCCACTCCCCTTCAAAAATTGAATTAGATCTTTTAGCCTTATCCATCCTAACCAAAACCTATCACAGATATGGGCGAAGACTAAAAATTGGGAAGAGATTCTCCAACATCAAAAGACATCCCTGTTGATTTATCCTCATCTCCACCTTCATCTCCCAAAACCACCTGAGTCTCTCTGCATTTAAAATTTTCATTTTGCATTTGCACATCATAACTATATATGTTGTTTATTTTAAAATAATGGTATGCCATTCTCAAGACATTTTGTTTGTCATATTTGAATGTTGTTATAGATGTCTTGAACTTTGTTGAAGCCTAATATAATGCTTATTCAAAGTTGTATTTGTTAAAGTATTTATTAATTGGTTATGGTACAAATGGTTGAATACAATTGATTATGGTCAAAATTCAAGTGCTTATATTATATAAGGAAGGGGGAGCTACTCAAAACCCATATATCTACAAAGTGCAATGAATCATCAATAACACAAGAAAGAGGCAGTAAAGATCTCTGGTATATATCTTCAACCTTCATTTAAATTAATTAGATTTTGAGCTTGATGTTTATAGTATTAGCTTAAGGTTTTGTCATTATAAAAATGGGAAGATTGTTGACTCCATACCTTGATTTGTTGATCAAAAAATTATATGTTAAGTTGTCTAATGATTCTAATTAATGTACAGATTTGGTTTACTCTTAAATGACTTGAAACTTGACACTTGGCATAGATTACACTAGTTATGTATTGAGGCTTGTTAAGAAGGAATGAAGAAAGGAAGAGTATGATGGGATGATACGACAAGATCATTTCACAAGTCTTGAAAGCTTTCATGAAGATTTGATGAAAACTTGGAAGAATGAATATTGGAAATGTTCTTAAAGATCTTTCAAGCTTTAAAAGTCTCAAGTTAATGATCCTTGAAGAGCTTGAAGAATTTTGTAAAGAATTAAAGAAGTCTTGTAATGTTAAAGTCTTTGAGCAAAATGGTCGACACATGCCAGAAGAGTCGATACATTGAGACAATGAGTTGAATTAGAATCTGTCAAAGAGAAATGGATCAACCCCTCTACAAAAAGGGTCGACACATTAGTCTAGATTAGTAACCTTAAAGAAGGTTATAAAAAAGTCAACTCCTTATTTCAAAGGTGTTGATACATTGAGACAAAGTTTTGATGACTAATACAAAAGGGTCGACACATTGCCTGAATGAGTCTACACATTGAAGCAGATTGCTGAGAAGTTGGAGACAGAATGAAAATGGTCGACATATCCAGGATAGGGGTCGACACATTGCCTGTAATGGCTATATTTTTAGACCTTTTGCTCGATTAATTTTGCATTAAATGTTTCTCCAACCACCTCCTACGTCTATAATGAATGCAAGACTATAAAGTCAAGACTCCCATAGCATTTACACATAAGAATACAAGAGATTTAAGTGCTATACATGTGATTGAGAGTAGAAATTCCTGACTTATAGTAAAAACATTTTCTTTGTTGGAAATTTGGGGCATTTATTGATCTTCCACTTCCATATCTACTCTTTAAGTGAGTTATATTTCATGTAATCCTTATTCACTTTATTTCTAAAGGTTTTTAAGGCTGAGTGTCCTTGGAGAAATACTTGTAAGTTTGAGTGAAACTTGAAAAAAATCACTTGGTAAGATTAGAGCTTGGGAAGAGCTCTTGTAAAAAGTGAGCTGGGCAATTAGAAAAACTAGCACTTGCTATGTAATTTTTCTTTGCATAGTGGAAGAGTTTTCAAGAGGGTGTTGAGGGTGAGAACATAGGTCACACGTTGTGATAGAACCTTGGTAAATTTTAGTGTTCTTCTTGTGCTTATTGCTTTGAAAATCGAATCGGACCGACTGGTTGAACCGAAAAAATGAAAACCGGGTTAAGTAACAGTCCGGTTAACCCTTTAAACCCATTTTGGTCAAACTCTGGTCAAACCCGGTCAAATCCGCGGTTGAATCCTGACCCAGTCATTAAAACCGGTAATTGAACCGGCCGGTTCAACTTTTAAGATAAAATTTTAAATTTTAAGTATTAAAACTAGTGTAAAAAAATAAAATACATTTTATTACTATTAATAAATAAATTAATGACACAATTATGACATTACGGGTCAATAACGGTTGACCCTACGGTTGAATCAGTGACCCGTGATCCAGCCTCTTTTTCGGTTTGCTCAACGGTCCGGTTTTTAAAACATTGCTTGTGCCCTTTTTTTTTTGCTTACTTTCTATCGCACTATTGGTTTACACATAGCTTGATTCATTGTTCCATTGCTTAACTTATTTTTTATTACATTATTTTGTAATTAATTTTTGAGAAATTCAATTCACCCTCCTCTTGAATTACATCTTTGGGCCAACACCTTACACGTAGGGTCATGTAAACTAAGCTAAGTTTCCATGCTCCCAAATAAAGAAAACTGCAAAGAGGTCTCTCAAACAGGCCAACACAAAAACTCCAAATAGTCTTTTGGAATTTTGGGACAGTAAGGGATAGAAGGAGAAATTTTTGTAAAAAAAAAATTCTTTACTGTTTGATTCTACCTAGTAGCAATGAAAAAATAAGGAAAAAAACAATAATTCTCTATTTTCTCTTCTTTTTTTTCTCTCTGTTAATTTTTTTAAAAATTTATTTACAAGCCAAGCATGAAAAGGAAAATACTTTCCCTTTCCTTCCATTCCCTCCCCCAGATTCCAAACAAACTAAAAGCAAAATTATCCTTTACGTTGAGGGTGCAACTAAATAAAACATAGGCTTTCATATGCAAGCTTTTTGATTGAAAAAAAAGAGACCCCTTTGTGCATGAGACTCCCATTATAGGTAGTCTTACCCTCACACGTGAAGAGTTTATTTTTATATTTTCGAATCCAAAATGTCTATATCGTAATGGAGAGACCATACCGTTGCGCCAAGTCGAAGTTTATTGGTGCGGTTTCACAGAGATAACTCTTGGCATTTCAACATCAGAATTTGAAAGTCTCTCAGTTGTTTATGTCAAGAGAAATAGCTTGAATTCGACTAGAAAAGGCACAATAACAATTGCAACTACAATGATTAGTAAGTAGTTTGTTTCTGTGGTATGTGGACCAAATCATTGATTCAATGACCCTTGCTCTTATTGAGTATCAGTTCTCTCCACATACTACAACTATTTCTAAAATGCAATGAAATAGCGGCAAACAACTGATAAGAAGGTGATTAAAATGAAATATTTCTCATCCATCGAGGTAATAAATCGTTTTCTAAGATGGAAATTTCTATAGCAAGCTCTAGACTGTACTGATGACTATTTTAAGCCATTAGATCCATGGAATACCCTTTCGGCGATGGTAGCCAGCCCGAACTCAGCCTGAGCACGGGACTACAGGATGGGTTAGTGTTGTGTTAGGCTACCCGAGGAACATTGATCTCAGACTCAGTCCAGGTACAAATACAAAAATGACCAGAACTTGGCCCAACACAGCCTGGTCCAAGAATAGCATATTTGAGTATATGACAGCTTAATTGTATTATCCATTGAAATTTGAAGATTTCGGACCTGTAGTAGCTTATAATTCAGATCCCTCTTATTAAAATTTTGCACTGTTTGAAACACTGCTACATACTCCAAGAAATCAGTGTTAATAGAGAAAGATGATTCTGCTTTTTAGCTTGTTTGATTTTGAGGTCTGGAGTGGTTCAGGTATTCAGGATTTTAAAAAACCCATGACTCTCCTGTGAAACCTTTGACAAGATTTTCAACCGACGGAAGCTTGGTAGTTGTGCTGGCAGTAATGGGTTCAGCCCACCTTCAAATATTTACTGGTGAAAGCCTGCAATCAACCTTGGAGTTGACGGTGGCTTCACATGAGGAAGCGGTCTTGGATTCTCAGGCAGAGTGTGCAGCTCTGACTGTTGAATTATGGAGTTCAGAATCTTCCATACAGCACCTTGCTGAAATTGAACAACTCACTCATAAACTTGAGAATATGTGGCTATTATTAACGCAATTGTGGACTCGGATCTGATCAGCCTCTTTTTGTCATTCGATTCAGTACAAATTAGGCGAGTACAAGAGAATCATAGACCCAATTAGAGATTTTGTACGACGCTTCTGTATGCAATTTTATAAAATTTATAAAAGGCTTTTTTTTTTGGGTGTTTGTCGATCCTGATAATTTATTGGTTTCAGTAGAATTAGATCATACAAATTTTTAGCATGCGTTAATGATTTTGTTGCAGTTTGGAGCTTTGACCATTTTGAAAAACAAACTTTCATCTCAATCCCTGCATGTTGTCTTTGGGGTGATTTCCTGGTTCTTGATCAAGAGAAACTGATAGCTTTTTGTGCTACTGAGCCTCTGCTTTGCATCGGTCTTCTCTCGTGCCTGATGATGCAATAGGTTGGCCCATTTGATGATGTTCTTTTCAGGTGAGGATTCTATGGAGAAGCTTAGGGAAGTGATAACAGTTTCTAAATGTGGCATTTATTCAAGCAAGGCACATTATGTGATCCAAGGCTCCAAGCTCGAGCTATAGAGATCATATGGCAACATAAATTTTAGATATTGTCTAGCTTGTACTTAGAACTTGTGCCAAATTTTGACCCATCATAGAGCTGCAGCTGGCTTACTTCATCACCTAAAGCAAGGCATGTCCCAGGCTATGTTGAGCTTGGATCCTCTTCATGGTTGCTAGTGGCAGGTATTTGTTAAAAGGCAAATGTTTTCTCTTGCAAAGGCCAGATATATAGTAAAGGTTCACTAGGGAACTAAATCCTTGAACCAAGATAAGGGGGTGTTTGGGTTATCTCCTTATAAGCTATAAGATACCAGACAACTTCAAAGAGTCAACTTTTCAAATAGCTTTTCTAAAAAAAATATTAGACATAAACAACTTTTTTAAGTCACTTTTTGTATTATCATCCAAACACTATTTAAAAAAATCACAAGTTACTAAATAAGTTGGGTCCAAATAACCCTTAAATATAGAAATTAATTTATTCCCGTAAGAGATGGAGGAAATTTTAATTTGAAGAGAGAAATGTAGATATAGAGAGCTAATGTTGGGAGAGGTTTCTCAATAGTAAACACTCTCATCTGTTTTGCATTGTAATTATTTTATTGAATTTGAACCTTTTTTTTGAAATTTTTTAAATCCATGGAAGCTTTATATACATTTCTACCTAAAATGATCTGATAGTGTGAACACCTTGCTAACTTTGTGTTTTGTATAGTATTAGTTTTTTATTATAAAAAAATTCCCATAAATTCGCATTGTGCAAATGAAGGTCACTGGAATCAAAACAATGCCAAATGACATCTTACAATTATATCTTTTTTATCGTTCTAATTTTAGGCAAAGAAAAATGAAATATATTGATTTGTGCTTTTACTCAACTGTACTTTTCCTTTATTGGAAAGTTAGAAAAAGCAAAGAAATATTTACTAGGCTGCTGCGTTAAAAAAAAAAAAAAATAAACTATTATTTTCCCCCTTCAAGTTTGACTTGAATTTCAATGTTATCCTTCAATTTTGATTTCTATTTAAGCCCTTCAACTTTTAAAAATAAGTCAATGGGATCCAATATTTCAAAATAGGTAAGAAAATCAAAGATTAATAACATTTTGACTCTCTAAACTATGACTTAATGTCACTTACCTTATTAAACTTAAAATCATTACATTTTCATCCTCATAAAATTCAAACTTACAGCTTTTTTTGGGCTCTAAATTATATACTAATCTTTGAAACAAAGAGTAAACAAATGTTCTAATGGCTATGAAATACTATAAACCCTTTCAAAATGACTAAAAAAATATCCAAAATTATCTATAAAACCTTGCACCTTTATTGACCACCAATTATTGGTCTTTCCAATATCAAGGATATTCTTAAAACTATACATTTGTCAACCAGAGACCAGAAAAAACATATATTGTGTCATATAAAAAACATTACAAGTGTATAGTTTAGGAGTAAAAATTCTAACGATTTTTAATTTAGTTGATAAAATAAAATTGAATCATAATTGAAAGGGTTCATAACGTAATTAATCGTTAAATTTTCTCACTAATTTTGAAATGTTATACCTCATTGCCTTGCGCTTAAAAATTGGAGAGCTTAAATTAAAAAAATAACAAATGAGGGATGATATTGAAATATAAAACAAACTTGGCACGATATTTATAAAAAAAAAAACAAAAAACAAAAAACAAAAAACGAACATAAGAACACTTAAGGATATAAAAGGAATAATATTTTTTTGATTCAAGAACACGCACTTACATGTTCAAGGGAGGAACGCTAGCTAATTTCACTCACGTAGAACACTTTTCACCATACACCACACACGTCACACGAAGACACACTCACTAGGCAACGACACAAACAAATTGGTGGGGTGGTGCTCGATAGCTCACAGCACACTTCGAATCCATGTTAGTTACTTCGAGTTCAAACAACGTACAATGGAGTGCCACCCTTCCTCGGATCCCGGTATTGCTAATTTTGAGCTTTGCAACACTATTGCATTCTAGTAGTGAGGAACCTCATTAAAAATAAAGCAGGCAGGTACCTGTTTCAGTTTCTGTTTTTATGAAAGTTTCCCTATCTGATAGGCACACGTCTAACGCCGTGAGACCTTCCTTGTTAATTAGCCCACAAGTCAAGAATATTAATTACTGGAAAGCTCGAGTAATAACGCTGCCTTTTTATATAATAATCTGAGTTTTTAAATGCCAGAATCAGAGGTGTGTTTCCTTGATCATCTCGTTCATTTACAAGCTCCCTTATTTCTGGAATCTTGATGAAGTGATCGGTCGAACTCAGTTAATTCAATATCTAGTATTGATCATGCTTGGCGATGAAGGAGCAAGCCGTGATATATTTCATAGCAGAATTTATAACCCACTCAACCACCCACACTGATCAAGACAACACTGAGCATGACTGGGTATTGAATGTCGATGGTTCCTCCACCAAATAGTCAGGCGGAGAAGGAGTCGTTCTCATCACATCAGATGGCCACAAAATAGAATACGCCATCTGATTCAAATTTTCACCCACCAACACTGAGGCAGAGTTTGAGGCCTTAATCGCTAAATTGTGAATCGCTTGGCGAATGGGGGTAAAAGAAGTAATAGTGCAGGGCGACTCTCAATTAGTGGTCGAGCAAGCCCAGGTGGCTAGGGGCTTGACCAGGAAGCTCGCAAAAGTGTTGCTAGAGAGAGTCCACAAACTGAAAAATGAAGAAGCTGATCACCTGACCAGAATTGCTTTATCCGAATAAGAAAACCTTGAGGTGCCCATGAAAATACTAGATTCACCGAGCATCCATACCCCAGAAGTCAACAACACAGGAACAAAAATACCATGGGCCAAGCCTATCAGAGAATATCTGGAACATGGGGCCTTGTCAGGGGATAAGATGGAGGCAAAAAGAATAAAGTTCAAAGCAAGCTAATATGTGATAATAGATGATGTTCTCAATAAAAGAGGGCCCACCCTACCTTTACTCGGATGAGCCATAGAGGAGGAGGCATATTACATAATGAAGGAGATTTATGAGGGAATCTGCAGGAATCACTCTGGAGGACGCTCGTTAGCCAACAAGATACTTTGAGCTGCATATTATTGGCCGAGCATGAGCAAAGACTCTATGAATTTTGTGAAAAAATGTGACAAGTGTCAGAGGTTCGCAAATATCCCAAAACAGCACGCTCAAGAGCTAATGCCCATCCAGAGCCCTTAACCTTTTGCCTAGTGGGGGAATCAATTACTTCACTAAATGGGTAGAGGCTGAAGCACTACCCATCATCATCGAATAGAAAATGAAGAGTTTTTTGTAGAAGAACATTGTATATCGCTTCGGAATTCCTAAAGTGGTCATCACAGATAACGGGAAACAGCTCGAAGGGAAAAGGCTTACGAGCCCAATAAGTGTCCCTGTTCGATTCACGAGATCGAATAGGGAAAAGGCTTACGAACTCAAGGCTTACCGCCTACCAAGTATTCCTATTTGATTCACAAGATTGACCAGGAAAAAGGCTTACGGGCCCGAGGCTTAACTCACACCAAGTATTTCTGTTCGGTTCATGAAACCAATCAGAAAAGAGGCTAACAAACCCAAAGCTTAATGCCCACCAAGTATTCCTATTTGGTCCATAAGACCGACTAAGAAAAAGGCTTATAAGCCCAAAGCTTAACGCCCACCAAGTATTCTTATTTGGTCCACAAGACCGACCAGGAAAAAGGCTTACAAGCCCAACGCTTAACGCCCACAAAGTAGTTTTATTCAGTTCATAAGACCGATTAGGAAAGAGGTTCACGAGCCCAATGCTTAACAACATCTAAAAAAAATAGAGCTCACACACTTACAAAAGAAGTGTATACATCCATTCAGACAAAGAAAAGAAGTGTATACAAGTAAAGGGAAAAGCCAGATTCTTTGTTAATATGGTAAAACAATTACTCACAAAAGGACTCATTACAATGAAGATAAAACTAAAATTCAAAAACAAAGGAAGACCAAGATCTAGGATAGAAAAAGCCTAAAATCCATGGTAGAGAAGGCCAAGGTTCAGGATAGCCTATGATTGGGCATCGTTCGCCACTTTTTAAACGGCAAGCTCGTCTACACCAACAACCCCCACTGCCATGGAGGCAGTGCCATCCTTACTAGGCCTCAAAGTGGAAAAGTCTTGATCAAGGTAAAGCTCGCAACCATCTTCTTGGCATCAGCAAAACCCATCATACAGACGTCAGCCATCTCTAGCTTGTGGGATTCCCCTGCCTTGAACTCTTGGACAGTCTGCTCCCTAACCTCCTCCAATTGCTTTGGAAATGTGGCCACCTCCTTCAGAGCATTCTCCTTTAAGACTTGTTCTGTAGCAAAATCTTAGAGAAGAGCGTCACATTTCACTGCCAAGCCCCCCCTCTCGGTGACGACAGCTTCCTTATCAACAATGGTCTCCTTCAGCTTCTTCTTCATGGCTTTGCCTCAGAGCTGAAGTCAGCAATTTTGTTTTTCTGCTTCAGGCAGTCCCTATTGTTGGCCCAAGAAGGCAACCCAAGAGGGGGGGTGAATTGGGTTTTGCAGAATTTATAACAAATAATGCAACTAAAAACAATTTATGTATTTCAACAATAATTAATCAAAGTGTATATCAAGCAAGTAAAGTATATATCAAAGTATATATCTATGCAAGCATGTATAGAAAGCAAATAAGCCAAAACAGAGCAAGAAAAGAAGAGCATCAGATTTATAGAGCTTCGGTCAACCTTGCCTACGTCCTCTCTTCTTTGATCCTTTCGAAGGTATTTCACTATGTAACACCCTTTATAGAGCTGCTGGTTTTGCTATAAGTGCCTATCTCACTCTTATAAGAGCTCTTTCCCAAGCTCTCACAACCCAAAAGATTTTGTCCAAGCTTCTCTCAAACTTACAAGTGATTTTGTCTAAGTTTTATACAAACTTACAAGTGTTTTTACTCAAGAACACTCAAACTTACAGGTTTACAAAGTCACCCAAGTGAAATAAATAAAAGTTATACAATGGGTAACTCTCCTAATGAGTAAATAAACAAGCATATCTCAATGAACAACCTCAAACATTCAGCAAAAAAGATGTGGCAGTTAGGACACATATTCAAGCACTTGATATGGCAGATATAATTCCTCTATCTCCTATGTAAACGCGGTAGGTATCTTGTATTTAAAGTCATGGATCGATTCCAGCCATTAGAGAAATATGAGAGAAGTTTTGGTGGCAGATCACACCATTACACCTGTAAGAAATATAGCCGTTACTGTCAGGGGTCGACTTTTATTATAAAGAGTCGACTCTTTTTAGAATCTACTTCAGCATTCTGCCTTGAAGGGTTGACTCATAACTTGTAGGAGTTGACTCTTTTGGTTTGAATCTGCAGACTCAATTCTCTGTCCCAATGAGTCGACTCTTTTGCAATGAGGGGTCGACTCTTTTAAGTAGTCTTCAAAATTTTATGCTCTGTTTGAATGAGTCGACTCTTGAAACTTGAGGGGTCGACTCTTTTACTAGAAAACTTATTTTTGCAGGTTTTCTCTATTCTTCTCCAAAGTCTCCAATCTTTTCAAGAATAATCCAAATAAACTTTTAAGGCTTGCAAATACTTCTTCAAGACTTGATGACTTCAAAAACATTTTCAATCCCTTCTAGATGAATTTTTTTCATTTTGATTACTTGTAGAGCTCTTTAATCATTTTTACTTCATCCGTTGATCCAAGTCTTCTTCAAAATCTTCAAAAAAGTTTCCAAGACTTAAGATCTTTATATTGCAATTGATCTTTGAAGATTCTTCAATAAATATGGCTTCATCTTTTCAATCAAGACTTTTAGCATTTTCATTCTTCTTCCTTGACATCCATTATCTTTGAAATTTTTTCATTCTCTAAAAGATCACCATTGTTGAATATGCCATTCCTTTATGCTTATCAATCTTTAATCCAAGATTTTCATCATCTTGAAATTCCTTCATTCTCTTATAATATCAGCTTCGTTGAATACGTTATCTCATCATGCTTTTCATTCTTCATTCTAATCTTTGCATCATAAATTCTCCACTATGATAAGCTTCAAGTCAAGATCTAATTAATAATTAATTTGCACACTAAGTAGAATTATTAGATCATTAAATCATATTTTGTTATCATCAAAATCAAGGTATTGAGTCAACACCTACTCGTAGTAACAAGCCTGGTAGCCATCACTGTTACCCTGGCAGTTACCTGAATATATCAAAGAGAAAGTCAACACAAAACACAAGTGCAAGAATAGAACAATAATAGTTAAGCCACCAAGCTACAATCACCCTCATCAGGTCATGGGTCAACTCGCTCGCCAACTAAGAGTTCAACACATCCCTTAGCCTCTCAACATCCTTATTAAGGATGACACCCTGTATTCTCTACCAAGCAGCATTTGAAGTATCAATGATAGTCACTGGCTTGGTGGCCTCAACAAGAGGGTCCAAACCTGAGGGAGGAACAGAGGACTAGTCCTTTGGCGGTGGAGGGGGCATGTGTGTAGTGGAAGGTGGAGGAGCAATCTTCTTCAAATAAGGGGGAGGGGTTCGGAACCTCTGTGGTCTCAACACCATAGCTTACCCCAAGCAAGAACCTAGGTTGCTTGGACCCACCCTATTCAATATGTCACGGCCCGCCTAATTTGGCACCCATTGAGGGCCATGTTACATACTCGAAGGCTCAAATTGGCACCAAAAGTCTAGAAGGTCCTAGGCCATTCAAGGCTTTTTAAGAATGGGAGCATGGTTGGAGAAACCTATGGAATATTCTAGATACTCTTACACTAATGTACATAAAGAGTAAGGAGTATTCTAAAAAAGTAAGAGATTCTTAGAGAAATTCTAGAATGTTCTCCCTATTTGGAAATATAAAGAAAGGGTGTACGTGATTTTAGAATAAAGGGGGAAGCTTCCTTGGGAAGCCTTGTAAATAGAAATATCTAGATATTTTCTAGGAGTATTCTAGATAACTAACCTCTACCATTGGATCAAGTTGATCCTCACTGTCTATTGAGGAGGTGGGTAATTATAAATTGGCGAAGGTGTTCATTTGTAAGGTATCAAGTTTTTAACTCAAGCAAAGCATTCTCCAAGTCTCTTTTCCAAGCTCTCTTACTCTTTGTTGCACATTTTCTTCTTAGCCTTTCTTTCAATTATTTTTAGGCTTACTTTGTAACTTTTGGACACAAGTTATCTTAGGTTGTATGGGTTGTAGTGTTCAAGTTTTAAGTCTGTGACAGTTGGTATTAAGGCCAGGTTTGTGAAGGTTAAGATGGTAGCAACTGGTTCAGAAGTCACCGAGCATGGTGGTGTTCTGGAAAGGGATCCAATTCCTCTTCCCATTAGCAAAGGAGAAAGGGGTTAGTCAATGGACGTCATGGCTTCCTTGGAGAGTCAACTCACAAAGGTGGAGTTTGCCATGGATGACACTCAGGACAAGTTCGAGGTGGTAGACCAAAGCATAGAAAGCTTCAACCAACGCGTCGAAGGGATCGACAATGAGTATGAGGAGTTCTAAGAGGAGATGCAAGTGGGCCTCAATTCCATGGTAGAAAGTTAAGGAGTCAAATGAAGGCTCTCAAGGAGATGGTCCAAGCTGAAATTACTGCCATAAGGGAGGAAATAAAGGAGATTAAAAGTGATTGGTCCTTATGCAAAATGGCCATCACTCAAGGTACAGTTTCTTCCTTTCCCTCTCATAAAGTTGACATTCCTAGTCCCAAGTCCTACAATGGGTCAAGGAATGCTAGGGAGTTAGATAATTTCTTGTGGAACATGGAGCAATACTTTGAAGTAACTAGCATAAGTGGAGAAATTCTAGAATGCTCTCCCTATTTGGAAATATAAAGAAAGAGTATAGGTGATTTTAGAACAAGGGAGGAAGCTTCCTTGGGAAGCCTTGTAAATAGAAATATCTAGATATTTTCTAGGAGTATTCTAGATAGCTAACCTCTACCGTTGGATCAAATTGATCCTCACCATCCACTGAGGAAGTGGACAACTATAAATTGGTAGAGGCATTCATTTGTAAGGTATCAAGTTCTCAACTCAAGTAAAACATTCTCCAAGTCTCTTTTCCAAGCTCTCTTACTCTTTGTTGCACATTTTCTTCTTAACCTTTCTTTCGATTACTCTTAGGCTTACTTAGCAACTTTTGGGCACAAGTTGTCCATGGCTGCACGGGTTGTAATGTTTAATTTTTAAGCCCGTGACAAATATTTTTAGGGGTTTTCCTTGACCACTTTAGAACAGACTTATCAAAACCCATCTCTTGATTCCGCTGATCCGGAGAAGTCTCTCGATCTGCACAAGAGGAGTAGCTGCCAGAGTTAAAAAAATGTGCCACAACAAAGAAAAAGGATGCATGCAAACTCACTCCTCTCACATTTGACATTCAGAGCTTCCCTCATAGAATCAGACTCCTGTTGACTCCATGTCTTGATTTTGATGATAATAAAAATTTGTTTAATGTCTAATTACTTTACGTAGTGTGTAGATTATATCATGCATTAATTAGACTATAACTTGAAACTTAATACCTTGAATGCATTGAAGAATTTATGAAGCTTGTCAACAAGATTTGAAGAGTGTGTTGAAACCTTAAAGAAGATGAAAGAAGTTATATGGATTGAAGAGTCCTACATCAATCTTTGAAATGATTTCATCTCAAAAATATTAAAGGTGCTAAAAATAAAGTGAAATGAATATCACAAGTCTTTGAAGTTTTGATGAAGTCTTAACAAATCAAGTGAAGCCATGATTGATTGAAGAAGTTCTTGAAGACATGCATGAAAGAAAACATTTCAAAGTCTTAGAAGCTTGATCTAAAACATCATTAAAATACTTAAATGGTTAAAAGAAGGTTGAAGAAGTCTTGCAAAATGAAGCCTATGGAATTGGTAAGAGTCGACACATCCACTCTAAGAGTCGACACATGAAGACAATAACTTTAATCTGAGCATATGGAATTGGCAAGAATCGACATATCCACTTTAGGAGTCGACACTTTGTTCATCAGGAGTCAACACTTGGAGACAGATTGCATGACTTTGAAAAATTCTTAAAAGAGTAGACACATGAGCCTACAAGAGTTGACACATCGAGACAGAATGCATGACTTTGAAAAATTCTTAAAAAAGTAGACACATGAGCCTACAAGAGTCGACATATCGAGATAGTGCCTTAGAATTACATGCTAAAACTTAAAGGAGTCGACACTTGGTTCCTCAAGAGTCGACACATGGAGGCAGATTGCTTAAAGAGCATTGTTCAAAACAGGAAGGTGTCAACACATGAAGCCGAAGAGTCGACCCATACCACTGTAACGGTAATATTTTTAAATGTTCTACAGCTTTGGTCTTGCATTTAATGCAATCCCAATTAGCTCCAACAGCTAGAATTAAAGCTAAGGCATATATACAAGGCCTCCACAACATTTATACATAGAGATGACATACATTCAAGTGCATAATCGAATTTGAATGCATAAACTCTAGCTACCACAGTTGTTTTGCTGAGATATTAGGGCATTTACTAATCTTACACTTGTTTTATCCACTCTTTGAGAAAGATACTTTGTGTAAACCTCATTTACTCCATTTGGGTGAGTTTGTAAACTTGTAAGCTTGAGTGTTTTTGTTAAAAACACTTGTAAGTTTGAGTGAAACTTGGACAAAATCACTTGAAGAGATTTGAGAGCTTGGGAAGAGCTCTTATAAGAAATGAGCTAGGCACTTGGTCAACTAGCACTTGCTTTGTAATTCTTAATTGCATAGTGGAAGAGTTTTCAAGGAGGTCTTAAGGGTGAGGACGTAGGTCACTAGTTGTGGCTGAACCTTAGTAAATCATTGTGTTCATTTTGTGCTCTATTTTTCATTTCTTGTTTGAGATTGCCTAAACACATTGCACACACACTTTTGTTTTAATATTAGATTATTTAATCAGATTACTTAATTAATTTTTGGTTGAAATTATTTATGATTATTTTTGAAACCCAATTCACCCCCTCTTGGGTTGCACTCTTAGGCCAACAGCCCTAACATGTACGCAGCAAGGCTCTCAGAATTCACTAGAAGGCTGGCCTCACCCTATGGTTCTGAGCATGCTTGATCCTTTTTAGCTGCTCATCGCTTAAAATGGGGGCAGGTTATGCTGACCAAGACAGGACAGACCGAGGTCAAAACTCCGACACTACAGAAAGTACTCCTGAAACACTACTAAAAATTAAATGTTTGGTCTATACATACCCATCTTGCCTAGCTTACCCCATTGCTTGGGAACTCGGGCTGTACTCTCGTCTACGGTCTCCCAAGGCTGGAACTCCCACCAGTTGCCATATACGTAAAAGAATTTGTCCTTCCACCTTTTGTAGGAGGAGGGCAACTTCGTTACCAAGTTCAGTTCAGGCTTCCTGGCTGAGAAGTACCACCACCTAGTCTCTTTCTTCGTTATGTTATAACAGTGTAGGAACTCCTCTGGCATCAGGTTGTCCTTCTTATCACTGGAGGCCTGCCATATGACAACACATCCTAGAAGGATTCTCCAGGCATTCGGGTAAGCTGAATAGGAGCCAAGCCCAGCCGATGCAGTAACTCCCGAACTGGTTTAGGAAGGGAAAACCTAAGGCTAACAGCCAAGGCACTTTTGTAAACTGTTATCTCCTATGGACCTGGTGAACATGTCGTGTCCTTTTCTGATGTAACCCTAAAGGTCAAAGAGGACAAGAACTGATATTCCCTCCATAGCTTATTAACTTTGGCCCTCGTCATGATAGACTCCATGTGGGTCACAGTGAAGCCATAGTCCTTAACACTAGGGACAACACTAGGCAGTTCTCTCAGAATCTGAACTAATGTCCTCTGGGTCATTCATGGTGCTCAAACTATCCAAACCCCTAACATTATCTAATGCAGGTTTTACTAACGTAATCAAATCCCAACAAACTGACTCCAACAACTTGAGGTTGCCCATAAAACCTAAGGAGTATGGAACCCTATCTGACCTCCTGTAGTACCAGAGGCACCGAGAAAAGAACCAACACCTGAAACGAAGAACAAAGAGGGACATAGAGGAATCTTACCAAAAGGGGCAAGAATCCACAAAGAAACCTGCAGATCAGAGTGCAGGTGAAGAAGCTAAGTGCAGCAGAAGAGAGAAATAGCATAAGATTAAAGAACGTGAAGTGGAAGGCAAAAGCCCAAACCGCCAAGCATAAAACCTCTTTTTCAAAATAGAGGGCCAAAATCAATCCACTTGCCCCAAATCCAATGGTCATCAGTTGAAAGGACACTTCTCAGACTGAACACCAATCAAAAGTGGCCACGTGGCAGTAATGCGAAGGGATGCATCTCATCACCAATCCCTACCATGATTATTCCTGTGGTGCAATAAATGCGCCCCCATCCCAAGAATTGGCCGACCATGTAATTCTCACGATTGCGAGCAAGACGACCAGTTGGGCACTAGTTCTGTATGCTAGAACAGGTCACTCCCAAAGTCCCGAGCAAACCCCTCATTGATTAGACATCCCTGCTGAGCAGACCAACTAGGCAGCCCTAGCGTAGCATTGCCCACCTCACCAGTACATCCTACGATCCTTGTTTATAAATCAACCACCATCCCTTGACTGAGGGCACAACTGCGCCCATGATGCATGCAGCTGTTACCCACAAGTCACTCATAACAGTCAACTCTATGTATAGGTGTCTTCACCTCTCTCCAAGGTACGAATTATTTAGTCCAAACTCTGCTAACATATTTTCAAATTCTATTGCCTGACTTTGACATTGAAGTGTACTTGACAAGCACCACACTAGTGTTCATAGTCCAGAAAATCTTCACCTTCTCTTGTATTGCTCCTGCTTGGCTTGGAACAGATCTTACAAATTTACTGTATCATCATTAGTCTTCGTGATGATTGAAATTATCATCTAATTGAATACTTTCAGAGTTTTATAATAATTAGTCAAATTGTCATATTTTGTTGCTTGGTCTGGCTTGGATGATAGTTGACGCTTATTGGGCTAGTTTGCTCAACCCTTATTTTTTCTTTGCGGATCTTGAAAATAATTACCAGGTGGAATAGTACGTAACTGGATTGTGCTCGCGAGGAGTCGAATAGTGGGGACATGGACTTATTTTTGGATTATTATTCATAAGATTTTGGAGTTAATTTATCTATGAAACTATTCTGGTTTAGCAACTTATTTAATACAGATTGTTGGTATAGTTAGATAGCAATGACATTTGATCTTACAGTTTTAAGGCCTTGCATAAGGGTAGGACAAACTCTACTGATATGTGGTTGGTGTGATCACGTGTCTACCTATCTCCCTTGAGGCTTGAGGTTTGGGACATGGCAATTAGACCAGTTTGATATAGTTTTTTTATTTTATTTTTTTTTAATTTATAAGTAACAAAAAAAGAAACTAATTTTTTTTATAAGTTAAAGATAAATAAAATAAGTAAAAATATTTGATTTTTTTATAAGTTAAAACAAAATTAATTGAAAAAATCCTGCTAAACGACCCTTAGTCTAGAGAGGCGGGTTTTCGGGAGAGGAAGAGAGAGTCGACTCTCAACACAGTAGCCCATTTTCCTTCTCACTCGCTTCATAGCAAGATATATATGGTGGACTTATCACTTTCCACAGGACATTCAAACCTCATCTATGGGGTCCGAGAAGAAAATGAATTACTGTTTACCACAAAAGTTTTAAAGACGAGTAGTTGAGTCGAATAACCTCGAGATCCAGGATATATATATATACATATATATTTGTGTATATAGCTCTGCGTGAACGGTAAATGGCAGCAAAGGGTAAAACCACAACGATTTATTGAATTTTTATCACAAAGATGCTAGAAGGTAGACAATTGTTATTTGATTTTTCTTCACCAAAACTCTTTTAATAGAAAACTCTTTTAATTTTGTTCATTAAATCAAAGTTAGCTAGAATGAAGGTTGTTACATTGTATTTAAAGAACAAACACAAACTCTAACTTGATTAAAGAAATTAAGGCAAAAACAAAAAAAATTATAAAAAATAGTAAGATTAGAGTTAAGCTAAAATTTGAAAACTAAAAACATAAAGAAATTATATAAAAAAAAAATTAAACCAAATCGGTTTCGTATAGGCGAAGATATTAATTAGTTAAATCTTTTCAAAAATAACAAAATCGTCTTTTACAAGGCCTGAATAGTGAAATCTGCACGACATGAAAACTGGCAGGGTCCATAATTTTAGTATGAATCTTGATCTGTATCACATTTTCCATCAAACTACCAAAGTCCATACAATTCTGAGTTCGAAGTTGATGCTTTTCATTCTGCATCGGTACCGCATTATTCAGGTCTCTTCTGATTCGCCTGTCATTTGGTCCAGTCTTGGTGGTGGTGGTTGCTTAATAATCGGTCTCGCTGCCCTTTTCCTTTTTCTCTCATGTACAGGAAGTGGATTGTACCGAAAATAGCCTCCCCAAAAACCAATTGCAAAGTTCACAACCATATTACCACTGGTTGTAAATGGAACAATGGAACCCATGACACAGACTAAGATGGCCACCCATAAGGCCTCAGGGGCCGTGACTGCATATAGGCCAGTGACAAAAGCCACTAGTGTTGCATAAAGAGCGCATTTGATCAACATCAGGCTGAAATTGATCAATCCAAATAATAGTTCCGGTTCACCCATCATAGCCCATAGGAGAAAGAACAACACAGTGATGGAGCAGCACATAGCAAAGGTATCTGACAAAACGAATACCTGAAGTGCAGCCTTTCTTATGAGGACTGCAGCACCCAAGTTGTCGCCGCTATTGTTGTACCCACCTGGCATCGTAAATGCAGCGGTGAAGGTAACCGTGGCCAGGAGTGCGGCGACCACTGAGAGTGTATTGACCACTTGCTTCCAATCTCTCTCGGGCTGCCGCTGGACGTCTCTTTTCTTCGGTCCTCCATAGGGAAAGTTGGATTGGTTTGGGCGTCGGCCACGTGATGCTCCTCTTAGCTTTAGCGTATGCCACGTGCGTGTCTGTGATCAAGTTGGATAAGCATAAGGGAGCTAGATGATCATGCATTTATTCAAAGGTAATGCCATGGAAAATATTGTACAACAAGATGTTATACATAGTCACATAATCATGTTGCATGACTAGTGAGAGTATTTCACTTTAAAACAGAAAAATAATATTTTTTCAAACAAATGCCAGAGTGCTGCAACTGTCAGTCTTTTTCGAGAGAAAATGCTGTGTATCCATTTAAAAGGGCTGTAGAATTACAATTTTTCGATTTGAGCTTGTAACTTTGAAAGTATTCTAGTAATGGTAGACCTCATTAAATAAAGGTACCTGTTCGTCTGAAAGCGTCCAATCTGATTCGCACATGTCTAAAGCTGTGAGACCTTCCTTGTTAATAGCCTCCAAGTTGACATTTCCTATACGAAGTAATAACCTTGCCTTGGTATAGTCACGGTTTTTAATTGCCAGATGCAAAGGTGTGTTTCCTTCATGATCGCATTCGTTGATGAGTTCCCTAATTCCTGGAATACTCATAAACTTCCGGAGTATAATTCCCTGCACATTGAAGAGATGAACGGCATTTTGACCATTCCTATTGTGTGCCTCGATTGAATCTGGGCACACGTTGAGTAAAACTTGACAAGCTTTCCAGTGGCCGATACTGGAAGCTCTAAGGAGAGGTTGGAGACCTTCCATGTCAGGAAGGTAGGCAATGGAAGTGTCAAACTTCAACAACCAAGGGATCAACCTCCAGTTATTTGCTTCTACTGCATAGTGTAAGGCTGTCTTTCCATGGTCATCCGCTTGCTTGGCGAGCTCTGGTCTTTTCTCTAATAGAAGAGTAATGCTACTTTCTACGACAAGCCATGAGAAATTAGAAGATTTTAAAGAAAAGTAGAAAAAACAAATGGCCGATCTAGTAGACTGCTGCTGCTAAATACATCTTTAATCGTAATAAAAAAAAGAAGCAAAAAAGAAGAGGAAGATTTGATTGATTCACCAAATGTTCTAGTTCATTGTAATCTTTCGAAAATATAAATCCATTTTGTGTATGATATTGCTATGGAAAATTCTACTCTCATATTATAGAGTTTTTAATACTCCACCAAAATAATGTGCAATATTTAATTTATGAGCCAAAAAGAATGGAGAAATTTTGATTTAAAATGAAATAACCACATAATTTGTATAAAAATTTCTTAAAAAATTGTATTATATATAATATTAACCAGTTTGCCGTAGAGGAGTCAACTTACCAGAACAAAATTTTGCGGCATGCAAGGGATTCTGTCCATGTGGGCCTTGCACACTGTATGGCCATTCTGAGACCAAAATTGTTTGCATAACTTTCTCGCAGCGGGATTCGGCAGCCAAATAAAGCACACTCACTCCAGCACCATTAACAAAGCATGCCATTTCGGGGTCTAGCTGTAACAAATACAGTGAAACCGCTTCGTTTCCATTCCTTAGGGCCTCATGTAGAGCTGTAGTGCCCTCCAAATTTAGCACCCGCCACAGAGGGGGAAGAACATCTTCAGCTGGCCTTTCTTCCATTTCTCTTCTAGACATTGAATTCGTATCAGTCTCGGTGACTCTGTTTTCTTCTCGTGGAGAGGTCGACAGAGACTCTCGTTGACCAGCTAATCCTCCTCCTATTTCTCTTCCGGGAGTTGAGTTCGTTTCAGTTTCAGTCTCCATAACCCTGTCTTCTTCTCGTTGAGAGGTCGACAGAGACTTGAAGTAGTGATTCACAAGCAGTTTCACCACTCTGAGGTGGCCAAACCTGGCTGCAACGTGGAGAGGGGTGTCCCCTTTTGAGTTCACTTCATCGAAGGGGACAGAGAATCTCTCGAGAGCTACCTGAATGAAGTATGCATGCCCGTACCCTGATGCTATGTGAACGATGTTGTTATTTTGGTTCGTCCTGGAGAGAGAAATTTCTCCATGTGTACCAGAACCGCTCCCACCATCACCCTCTTCGTGTCCGCTGGTGGGAGGGTTTATTTGTAGGAGAAAATCCACATTCCCCTCTTTTGCTGCCTTGTACAGTACACCATCCATCTTTCTCAGCTAAGATAAAAAAAAGAGGTGAAAAACATCGGGTTCATATCCTCGGCTTTTATAAAAGTTCAGATCAAGCTAAGGGTGAAAGAAGAAGAAGAAGAATGTCAAGATTTAATTAATCATAGTTGTAACCATATATATATATTGTCCTTGTCTCAAAATTTTAAATGTTAAAATTTTTAACCATCCACTCATCTAAATAATTGATTTCTTTTTTTAAATTTACCATGCTTTTAAATGGGTGGGTGGGTGAGAGGTCGTTATTACAAGCTAACCCAAGTTGGCTGGACGCTGGATGCCAATTATCCTCTGATTGCTACTATCTACTATACTTTTCAGTACGTTACACACAGGAGCCGCCTTAGATATCTAAAATAATACTGCTGCCCTTTATTGTGGTTGTCTGCTGACTGAATTAACAGATTCCGTAAATCATAACATACAATTTTGCTAATTATAGTTAAATTTAATTTTTAATTTAGCCATTGACTTTGGAGTTTGGACGGAGTGAATTCGATCACCCACTCGTTAAAATAAGCCTATTAAATGAAGGATTTTACTAATATGTGTCTTAAGTATATATTTTAAGTTTATTTTCTCTAATTGTACATAATATTAAAAATTATAAATACACAATTTTTAACACTGAAAATAAAATTTTTAATATATTATACAACTAGACAAAAAAGAATTTAAAATAAGTTCTAGGATACATGTTATCATTTTTTGTCTTCAATAAATTGTCTTCAACAGTCCATGCTATGTAGAAATTAACCACCTCCCAATTCAACACCATCAATGCCATCCCCACAAAACCTGCACCACGATTGCCAGGCCATTTGGCAATGGTGGGATTCCAACACTTTCTGCTTCAAATGTTTCAATCTCTCTTCAATTCGGCCTTATCGCTGTCCAACCTTTCTGTCTCTTTCTTCAATTCGTGGACCCTCCCGCTCATAGCATCGGTCTCGCATACCAATTCTAGCTTTACATTTGCGAGTGCTTCAATCATCTACATCACAGCTTCAAATCCACCTTTCGATCATCGCCGTCACTGATCATAGTCTAATCCACCATTCCAAAAGTTCACCCATTTTTTTCAGATTCTATGCAGTTTATTGAGATTGAATATATATTATATTTTTTGCTAAGTCTCTGAATATAGACATTTTATATATGACATCACATACACATTGTAAAAAGTCTAAAACACCCTTCAATTTTAACAGAGGCAAACGGGGAGTGACCGTAGGAAATCTAAGTGCCTATTTCGGAAAGATACCGGCCCAGTGCCTAAAAGCCAACCACAGAGCATCTAGGTGAAAATATCACACCCCCGCCCCCTTTTTTTAAAAGGCTCTCTTATGCGCTCTCTCTGGTGATGCTTTTTTTCATTTTTTTTTTCCCCGTTAAGTCTGCTTCCCTATATTTTTATTATCGTGCAGCTGGCAGATACATTTAGAATATTAACTTTCCAAAAATAATTTCTCATTTTTTACAATTCAGTCTCTCTCTACTATTTTTTTTTTTAAAAAGCTACATTTTTTTTTACTTTTTCCTTATTGTTTCCTAAACAATATTTTTTGTTGTTTTTTTTTGTGTTTGACAAAGGTTTGATTAGTTGAAGGTATATTCAGCATCTTATCGTTTTGGTTCGGCCTACTTTATTTTTTTTCTTATTCTATAATTATTTCCTATGTAATTAACTTAACCAATAGCATGTTTGACATAATAAATGGAAAAGTGAAGGTGAGGAAATATAAGAGATGCACAAGGGGAATGCTCAAAGAAGGGAATTTATAATTCTTTCCTCTTGTTTTCTTGATCATGAAAATTAGTAACCAAGAAAGAAAAAGAGTAAGGAAGAAAATAGCATTGCTAGAATTTTTTACCATTATACTCTCATCTAGTGAAGGAAAACTAGTGTTTGAAGAATTAGAATAGGGTTAGACCCACTGACCTTTTCATTGTATTTACAATCTCTAAGCTCACGCGGTAAAATCCACTCATCCATGCGTCGCCAACCTTTTCATTGTATTTACAATCTCCACGCTCACACCTAGTATTAAAAATGTAAAAAATGTTATTTAAAATTTTCTCTTTAAAAGTATTTTCCGCCTCTATTGAAATTTATTTTTGGGTCTGCCACTGGAAAGACCCTTATAATTTCTAAAATAATATTGTCATCCTATAATAGAGTTTTTTGTTGACTGAATTAACAAATACCTTAACATGACTATTTTCGCTCTATATAGTCTATGAATATTTTAATTTACAACTTAAACATTGGCTGGTCACCATTTGGACTGACCCAATCAACTCCATTACAGTGGCCATGAACAAATCGTGTTCACATTAACATTTTTTTCAATTTTTGAAACGGGAAATTATTTTTTACTTTTCACCTTGATGTTGACCCATTTACACTTTGATCCTCAAAATATCAGACACACACTTTGTGGTATAAAGCAAACTAAAGCCATTAGTTTTTCCGTCCGGCTAAACATGGAAAATTAAGAAGTGTTTTGAATAAAACTATTTTATCACCAAATTAAACCATCAAATTAAAGTAAAATAAAATATAGGTTTAGAAAAAGAATATAAATATTTTAATATTTTAATTTGGTAAGGAAATAATTTTTGTTAATTTCAAATAATAACATATCAGTGAAAGGAAATATTTTTATTCTTGGCAACAAACTAAAGAGAAATGGTAATGGTAAAATTGAGACAACGACAGGCTAACAAATTATGTGGACATTAACCATTTCTTAAATTTTAAAATATACAATTATTGTAGTACATAACAAGGCTCACATGGAGGGCAAAAGAAATGCTAGTGGGGAAGTAGAGATGATGGGTGTCTACCAAATCATGTTCACATTAAAAAGGTTGACGATTTATGTCTAGACTAGTAGGCAAATATTGAATAAAAAGTCGTTTGAATTTTGGAAAATAGGAATGGTCATTCAAAAGTCAATTATTTTAAATGCATTTTACATAGGAGTAATTCAAGGCATTACAATAACAAAAATGATGAGAAAAACGTTTCTAGAAAAATATCCTAGAAACATTTTTTTTTTTTAAGTTTTACTCATTGGTTTATGAGAGTTTCATCTCTATTACAGAAACGATTTCTTAAAAAAACAAGTTTCCGTTGTGAATAGAGTTCGCTTGGTGTTAGAATAAAGAGAATAAGAAAAAAAAAAAAAAACAAAAAAAAACAAAAACAAAGCCCTGGAGATCAGAGAATGGAATCTCTGTATCATAAATTCGTAATGCATTATATATTGCACTGATGTAAATATATCCCAAAATCTTACTGTCCTCACACAATCAAACTAAAACGCATAGTAAAATTAAAAAAAAAAAAAAAAAAACTACAAGCAGCCAAACGCACCGTGCAAAATTTGTAACAAAATAATGGAACAAAGGAACAATGGATATGAAGATGGAAGAAAAGGACTTACAGAAAAGCAGTATCTGAAACACACTCCGTAGTCCAAGGCTCCAAGCCCAAACCCTCCGCGCCGAATCCAGGCTCAACCCCCACAACTCCAAAGCCCTTCACCTTCCTATATGCATTTGCAAAGACAAATCAACAGTCGATTATCAATCAGACTGTAACAATAGCCAGAGAGGAGCTCTCTCTCTCTCTCTCTCTCTCTATCAAGTTACCCTCACTGTAACCATTTCTTTAGTTAGTATTGAAGGCGGATCTGTGCCAGGCTTTATAGAAACCAGTTCTTCAGTGATAGAGGGGACAGACAGAAAATTCAAAATTATAGAATATGGAGAATTATGTAAGGATGTGTTTGATACTCATGGAATGAAAATCAAGGGAGGGATAAATAACAGAAAAAATGAATTACTTTTCTTGTTTGATTTAAAAAAATAGAATGAAAAGTGAAAAGAAACTAACTTTTATACTATAAATCAAACAAGGGAGGAAAAAAATTCTTTCTTTTTCTCTTCTCTCCTCAAGTATCAAACACATTCTTAGTGCTCTTAATTAGTCAAGTGAGTCTTAAGATAGATTGGATGACAGTACTCATTTATATTAAATTGTAATATATAATGTTTTACTACATCAATATCATAAAATTGTTATTAATGGAAGACATTTAATAAAATAAATAATACAATTATAGTAGTACAAAACAAGGCTCACATGGAGGGCAAAATAAATGCTAGTGGGGGAGTAGAGATGATGGGCACCGACCAAATCATGTTCACGATTTATGTCTAGACTAGTAGGAAAAAATGGCAAAAAAAAAAAGTCATGTGAATTTTGGAAAATAGGAATGATCAATCAAAAGTCAAGCATTTTAAATGCATTTTATATGGGAGTAATTCGAGGCATTACAATAACAAAAATGATGAGAACGTTTCTAGCAAAATATCCTAGAAACATTTTTTTCTTTTTTTAAGTTTTACTCATTGGTTTATGAGAGTATCATCTCTATTCCATAAACGATTTCTAAAAAAGCAAGTTTCCCTTTGCGAATAGAGTTTGCTTGGTGTTAGAATAAAGAGAATAAGAGAAAAAAAAAAAAAAAAAAAAAAAAAAAAACAAAGCCCTGGAGATTAGAGAATAGAATCTCCATATCATAAATTCAAAATGCATTATATATTGCACTGATATAAATATGGGAGTGTTTAGACATAACTTATTTAGTACCTTATGACTTTTTTAAAATGTGTTTCGGTGAGTGACTTTGAAAAGTAATTTATGTTTAATCACGTTTTTCAAAAAAAAATATTTTTAAAGATAGATTTTTAAAAGTAATATATAGCTTATAGCTTATGGCTTATAAGCCAGTGACCCAAACACCCCCTATATTCCAAAATCTTTCTGTCCTCACACAATCAAACTTCAAGGCATAGTAAAAATTAGAAAAAAAAAAAAAAAAACTACAGGCAGCCAAACGCACCCTGTAAAATTTGTAACAAAAAAATGGAACAAAGGAACAATGGATATGAAAATGAAAGAAAAAGACTTCCAGAAAAAATCACACCCCGTGGTCCAAGCCCAATCCCTCCGCGCCGAATCCAGGCTCAACCCCTCCAACTCCAAGCCCTTCACCTTCCTATATGCATTTGCAAAGACAAATAATCAGTCGATTATTAATCGGACTGTAACAATAGCCAGAGAGGAGCTCTCTCTCTCTCTCCCTCTCTCTGTGTCTCACTCTCAAGTTACCCTCACTGGAACCATTTCATTAAATGAATTTTATTAACATTAGGCGCGCCTAATGCTAGCAAAATTTAATTAAGAGAGACGCTAATATCAGGCGTGCCTGATGCAAACCGCCTCACTCCTGGCCCGCCAATTGTACGTCTAATACTGACAAAATTCATTTAAGACGGGCGCTAGCATCAAAGGCGTCTGATGTTCAGGCACCCTAATGTGCGCTATCTCACCCCTAACGCCCCTCTCATTAAATAATTTTTCAATGAATGGCTTTACTTCATTGACCCCAAAGTCTTTCTTTAATTTTTTTTTATTAGGACCTGCAAAGTCTTTCTTTATTTTTTTTATTAGGACCTGCGAAGACTTTTTTTTATTTTTTTTAAAAATCCACGGAGTCATAATTTTATGTTAGGTAATGATATATAAATAAAAAAATTTATATAAAATTTATCATATAATAAAATTGAATGAGAGTCATTTACTTAAATATATAATATTTATCATGATAGTACTTATTTATAAAAATATTATTATTATATTATTTTAATAAATTTTTTGTACAAATATTTTTAAAATAATAACATTTTTTTTTTTTTTTTATGTTTTATCAAAAGTACTGCACAGCTGAGCAGGATCATAAATAATTGGCTCACTCTTGTCCGCACCATAAAAGCGTATCCGACAGCATGTGAATAAAAGGTTACTTGGTTTGACACGTAACTTTATTTATTTTTTATATTTTTATTTCTTATTATTTTTGCCATACGAGTTAAGCATATCTGGATTAATTTTGAGATCTGTGTCGTCTCTCCATCCTATACAAATTCAGTAATTATTGGATTAAAGACATTGAATTGGCTTGTTTGCGCACACCTTGATTGATCTCGAGACTTGTACAATTATTCTGTCTTACATAAATTGAATAATTATCAGGTCAAAGACTTTAAAGAAAATAAATCTTCAAATCTAAAGCCTTGATAACTAGGCCAACCCATTAGAGTTTAAAATATAACTCTCTTTTAGTTTGGATTCACTTATAAAATAGATAGAAATCATTAAAATTAAAATGAATTTTATTATAAGAGTATTTTTGTCATTTTATCTCTTTAAAATAAATTATTAAAAAAATAATTTTATATTTTTATGACAAAACAAAATGTTGTCTTTTGTAGAATATTTTTGTTATTTTATTAAATTTATCACAATTTAACTAATTTTATACATAAATTAAAATTATATAAAATTATGTATTTATTTTTAAACTACAAAAAAATTCATGTAAATTGAATTTTGAAATCAATTGTATTTTCCGTTTATCTAGAAGCAAAGTGCTAAAGGTGATAATGACATGTGTGTTCCTAATAATGCAACTTTATTAAGAGAACATTTGGTAGAATATTCTCTACAGATCAATTGAATTCTTATGATATTAATTTTATAAATAAATTAAAATCAAATTAGAAAATGACAGTGAACAGCTGTCCCTTTTGTCTTTTATGGAATCGTTGCTGAAGAAGTGGCCCTCGATAACGCTACGTGGACCGACTGAAAATTTTGAGCCAATTATAGCAACACCTTTTTAAATTTTGACTCAACATTACTATACGCCCCTAAACAATTAATTTGTAAATCATTTGAACTATTTTGTACCAATTACATTAGTAATTTGTTAAGAAAATAAAAAAATAAATTTGTAAATATTTATAAAATTATTATTTTATACTTAATTAATAATTTTTTATAATAATTATCTAATAACTAAAATGTCTGTATATTTAAATGTTATCTCAAGTGACATTTTATTATTAGACTATTATTTTAATAAGAGAATGTCAATTTAGTTATAAAATTATACTTTTATAAACATATAAAAGTCATATAATAATTTTTCATATATTTTTTCAAAAATTACTTATAAAAAATATTATTTAATACAAATTAATAATTTAAAAAATTAATGTGTCAATTCGAGAGTTTAAAGAAGTTTAATAGAAAAGTAGTTGACCTCATCCCCACGAACCCAAAACACTCTGCCGCTCGTTCTCACCGGCTTCACAGTCTTTGTACTTCCATTGAGGTTGGGAGGACAAAAAAAAAAAACAGAAGTTCAAGCAACTTTCTATCCTTGGCTGAGTACTTAAATATAATCAGTAATAACTTCAAGCAATTTTCCCTAGTAAAAGTTGAACAAGAATGGATTCCTTCATAAACAGTACATTCAATTAAATCTGCATTCTCACTACATAGCGGTCCATATGATGTAACAGTCAGGCTTCCCAACTTTAGCAGAAGACAAGGATTTCATTCCTCTCTATTATTATGTTTTAACAATCAATGTCAGCAAAAATGGTACTTCAATACGATACCGCCTATGGTTCTGAAGAACAGGTTCAGGAAGTTGCGACGGTATCCCAGCGCCAGATTGTTCCATCCTCACAACAGCTGAGAATGGTGCTGCAACGTATGGATATGAGATTGATAACACGCTTATAGCATATTCTAATAAATGTTTATACACCAGGCCAGCAGATCTGGTGGGAATTTACCTTCCATCAAAGGACATGGCAATCTGTCTAATTGGAGATTTTGACTGAACACGAGACAACCTGAAATCGAAAAAACGAGCATGAAATACTTGAGAGCATCAAAACCCAATTCATGTGAAGAGATGCTTAGTTCTATAAAGGAAATTTGATGAAGCAAAGCAAACAAACCTAGCAATGAGAACGGGGGGGCTTGATTGGAGTTCCCATACAAAAATCTTCCCTTCCCTATTCCCTGGCAAAGAGAAGACCCAATCGGCTATGATCCCAGGCAAAGTTTCACAGAGCACTTATTGATGGTCACGCATGATTATGGTATATTAGCCACATGACGCTGTATAATATGCACTAATCTAATTCATATGAGTTAAAAAGAGAAAAAGTAAGATAAATAAAAGAGCCAGGAACATAACTTCCATTACACCTTGCATTACCTATAGCTGCCGCCCTGTGATGAAAGTCGCATGAAAACTTGATGAACCAAATATCACATTCTGGAACTGGGTATTTTTGAAGGATGTCGACGAAACCCTACACAAAAATCTTATTAAGGTGCAGAGAGCATGATAACTGGATTTTTAAGTGCCAGTAAAAATTTAGCAATAGAAAATAGATTATAGGCGTTGAAGTTTCAAGAGGCACGGGATGGGAGAATATTCTAACCTCTCCAGGAGACTGTTCCTTCATTTTAGGTTCCCACAATACAATTTCCTTATCAACACTCTGCAAATGTGCCTCATAATCAACTATTTACGGATGTAACAATACAAGAACTCTAAATTCCATACATCAAGGGTGTCTGGAAGAAACTTCAGAGAATCATAACAATTATCAAAGCATGGACAAACTTTGCCAAGTAAGATTCAAAAATCACGATCAATTAGCAATTTTATAGCAATAGAAAATCGCAATAGTTGAGGTGGCTCTCTGCTTTCTAAAGAATTGAACAGCAACAATTTTGTAAGTTTGAGAAACCATTATGTTGAAGTGACATTCCCGAAATATGATTCCATTTTTGATTCATCATCCCACAACAAATGTGCATTATGACATGCTAAGTCATTCCGGTAGTCAAGATAAATTAGTCTTCCTCGAAGCCATCAACTTCTCTATAGAATTCAATGATCGCCATTTTCAGGGTCTAATGAGAACCATGCACTTTGTTGAAATGATATACCCAAAGGAATAATGTAGAGTTAAATTTGCATTTTCCAAACAAAAGTGAGCTACGCAATGGAAGAAAACATTCTAGGAGCCAAGGAAATCACTTTTCCATGAAGCATCCAAGCCCACCCTTAGCCCAGCAGTCAAGTTCACCCCAGGCAAAACTCAGTTTATGCAGCTTTCACAGGTGAGATCCTCAGTGTAGGGACTAGACCGTTCCATACCAACTTTAGCTAACCAATAAAAATAAAATAAAATTTTAATGAATGAAAGAAAGAAAAGGAAATAAAAATACAGTCATCCATTATTAACAGATATTCTTCAATGTTTTCTCACATGTAACACAGTATCTTCTGTCAAGCAACTAACCTTTCAATTTCTGAAGTAGAAAATATCCAATAATAAACCTACTCACCTTAGACATGATAAAATCACGAAGCCACCTATTACAGTCGACATAGTTTGAATGAACTGAAGCTATAAATACCTGCAATGAAAGAAAATTTCAGGTCATTCAAAAGATTATATACAACTTCGACAAATACGCATCTGTAACATCAAAAATGACTGCTACTCACAGGAAACTGTACATATTTTGTGGGAAATCTTGATGGAAGATCCGTCCATGTGAATGATTTCTCTACATATGTCCAGAACTCTGCAGCACGTTCAAAAAATGGAAAAAATAAGGATTAACAAGTGCACGGTGATGTTTACTTCTTGTTGTATGTGATCAACCCACCTGACCATTTATTCAGGCAGGAACCAAGACAGTCACCAGTCTTACCCCTCACAGCACTCTCGATTAACAGGGACCAATACTGGGTAATATCCTATTGATCCTCTATTCACCAAGTTTCTTCCAAACTTTTGAAATGTTGTCCCACAATCCGTTTACGCACACAAGGCTCGGTGGACCCAGTCTCATCTCAAATTCCTATCCACAAGAAGAATCTCTAGAATTTCTCCAATCTCCTAAAACTGGACATACATACTTCAACATGGTACAAGTGAATTAATCACCCACACATGTTTCTTTTTTCTTTTTCCCTGATTAGCTTTTATATTATTTTTTATTGAAGTCTATTTTTCTTATAGTTTTTGTAAGGGGATTTCTGGGAAGACTTGATCGATTACTTCAACCAATATCAATGAGTCTCCAACCTGCTGTAAAGAGACAAAGAAGTTAGAATAGGTCGACTCTTTCTAGGCCGATCACACTCCGACGGTCAAATTAGCTATCTTCTCTGAGAATAGAGTAAAATTCACAAGTGTATATGACTTAGTTGGATTGATCATACCTTACTCTCTCATAGCTCTAGTATTTATAGTGTGACACTTTCTGTTGAGCCTACCTGATAATCATGACTCACTACTCAGGTCTACACCGGCTAAAGCCAGCTGATCAGACATAATTTTTCTTGTATCGCTTTGCTTAAGCTTGACTGACCGGATGTGAGTGTCGTTAGTTGTGTGCAACGCCTCTCTTGCATTGAATGCTGGTCTATTCTCTATTTAATACCCTATCTCTCTGCATAATTACACCCCTAAGCTGGGCTAAGAGGGCTTCAGCTTAGGCGGATAGAAGGACTTGGGCCTGTGGTGTAATACTCACCCCTAGGCTGCCCCAGGCCCAACTTAGCAGTGCCAATCTGTTTGGGCTTGCTTAACTGGTTTGGGCTGGTGTTTATTTGACCCACAATTGCCCCCTAGCCCTAGTGCCCCGATTGTAGGGGTCTTGGGCTAATATCTTGCAACGGCTCGGTGATGTCAACCGTCAGACATTCTTAAACAGGACGTGACCATTGGGCTGCCCCAGATCTGTTATCGCTGTGCTAATACTCCTTTTGCAAACCAGAGGGTTGTATCCATTGTTCGAACGCAGAACTCCCCCACGCCTTGCATCCATTTCTGTCGTAAAGACTGCCATTCTATAAGTCCTCCCTCTTTTTGTATTCCTTCTTCATTTTTCTTGCTTTGAACCCTAGAACCCTTTAGTTACCATGGGCACCAGGCTTAGTGGAATGCTTAGCCATTCTGACTCCATCACCACCTTCAAACAGAGGCATAATTTTTCGGAAGGGGTAGATATAGGTTTGGTTGGGTCGAAGGATGACGGTTGGAGGGTGACTGATGAGAGGACTCCGTTTTCCCTTGTCACAATAATAGCGGGTGGCCTTAGGTTTCCCGTCCATCCCTTCTTGACCCAAATCCTTAGCCACTACGAAATCGCCCCAATCCAACTGCTGTCGAATGGTTACAGGATAGTGATAGGGATGATTAAGTTGAACCACCTTCTGGGCCTAAACTTGGGTCTTCATGAATTCAACTATTGTTATACTATCGTGAAGGTGGGCGGTGGCAGTAAAACGGAGCGGTACAAGTATTATCTTAGTGCCAGGCATGGGTTAAGGGAGCCGGTCCAATTCCTTCCTAGTTCGGAAAAGGGGGTTGATGATGCAATAATGAGAGTGAGGGGGGCATGGAAATTTGGTGACATTCCTGTAGACTAGCGCCAGAGATGAGGTGCCCCAGAACGTCGAAGAGGATAGGTCTACCTTTCTCTTCGCTACATGATATGCTTTTTCTCTGTTTTGATTTTTCCTTGGTTCGTTGCTTAACTTTGTGCTTTCGCGTTTCCCAGCTACCTTTGGACCCAAGGACAAGGAGACTGAATACCTCAACGTCGATCTTAATGCCTTGGATAGAGTCTGGGCATACAAAGGTGAGGGAGAGTTGCAAGGGATAGGCCGAGCTGCACAAGTACTACTGGGCTACCCAATTCGGTACCAGACCTTTACTGCGACGAATGCGGTATTTGCCAACGTGATTGCTGCCCAAAAAGCGAAGGGGGCTAGGCATGACATTGGGGATCGCTCACCTCTCCCATCGCTTCTAAATCCTGCACCTATTACTGTAGTCCCCGTCTCTGCCTCTAGGGTTAAAATAGCTCCCAAAGTTCGAGACCTGACTCTAACACTGGGACAAAGGGGTTCTAGGAAGAGGAAGGGAGCAGCATCATCTTCTGCCGAGACCGTTACTTAGGTTGGTGACACTAACGCTCCTCCTCCGCCTATCGTGCCCTCGGCCACTGGAGTTCCTGCTACCACCGAGGTGGTCGATCTGGTTGAGGAAGCAGCGGCCAGGTGGTGGTGAAGAAAAAGAAGTTGGTGAAAGCAGCTGAGAAGGCCACCACCCGAGAGATGGTTGCAGGCACAACCACTACACCAGATAGATTGGCGGGACCTTTCGCTGCCGAGAAGGGTAAGAACACGGTGGAGGGGCTGTTGGCTGAAGAATTCATAGCACGGCCCAAGATCTACGAGCGGGCTATGATCGTCAAAGACTCGGTGCTGCGCTACCCCAGTGTTGCTATCGCGGCCCTCCAGGCTATTATACCACCTAAGGACGTCAAGGAACTAGACAACATTGACACTGGGGATTTGATGCTTGGAACTGTTCAGTCAGCGTTTGCGTTAAGTTTGTTATGCCGAACTCTTTGTTTTGCCTGTTAGATTTGAAAATCCTACACTAATGCCTATTTTCACTTGTTGTCCTTAGGGTGTCATTCACAGCTTGGAGGTTATGCAATGGTTTTGCAGCCTGCAAGATCGGCACGAGGCTACTCTAAAGATAGCCAGGGTGCTCTTGCCGAGTCGCAAGCTTTCTTTAGGCAAAAGGAGGAAGACTACCGAAAAGCTGAAGCTGAGGCTACCGATCTGAAGCCCAGGTTGACTGAAGCTGCAAGAGCGTCTCTGGCTAAAGCTCGACTGGAGGTGGAGCAGTTAAAAAAGAGGCTGAAGCCAAGTATGACAAGGGCTTTGAGGATGTCGGGGATCATTACGAGGCCTAGGTCAAGCAGATCGTAGAACAGACATTCCAAGATGGCTGGAGGGTAGCTTTGAGGCAGTTGAAACTGGACAAGTCTTATTCCCTCTGGGCAAAAATTCCTGCCCGTGCTAATGCGGTACTTGAGTCGGAGGATGAGGCCAACGAAGAAACCGAACGTGAGGGGGAAAAAGATGCCCCTGAAATTCAAGTGGATAAATAAGCCAATCCTGCCGAGTTTCTCCTAGCTGAACTGCCATCGACCTTTGAACTACCATCGGCTGACCAATCCACTGCCAATCCTTCATTCGCTGAGCTAGCTTAGAGTCTCTCTTTCTTTTCTTTTATTGTTGAACTGTATTTATTCTTGTAAGAAGCGTCTATGTAATGAATCCATTTTGAACATATGCTTTTATGAATATACTCTTTGTTTAGATAAAAAATTTTGTTATCTGTTTGCTTGAACTACCAAATTTAGCCAAATAGAATCCTTGCCCAATTTTAGGAAAAAATCTGACGAACTGCCTTTCTTAGGCTAATGGGATCTGTTTGTAACAAAGTAGGTGCTCCTAGCTTTAGCCCACTCGTAAATCTAGGCAAATAAAAACTTTGCTACCCTTAGCTTTACCAGACTTGGTTAGGGTTGAGTCAAGTTACTTAGCTTTGTTGTTTTGATGAAGATCTCTGCTGACCTACTTGACTTGGGCAGGACCAAGGTTGAACGCTAGCTTTTTAGTGACCTTTATTGGTCACCTAATCATAAATGATCCAGGATAAGGTTTTTTCACCTGGTTTTTGTGACTTTCATTGGCCAACCTGGTCATAAATGATCCAGGACCAGATTTTTACACCTGTCTTTTGTGACCTTCATTGGCCGACCAGTTCAACTTAGACAGGACCAAGTTTTCACATTTGGTTTTATTGACCTTCATTGGCTGACCTGGTCATAAATGATCCAGGACCAGGTTTTTACATCTGGTTTTTATGACCTTCATTGGCCAACCTATCCAACTTAGACAGGACCAAGTTTTGACACTTGGTTTTAATGATCTTCATTGGCCGACCTAGTCATAAATGATCCAGGACCAGGTTTTTACACTTGATTTTTTTTTTTTTTTTGTCTTCCTTCAATACTTTGCAGTCTGGAGTGGCATCAAATCTGCTGAGTAGCTTCCAATTTTATTGATTTGTGCGAAGATTACATATTTGTTGAATGAAGTTGCATCCTTACAGGCAAATACATCCTTTGAAAATAAGAAGGGCCTATGGGTAGAATTTCCCAATATTATTTGCATTCCAAGGTCGAGGTTGTTGCTGCGTTTCTTTGATAGTTTCCAATCGATATGCCCCCAACTCGAGCCCAACTTCCTGTCGATTGGATGTTGTATGTTGCATACTTTCCGATGCTCTGACTCACGACTTAGCTGGGGATTTGTCTGAGTGGATCATGATTTAGGCAATTTTGAGATCAATGGCTTGGCGCAACCTCACGAGCAAAGCTTCATATTCTGAATCTTTGTTGTAGTGAACTCCAGCTTAATGACCTGCCCCAATGCCATATCGTTTGAGAATTATCCCTAAATTTGCCCCTTAATCATTGAATGCTCTGTCAGTGAACGACTTCCAATTGAGCACCTTTCTTCCGAATTTGCAGGGAGATGTCATCATGCTGCGCGTCAAAAATCAAGGTCGGATTGGTTGCTTGTGGAAGTTCAATAGAAAATTCGGCAATAAAGTCAGTCAATACCTGGCCTTTAACTGCCGCTCGGGGTTGAGCTTGACGTCAAATTCTCCCAGCTCAATCGCATGCCCGAAAACTGTGGGGTAAAGGAAGAGCTCTTCAAGTTTTTATTGCACATGTCATAAAGAAGCATTGATTGGCAACAACTTAGTCCCCTCTTATCTCTTACACCCCCTATGGGGAGGGGAATCGAATCATTTGGTGGTAGGAGGAAGGGATAGCTTTCATGAGGTGCAACCATGTTCGGCCCATGATTGCATTATATGAGAAAAGTACGTTGACCAACAAGAATTCTGTCTGTAGGGTAATTCCTCCCGCAGTCACAGGGATGGTTACCTTCCCAAGTGGCCAAACCAGGTTGGAGCTGAACTTGATCAACGGGTTGAGCAAGGGCTGGAGGTCGGCATCCTTCAACTCTAGTTTCTTGAATAGGTCGTAGCACATAATCTCGGAGGAGCTTCCCTGGTCAATGAGCAGTCTCTTCACATCACATCCTTCCATTTGTAGAGTAACGATTAGCGCGTCATTGTGGGGAGTTTGAACTCCCACGAGATCTTCCTTTGTAAAGGTTATGGCTGCGCTGTCACTACCGACCTTGCCTTTCTTGGGAGGGGGGCTTATCTGCATCGCCTCCTATAGGTGCACTACTTTTTGTATATTGGCCCAGTACTTGTGCCGGTTGATAGCTTCAGACTCTACCGATCTGTGCAGCACGTTGATCACCTAGACTGGTTTAGCTCGGTCTTCTTTCAGGGGGGCCTCCAGCCTTGGCTGCTCAACCTCTTACTTTGGCAATTTGCTATTTGATGCCCCTCTCCTTGTGATAGGAGCAAAAATTCCCCTGGTGTCAAGCTATAGGGTCTCATTCCAACTTTGGGGGCCATTTAAAGAACGGCTTGTCACAGATTTGGGGCAAAATCTTATAAATGGGGTCTTTGAAGATAGTGTAAACTCCACTACTTGCCTTATTGGTCCAACTGTTGTTGTCTTCTTGTCGAAACTTCTTTACGTCACGCTCATTCTTCTTTTCGGTGATAATGCTGACCTTCTCGAGAGTGGGTTGTGGTACATCCTCTTCCAACTTCACATATCGCTCGATTCTATACATCAGTTCTTGTACCGTGAGGGCTGGCTTCTTCATTAAAGATTTTTGCAGGTGGTGCTCTTTGGGCAAGCCGATTTTGAATTATATTACAGCCAGTTGCTCGCTGCACTCGTCAATCTCATTGTAGGCCGCCTAGTAGCGTTGCGCATATCTTCGTAATCCTTCTCCATCATTCCTACGTAGGCTAAGTAGGAAGTCCACTTCCCTAGGTTGCTTGCTATTGGCTATGAAGCGAGCAGTGAACAGTTCGACAAGTTATCTCCAGTTTGATACTGATTTGGAAGACAACTTGTCAAACCACCGTAGGGCCACTTCTCCCAAACTGGATGGGAATACTCGACACATTAAGGACTGATCTCCGCTCTAGAGTGCCATCATTTGCTTGTAGTAGCGAATGTGACTGATTAGATCGGCCTTCCGTCATATGGTGTGAATTTTGGTGGGGCGAACTTTCTCAAAGGCTGGCGGCTTTCGATCTGCTCCATGAAAGGTGTGGATGCTATCTGGTCCAAGGCTCTGCTGACCATGTCCTGAGTAGTACGCACTTTGGGGAGCAACTCTTTGCTATCAAGTTTCTCATTTAGCCATCTCTCCCATTCCTTTTGCTGCCAACTAGTTCTCGGTCGTTCCCCGTCTTGCAGTGTCTGGCTCCTCTTGTGGTGCCGATCTTCTTGTTTTTTACTTTTGCGGCTGGTGCTGGAGGTATGGCTCCTAACAGTACGCACAAGCGTTGAGCTTCTACTTCTGGGATCTCGACTCATTCTTTCGTTGCGATGGGCCAATGATCTTCTTTCGGCTCGGTCATCCCTCCTGGATATTGCATCCCTCATTGCTCTGAGCTGGGAAAGTGAAGGGCCCAGGTCCCGGTGATGATTTCTACGGAGGTTTGGCCCCCTAGCGTAGTATGGGTCCTTCCATAACTCGTCTCACATTCCTTGGGGGCTTTTAGTAGGAGACAGGGTCTCCGACCTCCTCGTCTGTCCTCTGTTACTTCTTTCCGAGGTGGTTTGGTCGCCAGACGAGTCAGTGTTATCATTGCTGGAGGGAATTTCGTTCCCTTATTGATTGTACTCTAAAAGTGCAATCTACATGTCTTAATTAGCTAATTGTTAGTTTTATATTATGTTTAATTGTGTTTATTTTAGTCTTAATTAGTTACTAACTTAGTTTTGTGGTTATTGTCAGGAATCCTAGCTAAAAAGGGATTAATTGGCATTGAAACGGACTAGGCGTTCGCAGGGAGCTCGAACGGTCACCTCAAGCGTTCGAACGGTGTACAAGAGCATTCGAACGGTACATCGAACGGTCTCACGTCAAGTCCAGGTTCGAAGTGCGTTCGAAAAATTCAGAGAGCAGGTTTTTCCGTTCGAAGTGCATTCGACACAATGTTCGAACGGTCCTCCAATGCGTTTGAATGATGAACCATGAGTTCGAACGGTTGCGCGATCCTGCAAATTTTTGGAAGCTTATATAAGCTAGGATTGTCGTGTATATTAGGGTTCACAATTTTTAACAGTGTTTTAGGTAGCAGCAACTTTAGATACAAAAATTCTTTTAGTTTGTTGCAAGGTTTTCATAGTTGTTCACAATTCTTGTAATCAGATTCTCAGGTTTGCAATCAATATATTCAGTTTATATTTATGCAACTTGTTTTTCCATTATGAATATGAGTATCTAAATTTCTTAATCTCGGGATCAAAATCGAAGATCAATTGAATGTTTTGGATGAATGAAGGAGGTATGTTTTGGTTTTAAAGTTAAATCTTTTAGTTTTTCTCTCTTCATCTTCTTCATTTTAGAACTTTCGAAAACCTGGACGTTTGATTATGTTCGGTAACGTTTGTGCATGAATTTATATTCAGTATATGCGCTGCGCGAATCGATGGTACTCGTCCTTGATTAAAACAACCTGATTTATTCTAAGAGTTGAAGTTTTGAAGAGTACTTGTTTTCACTGCTAAATATTCCGAATTCGAGACTCGCTATGTAGTCGAAGGATTTGAGTTTTAGAATTACCTCCTTCGAAATTTCAAAAGATGCAATTGATTAGAGCGGATGATCCTGGGACCTTTTTATTAATAGTTAAAACCTACCTTGTTTTCAATTAATTACTCTTGAGTTTGAATTAGTTTAGACAAATATACCATCTCAAAACAATTAGATTTTTCTTTCCCTTTTAGAAGCAAATCGTAAGGTTTTTGTGAGCAACTGAGAGCAATGTTTTAGTGCTTGCAGTTTTGTGTAATTTGCTCCCTGTGGATCGATCTTGTACTTCCGAGTTATACTAATCTGCCGTCCTGCACTTGGGATATCTTGAGTATACATTTGGAGGTTGAGTCACTCGACTGGCGACATGGACTCCACTTCTCCCTAAGAGGCTAGTACTCATGTTTACTTGGATGTTCCCACATACGGCGCCAATTGTAAGTGGGATTTCTGGGAAGGCCTGGTCGATTACTTCAACCAATATCAATAAGTCTCCAACTTGCTATAGAGAGACAAAGAAGTTAGAATGAGTCGACCATTTCTGGGCCAATTACGCTCCGACGGTCAAGTTAGCTATCTTTTTCGAGAATAGAGTAAAATTCACAAGTGTATATGACTTAGTTGGATTGATCATACCTTGCTCTCTCATAACTTTGGTATTTATAGTGTGACGCTTTCTGTTGAGCCTACCCAATAATTATAACTCACTGCTCAGGTCTACGCCAGCTAAAGCCGGCTGATCAGACATAATTTCTCCTGTATTACTTTGCTTGAGCTTAACTGATCGGACGTGAGCGTCGTCAGTTGTGTGCAATGCCTCTCCACATTGAATGTAGGTTTGGTCTCTATTTAATGTTCTGTCCCTCTGCATGATTACACCCCTAAGCTGGGCTAAAAGGGCTTCAGCTTGGGCGGACAGAATGACCTGAGCCTGTGGTGTAATACTCACCCCTGTGCTGCCCCAGACCCAACTTAGCAGTGCCAATTCATTTGGATTTGCTTAATTAGTTTGGGCCCGTATTTATTTGACCTCGACAACCATGCAACCCATGTGGTAAAATTCACTCATTAAAATGGAGAGTTGTGAATACAACCATTTTCGCTATGTATGTAACTCTAGTTATAAAGGCGTATACTGAGTGTATACAAACATGGAATGATCTGTTTACACCTTATGTAGATTCTAAACTTTTTTTTTTCTCCTCTTTTATAACTTTTTTGTCAAATTCTTATTTCACAAAATTGATCAATATATCATGTATGTATTACATTTTCCAACTATTTTAATTGTGCATGCGAAACATCAAGTCGTTTAAAGATCAAATGTTTCTCATCTACACAATCCTTTGACTTAAAAGATTTCATTGCGTAATGAAATATCAGCTTATGGATAAGATAGTTCCTAGTCTCCCACAGGCTTGAAATTTCGTACGCGTGATTGGTAGAAGAGGAATACATTACAATCTAGGCCGTCATATTTGTAAAATATGAATGTAACAAAAAAATTATAGACTAAAAATTAAAATTTTATACATATATACACAAAAGGTACATATATATATATATATATATATCTACATGTATGCAAATATGAATATAACATGTGGAGACCCATCCCCTCTCCCCTTCCATAGGGGATTTACTCTTTGGTTGCATGCCTACTATATTGACAGAAGTTAACAAAATTAAGGTTTGGGTTGGGGGGGGGGGGGGACAATCCTGTTTTCCGATACAAGTCATTCTTTCCATTAATCAAGAATGACTATTTTCACATGTAATTTTGTAAATTTTAACGAACATAAACAATAAATTTATTGTTTTAACGAACATATATAAACAATAAATTTTCACATTTAATGATGTAACTATTACTTTTAACGGAAAACTAACAATTTCACTTTACTTTATACATCATGGGGTGAATATTACATTTTTAGAATATTGAAGGTTAAAGTGAAAATTGGCCTAACAATAAGGGGGAGAGAAATAACTTTGCCCTGTTAAAATATGGAGGGAGAAATAATATGGGCAAGTTGAGACAATGACATGCTAACAAATTGTGTGGACATTAACCTTTCTTATATTTTTAAAAATTTCATTCACTGCACTACAAAATTTTCTTTAATGACAAGCTTGAGCATTGATTGGCAGTGGGTTTGGGGGATGGGTAGTGCATGGCTGGATTAGGGATTGGGTTTAATTTAATTAATTAATGTATAATTATTATTATCATCACCATGATTACAAGTAATGTATAATAATTGGTGTGTTCTATTATAATTAATTAATAATGTGTGTTAGTATGCTTTGGAGAGGGGCTCCCAATTGTATTTTCTGCCCTTGAAAAATGGGCATGTGACAATCACACGATTTCCTTCCGTTTGTGAAGTAAACTAACTTTAACAGAAGGTAACATTACAACATTTTACAAGCGTGTAACGGCTTAATTGTGACGATTAAAAATAAAAGTGCTGGGATAAAATTTAGTGTAAAATGCAAGAGTACTAATTAATGTATTTTATCATTTTACTATTGAACAACAGTCTATCATAAATTTGGAAAGACGAATGGTTGGTCACCCCAACCCCCCTGAGATCCAGGTTATAGCTCGGCATGAACTGTAATGGCAGTAGAGGGTACAGTGGCATTCAGATCTCTTCGGGGTTCGTCTATCCTTTGGTCCTGCCTTCGTGATGGAAGTTTAAAAATCCTTTTTCTTCTACGTCCCCAATTTCCAGCTGGGGGTCGATTCCAGGAAATGGTTTGCCAAATACCAGTTGCACAGCTCATAACCACCTGATTGTTTACTACAAACGCAACTATGGAAGCCATGATGCAGACTAAGATGGCTACCCACAGGGCCTCAGGGGCTGTGACTGCATATACGCCGGTGACAAAAGCCACAAGAGTTCCATAAAGAGCTAACCTGAGCAACCTCAGGTTGATATTGGTCAATCCTCGTAATAGTTCTTTTTCGCCGACCATAGCCCACAAGAGGAAAAACAACACAGTGATGGAGCAGCACATAGCAAAGGTATCTGACAAAACGAATGCTTTAAGTGCCGCCTTCTTTACGAGGACTGCAACACCCGACGAGTTGTCGTTCCCGCTGCTACTGTTGTACCCCCCTGGCATCGTAAATGCAGCTGCGAAAGTCACAGTGGCCAGGAGCACGGCCACCACAGAGAGGGTATTGGCCATTCCTTTCCAATCTGCATTGGGCTGGGTGTATCGTGTCTTCGGTCCTCCCATGGGAACGTTGAATTCATTTGGATGTCGACCACGTGGAGCTTGGTGTGTCCTTAGGTAAAACCACATCAGTCTCTGTCATCAGGTTAACAGCAAAGTGAAGATGTCAAGCATTCGCCAAGTTACTTCAAGTTCAAACAAACAAGACGAGGGAGTAGCGATTGCAAAATAACCCCATGTCGGTTCCTATCTTATTCGTCATTATTGAGACAGGTACCAGGTAAAGTTTGAAAATAAGATGTAATAAGTTACTAACTCCGCTCCGAGGGTGGCTGCTTCTAGACAAAACTACTATCTCCTTTATTGCTAAGGGCTCATTTTAGGGCCCCTTAGCAGGGGATCCCACTGTTTTCATCTCGCCGTCACATATATATATTCATAAAAATATATATTATATTAAAATTTAAATATTATATAATTTTTACTTATTTTTATAATTTTGACCTTTACTTTTTCAAAATATGTATAAAAAATATTACTAAAATAAACAAAACGAAACGTGATGAGAGAGTTAAGCAGAGTGGGAATGGAAAGAGGGCTCACTGTGGCATTGCGGGGGAGGGCCGGGCCGACACAAACCCAACTCATTGCAATTCCTACACGTACGGAAGTGCTGCCAAGGCATTGAGGGGAAAGGTTTCAATCAATCCCTTATAGGAAGGCAAAACAACTGGACGATCCAGTCCCACCCCGCCCCTACTGGGACGGTTATGAAAGGTTTAATATCGGAGTATCGTTGAGTATTGGAGGAATAAGAAGACCAATTCGGAATTGCTAATTGAGCAAGTGTTTTCACCCTTCTTAAAACATGTTTCATGCCCCCTTGGAGACGGAAAGTCAGGTTTCAGTTAAGCATTTAAAAAGCCAGTGTCATTGGATTCGTAAGCCTCAGGTGCTAGCTGTTCGTGCATTTATTGCAAGATTACTTTGGCTTGAGGTGGAAAAAAAGTTTATTACCCATAATTTTATTTCTCACTCTTTGACACAAGTGAGCTGATCTCATGCATTTAGTGATATGGGTCATACTACTATGTATTTACAAGTGAAAAAATTTGTGAGAGTTGAGATTACATAAAACATAACTGAAAAAACCAGAATATATATATATATATATATATTTAAAGTTTTGGATGGTTGGCTTATAGAAAGAAAGACACAAAAAATTATATATGAGACAATTAGGCAATTTTGGCAAGTTTAGTCGGTACTTAAAACTTTTCCTTTTTTTTATTTATTAGAAACAAAAGAGAGAATTTACTTTCTAAGAGAAGGTGACACTAACACACAAAAAATGCGATTAATATTGAATTCAGAAAAGGTGGAAAATATATAACCAGCTAAGGTACACTCCCCCACCCCACTCCTTCCGTTATTACTTATTAGAACAGGAGTCTCCTTCCGTAATATTAAAATATCTAGGGAGTGACGTGTTTTCCATTCCAAGTCGGTCATTTTCATCCCCTAAAATTGTATTTGGATTTCAAATTTATTGAGGGAAGGCGAAAAGGGAAAAAAAAAAACAACAGAAAAGAGAATGAAAAAGAAGAAAGAAACGAAATTTCAAATTCTATACTCTTGTTTAGCTACATCGAAAAAATAAGAAAGGAATGAATAAACATTTATCAATGACAATGTAGAAAGAATTGAGAGAATACAATACCAAAATACACGTTCATTCATTTCTCTTTTATTTTGTTATACTAACTATGTTCACTTACAATGAAAAAACTTGAATAATTTCATTTCTCAACCCTTTTTGTTTTTCTCTTATAAATTTGGGATCCAAAAACAGTTTAAGTAACCAATTAGCAAATTGATAGTAGCAGTGTGAGCGTGATTTATAAAAATATTTCAAGAGGCGGGGTGTATCTAGAGCTCATATGCACACACATATTACTATATCTAAGTATAAATGAATAAACATATATAAATTAATTTAAAAAAATTAATTTTTCTATGCATTAATTTCTTCCAAAAAAATACTAAATTTGTAGCATTCAAAATAAATAAAAGAAATACAATAATCACAATAGTCATTTTTATTTAATTACAAAAAGCTTTTGTGCAAGATTTTAATAAAGATTTGTTATTTTGAGATTTAATATCATAATATACGCCGACAAACTATTGCTTCAAACTAGAATTTATGGATTTGACACTTTGAGTTTGATAATTTCACATTCACTTACTCTCAATCTGTCAATCGAATGCAGTTGGTCCATATAATTGAAATCGATTGTACCAAACCGTTCAACACAGCCCATTCAAGTACAAAGAGGAATGAGTAGGACTTAATGTTTGAGGTATTTTCAACCTCCTCATTAGATCCAGATCCAGATCCAAACCTTCACAATCACCCCTCCCCCTACCCTTCTTAATTAATGGCAAAATTAAAAAAAAAAAAAGAAAGATCAAAACTACTAACAATAATTAGTTTTATGCCATCACTCTAGCCACTATGCAACAAATTTGACCAAAATATTTTCTACAAATGGGAAGCTATTGCATGCATAATCCTGTTTGGATGGATCTGTATAGCTTTACTCCAAATGATGATATTAAAAATATTATTCTTTCAAAAAATTTCTTAAAAAAACGATATAGCCATGTCATCTATGTAATCAGGAACTATCATGATAGATATTTTGATTTAAAATGAAAGACTTACGGGCATCATTTTGATAATAATTTATGTACAATTTTTTTTTTAATTTATTGTATGTAACATTACCTTAGTGATAAACCTCGTTAACTAAATAAGGAAGGTGGTACCTGTTTGTATGAAACCTTCCACTCTGATTCGCACAAGTCTAACGCTGGAAGACCTTTCTTGTTGATAACCCTCAAGTCAGCCATACCGGTACTGACCAAAAGCCTTGCCTTGTCGTAGTTACGGTCTGTAATTGCCAGATGCAAAGGTGTGTTTCCTTCATCATCGCGTCCGTTTATAAGCTCCCTCATTCCTGGAATCCTCAAAAGGCTTTTCACCTGGCAAAAAGGCATCCGCCCCTTGAAGAGATGTACTGCATTTTGACCATCGATGTTGCATACCTCGATCGACTCTGGGCAAGAGTTGACCATTTCACGACAAGCCCACAAGTACCCGATACTGGAAGCTCTGAGGAGAGGGGTGAGACCGTCGGCGTCAGGAAGGCAGGCAACTGAAGGATTTTTTTTGTTGGTAATATAATCTCTATTTAATTACTATGTGTATAATTAGTGATCACAAATAATAAATAACACGAATTATCTAATTATCAACTAGAAGCAATTTAAACTAGAAGACAATCAGAATCTGAATAAGAATAAAATAAAACGTAAAGACTTACCCGGTTGTCGTTCACAAAAATAGAAAATGTAGAAGTTGAAAGATAGATCGAGTCGAGTGTTTCACACTCTCTTCTTAAAGACAGATTCACCCCCCACAGTTGGTGCTCACGGGATGTTAGGCGTTTGACTCCCAGAATAAAACGATCTCAGCAATGTTTAGGCAACACTTCAATAAAGACTGCTCGGCGGCTTCACCAGATGATTTGAACTCTCTCAGGAAATACAGAAGGAAGAAGAAGAAATTGATGTATGCAACAATTCGGAATTTTCCAATTGGATTGGATGGATGAATGCTAGAATGCTGCTCTATTTATAGAGTCCAGGTGCCTGTTCGAAACACTGGTTCGAACAGGTACCAGCAGCCAAACAGTCCCTTACTGAAGAGACGCACCTGTTCGGTCAACCAAACAGTCCTTTACCGGAGGGACGCACCTGTTCGGTCAACAGTCACATCTGTTCGATCAAACCGTCAGAAATTAAATTAATTAATTAATATAAAATTAATTAATAAAGTAATTAATTAATTTAATTCTGACTCTAACCCAAAAAGATAAGACTAGAACCCACGACCCACAACCCACACCCACGCCCACGTCCACGTCCCGACCCGACCCAGACCGGGCGGGCGGGCGGCGACGGCGGCGCGCGCGTGTGTGGAGTATTGGGTTAACCCATGGGTTCCATAGGTCCTCCCCCTTCCACAAAAGTGGGGTGCCCCTTGGAGCCCAAATCTTACTCCAAACTTGGGTTATATATGGACAACTTATTTCCCATAAGAAATCAATGTGGGATTGCCCACTTTCAACTACATAACCTATATTCAAGGGGGTGACTTTGGAGGCCAATAACTCATTCAATCCTACACGGATTTGAGCAAGTAAATAGTCTAGATTCATCTCCTCTCGGAGGTGAATCCAACGCACTAAAGACCCGACATAAAGGATGCATGGGTTCCACATTTATATTGACTCAAAGATTAACAAAATAATGGGTTTATACCCCATTATTCTAACAATCCCCCCATGAATGAGATTGGTTGGAAATGAAAAATGCAAATGAGAATACTGACTTGACACAGAGAGAGAGAGAGACAGGTAGAAAGTTGCCGTATCGGGAAAGGTGGCTTTTGACTTTGAACCTTCCCTAGTAAAATACTGTCGGATTTATTTGGCTAACCAGTGAACATGATGTCTTGAACTGTTCAGCCGTTTATATAAACCAAGACAATAGTACTCACACGGTTCCTTTCAAATCATCTAGTGATCCATTCGGTTGTGTTCATTTTGGCCCTGAACAATGCTTGGTAGATTCATGAGTACTCTAGAGAAATTAGCCTTAAGAATTTCTCATAGAAGCGGCCCCTTCATACTCATATAGGTCATCTCTTGTTAAGAGTATCCTGCTATACTCCACTTGGAATTCCAAGGTATAAGAATCATTAAGAGCTAAGCTCATCCTAAACACTATCTACAGGTTATCACTATTTCATCATAGAAATGGGCAGCGGAATGAGTTCCTCAGTGATTTGTCCTAAGTCACGCACAATTTTGTTGTCTCGTTGAACCTAGATCTTGGGATCTCCAGTCAGCTAGGTTGGGTTGCCATCATGGTGACTTTTTAAGTCATAGGCTTAAGGCCCATTCCCCTCGATGAATTCTCTACTTGATCTTTCGTCAAGCCTTTTGTAAGCGGATCCGCAATGTTGCTCTTAGACTTGATGTAATCAATGGATATAATTCTATTAGAAAGCATTTGCCTTACAGTATTGTGTCGTCGACGTATATGTCGTGACTTCCCATTATACATGTGATTTTGTGCTCTTGCTATTGCAGATTGACTATCACAATGTATGCAAATAGCAGAGACAGGTTTAGGCCACACGGGAATATCCTCCAGAAAGTTACGAAGCCACTTTGCTTCCTCCCCTGCTTTATCTAAAGCAATAAACTCAGATTTCATTGTGGATTTGGCTATGCAAGTTTGTTTTGAGGATTTCCAAGATATTGCTGCACCTCCTAGAGTAAACACATATCCACTTGTGGATTTAGCGTCTCTAGTGTCAGATATCCAATTTGCGTCTGTGTAACCTTCTACAATAGCTAGATATCTCGTATAGTGCATCTCATAATTCAAGGTGAATCTCAGATACCTGAGAACCCTAACTATGGCCTTCCAGTGGTTTAACCCTGGGTTACTCGTATATCTGCTCAATCTGCTTACCGTATAAGCAATATCCGGACGTGTGCAATTCATGAGATACATTAAACTGCCAATTATCCGTGAGTATTCTAATTGAGATATGCCCTCATCATCATTCTTGTATAAATGTAAAGAACAATCTATGGGTGTGTATGCTACACCGTTATCAGACTTACTAAACTTATCGAGTATCTTCTCGACATAATGAGTCTGTGATAACGCATATCTCTCAGATGTTTTAGTAATCTTAATACCAAGTATAACATCTGCAATCCCTAGATCCTTCATGTCAAACTTACTGTTTAAAAATTTCTTAGTAGCTTTAATAACATCAGTATTGCTACCAATGATAATCATATCATCTACATAAAGACAAACAAGGACATAACCATGAGCAGTGTTCTTCACATAAACACATTTGTCACATTCATTTATCTTGAAGCCGTTTGACAGCATAGCATTATCAAACTTCTCATGCCATTGTTTCGGGGCTTGTTTTAGTCCATATAAAGACTTAACAAGTTTGCACACCTTTTCCTCTTTGCCAGGAACAATGAATCCTTCAGGTTGCTCCATATAAATCTCCTCATTCAAATCTCCATTTAAGAATGCCGTTTTAACATCCATTTGATGAATCTCAAGATTATGTAAAGCCGCAAAGGCTATCAAGATACGTATGGACGTTATTTTGGTTACAGGAGAATATGTATCGAAATAATCCACTCCCTCAGTCTGCTTGTAGCCTTTGACTACAAGTCTGGCCTTGTACTTGTCAATTGAGCCATCTGCTTTCATCTTTCTCTTGAATATCCACTTATATCCAAGGGGTTTATTACTAGGTGGTAGATCCACTAGTTCTCAAGTATGATTTTACAGAATTGACTCAACTTCGCTATGGATAGCCTCTTTCCACAAAGGTGCTTCCGGAGAGGACATTGCTTCTTTATAACTCTGAGGTTCATTTTCTACCAAATATGTTAGAAAATCAGGACCGAATGACTTTGCAACCTTTGTCCTTTTACCTCCTCTAGGTTCAACGTCCTTTCCTTTATCCACTGACCCGTAGTCTTTATCTACAATGGTAGCATGAGTCCGTTTAAGTGAACTTGATCCATGTGTAGACTTATATGGAAACTCCTCCTCAAAGAAGGATACATTCTTAGACTCCATTATTGTATTCACATGAATATCTGATATTTCAGACTTGTGAACCAAAAATCGATATGCATTGCTATGTTCGGCGTAGCCAATAAATATACAATCAACTGTTTGTGGTCCTAATTTTATCTTCTTGGGTAAAGGAACCGCTACCTTAGCTAAACAACCCCATACTCTCAAGTATTTATAGGAAGGTTTTCGACCTTTTCACATCTCATAAGGGGTTTTGCCAAGTTTCTTGTGGGGTATCTTGTTGAGAACATAATTGGCGGATAGCAATGCTTCCCCCCACAAATTCTGGGGTGCTCCAGAACTTATCAACATAGCATTCATCTTCTCTTTTAGAGTGCGATTCTTTCGCTCAGCAACTCCATTTTGCTAAGGTGAATAAGGTGCAGTGGTTTGATGTATGATACCATGTTCAACACATAGTTGTGCAAATGGTGATTCATACTCACCACCTCTATCACTTCTTAACATCTTAATCTTTTTGCTAAGTTGATTCTCAACTTCACTCTTGTATTGTATAAACATGTCTATTGCTTCATCTTTACTTCTCATTAAGTAAACGTGACAATAGCGAGTGCAATCATCAATGAAAGTTATGAAGTATTTTTTCCCACCTCGAGTTTGAACATATTTCAAGTCACAAACGTCACTATGAATTAGTTCAAGTGGTTCCGTACTTCTTTCAATTGATTTGAATTGAGTTCTAGTCAACTTTGCCTCAACGCAAGTTGCACATTTATTATTAGCATTAAAATCAAGTTTAGGCAAAAACTCTAATTTAACTAATCTACGCATGGTATCAAAGTTAACATGACCTAATCTACCATGCCATACATTTGAAGACTAAAGCAAGTAAATTGAAGATGTAGTATTATTACTAGAAGGCTTAGGAGCCACAGTCATTACATTAAGTTTGAAGAGCCCATCGCTCAGATATCCCTTTCCCACAAACATTCCTCCCTTAGTAAGTACAAACTTATCACTCTCAAACACCAACTTAAAGCCCTTCTTACTCAACAATGAACCAGAGACTAAATTCTTGCGAATGTCTGGCACATGGAACACCTCATTCAGAGTAAGTTCTTTGCCGGAAGTCATTTTTAGAACGATCTTCCCTTGACCTTCAACCTTTGAGGTTGCCGAGTTGCCCATGTAGAGTTGTTCACCGTCCACTGAGTGTTAAGATGTGAACATCCACTTGTTGACACAGATGTGACGAGTGGCCCCAGTGTCCACCCACCATTCTTTAGTATTGCCAACCAAGTTTGCCTTAGAAACTACGGCAGAAAGATTCAAGTCTTCCACATTGGCACAAAGATCCTCGGTCACATTGGCTTGAGCAGATTTCTTCTTGTGGTTCTGTTGATCCTTCTTCTCAAGATCATTACGCTTGCGACAATCCTTGGCCGTATGACCAGTCCTGCCGCAGACATAACATTTTCCTTTGAATCTTTTGAAATTGCCACCTTTGGAACCTTGGTAGGACCCTTGACCATCATGCTTTCGCTTTTTGTCGTTGGATTTGGCTTGCTCCACCACATTTGCCTTTGACACCATATGGGTGTTGACAAATTTTTTCTCAGAAGCCCGGTTGTCTTCCTCAATTCTTAGCCTGACGATAAGTTCCTCAAGCCTCATCTCCTTACGCTTATGCTTCAGATAGTTCTTGAATTCTTTCTAGGACGGTGGCAATTTTTCAATTATCGCAGCCACTTGGAAAGACTCACTCAGAACCATGCCTTCGGCATGGATATCATGAAGTATAACTTGGAGATCCTGGACCTAGCTAATAACTGTTTTAGAATCAAACATTTTGTAATTAAGGAACTTACCGACCACAAATTTCTTTGAGCTGGCATCTTCCGTCTTGTACTTCTTGTCTAAAGATTCCCACAGTTTTTTTGCCGTCTGCACAGCACAATACACGTTGTAGAGTGTATTATCCAGTCCATTGAGGATATACTTCCTACATAGGAAGTCAGCATGTTTCCATGCTTCCACCGCCGCAACTACTTGCTGGTCGGACTCATTTTCGTTCAGAGTAGGAACATCTTCACGAAGAAATTTTGCCAAGTTCAGAGTCGTCAGTTAGAACAACATTTTCTATTACCATCTTTTGAAATCAGTTCCATTGAACTTCTCTGGCTTTTATCTGTGATTCATCAGTACATTTGGTGTATGCACTTGGTTCACCAGCACAGTCATTGTCGATACCGGTGTCCCAATCACAGTAGGAGTTGTAGTAAGAGTAGGAATAGGAGTATCATCAGCCATTTCTGAATTAAACAATTTTACACAAAACTTGAGTACTAATCCAGAAACACGACACTAATTGACACAGTTAAAAAAAATAGGAATTGGATTTGTCTTTAAGATTGTTGGTAATATAATCCCTATTTAATTACTATGTGTATAATTAGTGATCACAAATAATAAATAACACGAATTATCTAATTATCAACTAGAAGCAATTTAAACTAGAAGACAATCAGAATCTGAATAAGAATAAAATAAAACGTAAAGACTTACCCGGTTGTCGTTCACAAAAATAGAAAATGTAGAAGTTGAAAGATAGATCGAGTCGAGTGTTTCACACTCTCTTTTTAAAGACAAATTCACCCCCCACAGTTGGTGCTCACGGGATGTTAGGCGTTTGACTCCCAGAATAAAACGATCTCAGCAGTGTTTAGGCAGCACTTCAATAAAGACTGCTCGGCGGCTTCACCAGATGATTTGAACTCTCTCAGGAAATACGGAAGGAAGAAGAAGAAATCGATGTATGCAACAATTCGAAATTTTTCGATTGGATTGGATGGATGAATGTTAGAATGCTGCTTTATTTATAGAGCCCAGGTGCCTGTTCGAAACATTGGTTCGAACAGGTACCAGCAGCCAAATAGTCCCTTACCTAAGGGACGCACCTGTTCGGTCAACCAAACAGTCTTTTACCGGAGGGACACACCTGTTCGGTCAACAGTCACATCTGTTCGGTCAAACCGTCAGAAATTAAATTAATTAATTAATATAAAATTAATTAATAAAGTAATTAATTAATTTAATTCCGACTCTAACCCAAAAAGGTAAGACTAGAACTCACGACCCGGACGGGACGGGCGGGCGGCGGTGCGCGTGTGTGGAGTATTGGGTCAATCCATGGGTTCCATAGGTCCTCCCCTTTCCACAAAAGTGGGGTGCCCCTTGGGGCCCAAATCTTACTCCAAACTTGAGTTATATATGGACAACTTATTTTCCATAAGAAATCAATGTGGGATTGCCCACTTTCAACTACATAACCCATATTCAAGGGGGTGACTTTGGAGGCCAATAACTCATTCAATCCTACACGGATTTGAGCAAGTAAATAGTCTAGATTCATCTCCTCTCGGAGGTGAATCCAAAGCACCAAAGACCCGACACAAAGGATGCATGGGTCCCATATTTATATTGGCTCAAAGATTGACAAAATAATGGGTTTATACCCCATTATTCTAACATTTTTCCAACAAAAAACAGATCAACCACCACATATATCCTTCGACTCCATAGTGTAAGGCTGTCTTTCCACGGTCATCTCCTTTTTTTGCGAGCTCCAGTTTTTTTTTTTAATAGAAGAGTAATACTACTTTCTACAAGAAAGCCACGAGAAATAAAGAAGATTTTAAAGAAAAAACGGTTAAATAACAAACGGTCATACTACTCGAGTGCTGCATGTTGATTCATCAAATGATCTCTATTTCATCCTAGTCTTTTGAAAAAGAACTAAATCCCATCTTGTTGAGTAAATATTCGAAAAAGAACTAAATCCCATCTTGTTAAGTAAATATTGGGGTACAACGGTGGTGGTACCATGTGCTAATAAATCAGAACCACCTAATTATGTAAAAGCTTAATTAATTATTAGGAGTGTTGAGCCTAAATTTTAAATATTTCCGTCAAAAACAAAATGATATCATGATTATTATGATTTAGAACATGTGTATGCACATGTATCATTAGCTTGTTGTGTCACATCAGTATGATATAACATGTTACAATGGTTGTAATCAGGGGCGGACCAACGCTCGACAGAGCGGTGCCAGTTGCCTTCACTGAATTTTGAAAAAAAAAAAATTTATTTATCCGATCCAATTAAAAATGAACTTTGTGCAACTAAACTCAATACCTATTTTAAAAATTTCCAACTCAACCCTAACTCATACTCATCTAAAATACACTGAAAATGGCATAAACCCTAAAAATATTTCCTCTCTATTTAGAAATTTGTTGAGACGAAGAAGGATATTTTCTACTCATTAATATATTTGCTTGTGAAGTTAATACTGATCTTACCGGTTACAATTGTATCGGTTGAGAGAGTATTTTCTCCAATGAATATTATCTAGACTTTATTAGGTAATCGAATGGGAGATGAGTAAATAAGGGCGATTCAAGTGCAAAGTCATCAAAGCAAACACTTTAGGTTTCTAATTTTTGAAAGCTCCAAAGTTTAAAAAACCCTATTTATTACAATTACAAGTCTGCATAATTTTGACAATTTCTTTTTTTGAAAAAAAGTCTCAATTTATTAAGAAAATGCCCATAAGAAAAACAAAATAGCCTCAGTCTAAATTAAAAAAGACACATAAGAAAAGAAAGAAAATGCGTACTTCAAATAAAAAAATACCCATAAGAAAAAAAAAGTCCAAAATTAACCACTTCAATTAACTTGAAAAAACTATTTTAAAAAAAAAAATTACATACACTTTTATCAATATAGTGAATACTCTATTGAAAAAAGAAAAAAATTAATTAATTAATAATTTTTCATCTAAAAAAATCAAATTTTAAGTAAAAAATTTATACTAGTACTAAAAATATAAAAATGGTCATTTAAAATTTTTACTTTAGAAATATTTCTTGCCTCTACTAAAATAAATTTCTAAATCCGCCGCTAGTGGTAACCATTATTTTCTCCATTTTGTCTACGAGATTGTTAGTTATACAGAGGAATTATATAACTTACCAGTACAATATTTTGCCGCATGCAATGGATTCTGTCCGTGTGGGCCTTCCACACTGAACGGGAAGCTGGAGTTCAAAATTTCTTTCATAACTTCCTGGCGACGGGACTCGGCAGCCAAATAAAGCGGACTCTCTCCAGCATCATTAACAAAGCATGCCATATGGTGGTGGTCTATTCCTAATAAGGAAATTGCTATTTTTTCAAAATTTATAACAAAAATTTTAAATCAGAATGATGTGATAATAGTAATTTTGTAATTAAAATGCATCTTGATGGGTTCTTTTTTTTAAAATAATAAATCCACAACTCAGCCACATCATTCTAATTATATTTTCTGGTTATATATTCTAGTTGTATAACATTACTCTCCTAATAAATACAGTGACACATCCTCCTTTCCATTCCTTAGGGCCTCATGTAGAGCTGTCGTGCCCTCCAAAATTTTCACACGCCACAGCGGGGGAAGCACTTCTGCAGCTAACCTCGCTTCTATTTCTCTTGCATGTGTTGAATTCGCTTGAGTCTCCAGAACTACCCTTTCTTCTTCTCGTTGAGGGTGAAGAGATCTGTAGTGATTCACAAGCAGTTCCGCCACTTTGATGTGACCTAATCTGGCCGCAACATGGAGAGGGGTGTCACCTTTCAAGTTCTTTTGATCGAAGAGGTCGGAGAATTGCTTGAGAGCTGCCTCTATGAAGAATTTACGCCCGTGTCTTGCTGATACGTGGAAGATGTTGTCTCCTTGGTGCGTCTTGGAGAGGAAATATTCTTCAGTTGTACCGCTCCCACCGTTACTGCAATCTTCGTTTCTGCTGGTTGAAGGGGTTTTTAGGAGAAACTCCGTATTCCCATCTCTTGCTGCCTTGTAGAGTTCAACATCCATCTTCCTCGATCTCATTGGATCCGTCTCTACTAGTATTACTTCCTGGTCTGCCTAATTAGCATTATTATTACCTCTCTACAAGATATATATACAAAATAAAACAAAAAAAAAAAATACTACAACCACCGATTTTATTTACTTGATTATTATTACGGATAGACACAATTAAATAAATTTCACATTTAATAAATAATATGGACTTTATCACTTTGTGTTTACCCGTGATTATAATTCAGTAAACAAAATCGATAACTCAAGCAATGCTCAAATAAAAAAAAATTTTGCAAAAAAAAAATTCTTAAACAAGTGTTTAATTTGGACCCACCCAAAATGTGGATCGCAGATTAATGAGGTCTCTATGTGATCGGGCTCATAGGGTGGATCGCAGATTAATGAGGTCTCTATGTGATCGGGCTCATAACCTCAACTTCGTAGAAGCACACAGAGATTAATGAAAGGTCAGATTAGGCCGACAAGGAGAAAAAATTGCTAAGTTGTCAGGTATAATGATTTATTTAAAAGTACTAATGTATTTGAAGGTGGTGCTATAGAATTATAAAATTTATGCTATTGATTAAAAGTTTTTTACTTTATAACAAAACAAAACAAAACAAAACACTTGATGACTCTTAATTATAAAAATACCACTGTAATATCATTTTGATAGGAATTTGATTTAATCTCTGTTGAGTTAATGAGCAAAATTTTTATTTAGAATAATCTAGCAATACTATTTTTCGAATTAGAAGCCATTTTAAGGGATGTTGAGTTAATAAGCAATATGCTTTACAGTTAGTTTGGAAATTTTTTTTTTACACACAAAATGATGTGCTAATTTGGTCATTTGATTTGAAGACAAAAGATCCATCACCGAGAATTTTAGTTATAAATGCTATACCACATCATTTTGTCCCACAAAAGATCCATCTATGTAAAACTTTGCGATTCTTTGTCTCACATTGCTGGGAATTTCCCTTTCTTGATGGCCTTTAAGAATCTACTCTCCTCCGTAAAGTTAGAGAAATTATGGCTAGCTAGTATGATTTGAAAACAACAGCAAATATAAAGAAGTTGGGAAATATATCTGAGTGTTGTATAACCTAAGTGGAGTATTATTAGATGAATAGTTGTTTGGTGATATACATTGGAAAAGGTATATTTGACCGTGTTAATAATATAGTTATTATGCTATAATTCTAAAATATGGAACTTTTTTTTTGGTCAAAAAGTAGCATTCATATGTATTCAGATTTTTTTTATTTATAATTTGAGAATTAGTGTTAAAATTTTATAAAACCCGTTAACAAAAATTTCTGTAGCAGCCACCACCTGTGTACTGAAAAAAATTTTAAAAAAAATTTAACCATCAACTCATCAATATTTTAAACTTTGTAAATATGCTTTTTATTTACAAAGCATCCAGCCAACTAACACCAGTTGGTACAGAAAAGCCAAAAAGTTAAAAAAAAAATTAAATTTTTTGTTTATAAGTTTAAAAAGGGTTAGGCAAAAAAATTATACCAAATGGGTTCTTAGCATCCAGCCAACGTGGGTTTCTAAGAGGTCATTATAACAAGTGTAAACCGTGTAGTAGGTGATAATGTGTTATATTTTAAACACAAGAGGTTAAAGTAATTATAAGGAGTAATACTATATGCAATTCCATTTCACAATTCCTTTATTCATTCCTAGACATAAGAATATAAGACTCACATTAATAAATTTATATGAGACCCATTTATTTGTGTCTAGTAATTAAAAAAAAAGGGATTGTGAAATAAAATTATATATATCATTTTTCTTTTAAATTATGAGGTGAGGTGATGGCCTTTTGTTTGAAATAAGGAGGATCATGGAGATATAAAATATGCTTGTGTAGCAATACTTTTCCTTTATATCATATTTTTTTTTTCAAAAATCAAAACATTTGTGTAATGTTTTGAATTCAAATTTATTAAGAGAAAGAAAAAAGAGTGAATATTTTGTTTGTTTTTTTAATTTTTTTTTTAATCAAATGATTGATCCACACATAATTAAAAAAAAGACGCCAAAAGTCTAATAAAAAACAAAGAAATACTTATCCAAACGAGGCATAGAATAGACACGTGTGGAGAAAGTAGGATTTGAAGGGTCTAGAATGGTTAGAATTCTTGCCATCTACTACGTCTATAAGTGGCATGTATGAACTGCTTCCAGTCGGGGCATTATTTTTTTTGATCGGTAAATAAATTAATTCATTGATCAAAAGAATGAACAAAAAATCTCTGGGCATACCAAGAGAAGAACAAAAGCCAAAAGACTAGACCAAGCTTAAAAAAGCCCGACTCTAAAATAAAAGGCCAAAACAAGCCACAACAGGAAAGCCAACAAATTATATACCCGTCAAGCCTGAGTAGAGATGGTTTAATACACCATAAACAGAAATTTGAATCTTTCTAATAACTGCCTCTGGAGATTGCACTATGCCTTCAAAGATTCTCAAGTTCCTTGCTTGCCATAAAAAATAAATAGTGCTGGCAAAGCCCAGCTTCTTTGCCTTGGCCTGAATGTCGGTGCCCCTAGCTTCTTTTATGACCCATTTCACAGCTGCCTTGAGTGTTGACAGAGACCTGTGAAAGCCCAACCAAATCTTGATTGAAGTCCAGACCTACCTGGCAAAGTGGCATTGAAAAAACAAATGACCCCCTGACTCATTTTCGGCCCTGCACAGTGTGCAAATCTAGTCTGCTCAAGGATCATGCAATATGTCCTTCGTGAGTAATCTGTCCCTCATGCCCAACCATAATATAAATGCATGCTTTGGAATATCGCTACTATTCCAAATGATTTTGGGCTAACTCAGCTTAGCACCTCTTGGCCTGAAGTGATCGTAAGCTAGCTTGGAACGAAGCTCACCATACACAATCCAATGTTTCAATTTCTGAAATGCTGCCTGCTTCGATTCTTCGGAGGCAATGAGTGATTCACTCTCAAATGTACGTTGAACTTAAGCTTCCCGCAAGATTTACGGGTATCGATCGAAGTATAAACCGGTAAGCACCGGTATCGTTCTCTCAAAAGATCAACTAAATATAGGCAATACAAAAGTCGAAACAACCAAACAAATGGAATGAACTAGTGAATTGCTTAGCAAATTGAAATTGAACTAAAAATAGACCGAAAATTGAATGGGTGGTGGAATGTTGTAGACTACTCAATTATGCTAATTACAAGCAAAATAGAAAGCAATTATACTAAATTTGTGTTAAGTAATAAAGGACTTCGATGCAATTGCTTCAATCTACCAAACCTTTACAAGGTCTTCAATGGAGTTTTGTTTAACTTAAGTCAAGGTTCACTCCATGGAACCTTGACCCAGAGGATTTTGACTATAAATACTTGAATTCAAGTTCAATTGACAGTAGATTATTGTTTCATTGTAGGAATTTTAGAATCAAATTCTCAATTGTACAATTCCTATAGCAATTAGAAGATTGTGCATAGCAATTACTAATCTAGATTATGAATCTAAGTGTTATATGTGTCTACAACTCAATTGAAGCAAGAATTGGAGAAAACATAGGATAAATCATTGGAATTCATATACCTTCATTGAAGCCCTTGCAAATCTTTGGTGGATTTCTATAATTATATCCAAGAGATGTTTAGCTACTTGATTCCATAGAAGAAAACACGAAGAATTGATAATTGCCCATTAATTGATGAAGAAAATAGTGTTTGGTAGTTAAGAAAAACTAAGAAAATACAAAAAAAAATATAACAAACCCACTTTCTCTCTCTACAGTACGTTCTAACAGAAATCTAAGTTATAACTGAAGATAGATACAAAAATCGCATCATCTTTGGGTGATATAGCTTCAAAAACTCGTGCAGATTGTGTCGGGACCGTACGTACGGTACTGTTCACTGTACGTACGGTGGATGTACTATACGTACATTGTGGCGTAAGCAAAAATACACTCTCTGAAGTTTGGGAATCTAGCTGTAGGCGTACATACGGTGGAAGATACAGTACATACGGTTGGACTACCGTACGTACGGTATCTCCTACCGTACGTACGGTCAATGTGCACTTTGGCCATTTTTGCTCCAATTTCACTCGTTTTCCACTTGAAACCTACAAAATACCCACAAACACTTATTAAAACAATTATTATGCTAAAATAGAACATATATACAACCTAATTGGACTAACAACAATTATTTAGGGACTTTAGATTACACTTTTTAAAGTGTAATCACCACCCCCCACCTAGCTTTTGCTAGTCTTTAGCAAAAACGTGAAAAGTAAAACAAAAATATATACAACGAAGATAATATCCACTTTCGGAGGAGTCTCAAATGCATTTAGCATATACATCAAGCCTTTGAACCCTTAGGTTACCCTTAGTGGACGAGTGGTGTCTCGTGAGGGTTTGCAGTGATGACACCCACAAACATCGACTTATAATCAACAATTCTAGATAGAGAACAATATAAGAGAAATGCATGGGGATATGTCACTATACTCAAAACAATGTATCTTTTCTTCCAATACAAACAAGATAAGTCTATGAAAACAATATGACAAGATTCATGAGTGTGTGTGTGTTAGGATCATACATAGTAGTTTACAATGCCTCACTTTACACCAACATCCTTAAAGCCTCGATCCAAACACTTCCCGGGCATACACTCAACGGATAATCGAACACACGATAGAGCTCACTTGGTTGCTCTTAATAAAGGAGTAAATGTATAAGTTATGCAAAGGAGCAAACCAAACCAAGAAAGACGATATAATGCGAGTGTATCGACTTGGCATGACTTCATGAAAGAATGTTTTATGACATAGATATCAATTAAGCATGTTGCAAAAATAATGTCTTACATTCCATCAAGACCTCTATTGAGAAGCATGCTTCGGATCATTAAGGACTTTGTAAGGGAAGGTCAAAGGGTATCAAGGTATGATAAAAAGGAAAGGAAGGGTGCGAAATTTCCATGCATGTGTGTTTCAAGAACATGTAGTACTTTTTTAAAGGCCATCATCCCCTTCCAACTTTTGAATCTTCCAACATCACTCTCACCTCTTGTAAAGCGTTAACTCCCTTCGTCTATCACTCATTCTTATTTCCCTTCTTCTTTCTTTCTTTTTTTTTTTTTTTGAATTGCTACACATTTCTCAAAAATGTACTTTCTTCTTCTCTCCCTTTTTTTTTTAAAGAATTTAAATCTATATTCCTTTTTTTTTCATGAACTTTAGAATTGGATCACAAAGGGTGTGAAAACGTGATGTCAAAGAGGAGAAAAAATACAATAAGACTCGGTGGCTCAAAATAACCAAAGAAGGCCTCAAATCATTTCCAAAGCAAATGTTGTGTATATAGATCTTAATGGAATGTAAGTGCCAACCAATGTATATCAACATCCAACCAATAAGCCAAAGACAAGGGTAATGAAGTCATTTTTAAATGCAAACGCCCAATAAAAATGTACTCGAGTAAGTATAACAATTCTCTCCAATAACGTAATTGGCTCTGTTCTCACTAGATAATGATCTCCACTAAATTATCTGTGAGTGTAAAGATTGGCAATGCACACTACTTAATATGAGCCCGTGCTCCTAAAAACAATCATCTCATGATGTTGTAATCAAAACCACATCTCATTCATGTCGAAATCAAAGAATAACAGTGCTTCTTGTATTATGATCATGCTCCCATATTAACCCTTAATCATTCATGAATCTAGAATTGAATCTCATAAAACATGCTATGGTCCCTCATGTGAAGTATTAACACATCCACAATGAATAATAAAGGTCAATCAATAGATCACTAATGGATGCTAGCAATGGAAAGTACATAATGAGAGAAGCCATAGAATACCGTCAACCTCTTACCATCATGCGATAGATAAAGATAAAGTATCCACTAAATCATATCTGAAAAAGAACCTGTCTATACAAGAGATCGACATCCACTGAAAGAAATATATCATGTAAAGTTTTAGATATATCAATGAACAAAATGTATACATGGGATGTACATGAGATGCTATACAAATGATACTATGCATATGATGCTATCTAAACTCTGCCCTGCCCAAGTCCAAACTCATCATCATCCTAGAAATCATGCTCCCCTAGAGATGTAAGGTTTGTAGCACCGACAGCTAAGTCGGGGAAGTCGGGCTCCTCATCCTGCTAAAGTTTGGTTAAAATATCAGTTAGTATTTGACTCTGTCCCGCCTGCTCCTATCAAACCTCCTCCTGGAACCTGGACTGAGAGGCCTAAAGCTCTGTTATCTGAGTGCCCAAAGCTGTCTGCACAGTAGTGATCTGTGCTGTGTGTGCAGTCTCGAGAGCCATACACCTCTAACTGAGCTTCGTATGGGCTGCCTGAAGTCCTGCAACCGACTGCTACATCATCTGGATGGCTGCGGTCTATCTCTCAATATGCGAACTCTGCTGGTTTATAATCTGAGTGAATGCCTGAAACATAGGACTCGTCTGGGCTAGCTGTGGCTCGCTCTCAGTCTGAGGCTGCTGTTGGTGATCTCCCAAAACCTGCTCTCCGGCTGTGGGGGCTGCTGCTGGGCTCTCTGCTGGACCTGAACAAGTGTCTCGCCCTGTCTCTAGATACCCGCTAACTGACCCGCCATCCTGTTCTAAGTGGACAGGGCCATAAGTGTAAGTGCCTGAGCTAAAGGATCGTCATCTGGGGCTGCTACTCCAGCGCGTGCAATCAGCTCGGTCATCATCCCCGCAAATGGTAAAGCCCCCTGTGGTTTCGTCGAAGCCGCAGACTCATAGAAAACACTGAACATATATCTGGGGAGATCAATACTCCTACCCGTCCCCAAGGTATAGAGTAACTGGCTTGTACGCCTGCCCACCTCTCTTTGTCGCCCTAGTAGATAGATTGACCCGCAGGTGAAAACAAATATCGGTGCATATCTCGGAGCAAGGAATTTCTTCTTAATTTGAGAAGAAATCCACTGGGTATCAGGCACGCAAATCTTAGTGACGATAACATTGTGCTCTACCTCACCCTGCTGAGGCCAACTCAAAGCTGGGTCATAGACCCGGGGTAGACCGAAGAACTCCGCAAAGGTGGCCGGGGTAATGGTAATGGTCTTACCCCTAACGGTGGAAACTATACGCTCATCTCCGGCAACATCCGACAGTGCTCGGATGTTGGCCATCAACTCAGAGACCAAACCCGTCCTATGCCGACCATTATACTGTGCTAATTGCAGCCAACCCCGACTCTCAAACATCTCTCTCCAAAGATAGGGCTTGCCCGTCAAGTGTTCGAGAGTCATCGCTCTCTCCTGCACTGGGCCCCTCTTACTGAATATCTGATCAAATCTTTGTTGTGCCTTCCTGTTAACAAACCGGGAGGCATCAAAATCAACGGGGACCCTGCGGACCCTCTTGGTCCACGGAGCCATCTACACTAAAGATCTAACTAAGCTACTAACTAAAAACAAACTACTAAGGAAAACAAGGAAATGAAAAGAAGAAGGCTCGAAAGATACCTAAAAGTGGACTAACGACGGGCACTGGCAATGAAGACTACGCTTGAAATCCGACAAGGCTCCGCTACACTCTCGGACACTCCCTCACTTTCCCTCACTGAGTCAGCTCTGAGTTGACTCAGTTCTAGAAATGAGTTATGTTTCAAAAGAGAGGGTTTTTATAGAAAATGGGGGCCACCGTACGTACAGTTACTAAGTGCGTACGTACGGTGCCGGCAAGCCAGCGTATGAGCGCTAAGACAAACGAGACCGTACGTACGCACTAAAACACCGTACGTATGGTCATGAAGAAGATGAACGGTGAGCCTACCAATAATAGCATGTCACGTCAGCGTACGCAAGGTGGTATCACTGTACATATGCTTGGACCAACGTACATACGCTAATACCACCATACGTACGCAAAGAAGAAAAAAACACAAATTCGAAAAAAAAAATGTGCTCTACTCTGCACTACTTTGTTCAAAAAGAGAGAAAAAAAACTAAAAATTGGGCCCAAAACAATAAGAATAGGGGAGAATGCCCTGCAATCTACCCTTACCCCCCACCTAGAACGATACTTTGTCCTCAATGTAACACAAGAAGCCACAAAAGCATGAACGAAGGCAACACGGAAGCAATAAAGCAACCCACCATTTCATTAAAGATGGAAATCAAACATTACAATGCCAAGGGCAGCCCAAACAACATGGAAATGAAAGATAAAGGATTCCTATAAAAGGGGTTTGAGACACAACGACCTACAATGCAAGCTACCACCCAGTTGGTTACTCGAGCCTACTTCTTGGAAGTGGTGGAGCCGAAAGACACCGCGGCTTCCTTGTTGGCTGAGCCAGAAGAAGAGGGGGGCGACTCGTCAAGGACACGAGAGGCCACCAAGCAAGCAACCGTGACTGCATCATCCCAAGGAAGGCGGGATAAGGAGGTACACGTGTAGGCTTGCAAGAATGCGGCGTAGTCTGGGTCCTCCATCTTATCAGAATGTGAGGCTTGGGGGGCCTTCTCACTAGCCTTGGAAGGATCCTTGGAAGCCATGGATAGGGCTGAGACAAAGAGGACAAATGCAACAATGGGGCTGAATAATATGAGAAGTGAATGCAAGGAATTGAGGGCCAGAAGTCCCTCCTCTTATAAACCCAAGAGATCACATACAAATGCATCAAAGGTGATGTAAGGAAGTACAATGCAACTAGGATTCCCCGCACTAAATCAAATTATATGATTCTCCCCAAACAACAAATGGCTAAGCCCAACAAAACAACCTACTCCTACTCCTAAATCAGCCTAAAAATGGAAAACAAACAAACTACCACAAACCTTACTAAAACTAGCCTAAAAGGCTCTACAAACTAATCCTATTCCTAACGAAACGAAAGTAACCAAAACTAGAAACAAACAAAGAAAGCTAAGAAAATCAATCTAAACTACTCCTACTCCTAAAGATAGAGCATCGCCCATCATCAATTGAAAGGTGGTGGATCAATGAGATCCACACACTCCACTTCTCCTTAGAAAGTCTCAAAATAGGGCTTCAACTTTTGGCCATTCACCTTGAAAGCCGCCCCATTAGTGAGGTTCTTCACTTCTATAGCTCCATGGGGGAAAATATCGGTAACAAGGTAAGGACCCACCTATTTACTCCGTGATTTACTTGGAAACAAATACAGGCGCGAGTCATAAAGTAGAACTTTTTGACCAACCTTAAAGGATTTACGAAGAATGTGTTGGTCATGAAACTTCTTCATGCGGGCCTTAGCAATCTTAGCATTTTCAAAGGTGTCATTATGGAGTTCATCAAGTTCGTTCAATTAAAGTTTTTGGTGAGCCCCCGCGGCCTTAAAATTTGCATTACATTGCCGGATGGCCTAATAGGCCTTATGCTCAATTTTCATAGGGAGGTGGCAAGCCTTTCCATAAACAAGCTGGTATGGTGATGCACCAAGCACGGTTTTAAAGTCCGTACGCTAGGCCCACAATGCATCGATTAGCCTAAGAGACCAATCATTCCTAGTAAGATTGACAGTTTTTTCAAGAATTCTCTTAATTTCCCTATTAGCTAACTCAACTTGCCCTTGGGTTTGAGGGTGGTAAGGTAGGCCGACATTATGAACCACACCATACTTTTTCAATAAGAAAGCAAAGGGCTAATTACAAAAGTGTGAGCTACCATCACTGATGATGGCTCCGGACATACCATATCTTGAGAAAATATTTTCTTTCAAAAAGTGGATCACTACTTGATGGTCATTGTTCCGGGAGGCAATGGCCTCCACCTATTTTGACATATAATCCACCACCACTAAGATGTAAAGGTAGCCAAAAGAATTAGTAAAGGGTCCCATGAAGTCGATTCCCCAACAATCAAAGATCTCCAAACTCGTAATGGGCTCAAGGGGCATTATGTGACGCTTAATAAGAGTTCCTAACCGTTGGCACCTATCACATGCAAGACAAAATGCATGCACATACTTAAATATAGTTGGCCAATTGATTACACTCTAAAAGTGTAATCATACGCTCTTAATTTGCACTTTGTTGGATTTATATTAGTGTTAATTTTCTAATTTTAGTTAGATATTTGTTTGATTATGTTTTGTGTGTGTTTTGTAGGTTATATAAGCTAATAAAGGTAAAAAGAAAGTAAGAATAATCAAAGCGGTTTCAAGGCAAATAAATTGGTCATGAAAATTCAGACCCGTCTCGGTATTCTAGTGATATCTTTTTACTCCAACGTCCGATTAAGCTGATTTTTACTCCATTGGAAAGAAAACTTCAAGAGCTACAATTTGTCCTCTAATGTGCATTGGCTGAATCGGCATCTAAGGTAGTCAAAATCAAGCTTCAAGGTGGATGGGTGAATAGTAACCGATCGATTGGTTTGGCAAACTTCAGAGAGGGTGTTTCACCGATCGATCGGTGAACAGTACCCGATTGATCAATGAACAGTGACTTATCGATCGTGAACAGTACCCGATCGATCGGTGAACAGTACCCGTGAACAATAAAAAAACAGTGAATTGACCGATCGAACGCTACAGTTACGTTCGATGAGTGAACAATGCCGATCGATTGGTCGATACAGATCTGGAGCTTAAAAGCTGCGTTGTTCAAAAAAAATGGAAGGAGGAAGATTTTTTGGTTTTGTAGTAGCCAAGGGGGGGCGTGAGAGGCTCCTCCAAGGTTGGTTTTTATGTTTTTGTGTATTTTTAGCTTAGATTTATATTTGTAATGTTAATGTAAGAGTAGAAATTGTAACTTTATTTCATTGTAATGTATTTTCCTTCACTTTCTTGCCATTTTCTCTCACTTTCTTAACAACCAAACACTAGTTTTATTTAGTTTAATGTTAGATTTGCCTTCATTTATGCTTTTTATTATGAATTTTATTAGCTAAACATCTCTTGCGTGTGATTGTGAAGATCCACAAGGATTTTCAAGTATTTCAATGGGGATTTATAAAGTTCAAAGTTTATTCATAGATTTGTATAGTTCTATTTGGTTGGGTGTTGGATTTATTCAAAAACTTATATTCATAACCCATTTGGTAATATTTATGCACAATTCAACAATTGGTATAAATCTTGCACATTTTTAAGGTTTGCTTCTAGGGTTCTATTAATTGGTTTAATCCCTACACTCAACTAAATATGAACTCAAGGTTTTATGGTCAAAATATTCCGAATCAAGAATCCACGGTGTGATTCTTGATTTGAGTTATAAAAATTCTCTATTAAAATTCTTGTTGTGAATTGATGGATTGAATCAATCATATCCAAACTTTCCATTTTAATTGCTTTACATTTAAATCAATTGCCTAGTTAATTGCTTTAATTTTCATTGCATTAGTTCAGTAAATCAAAACTCCATAAAAAACCTAAAGATTTTTTGTCCTATTATTTTTTCTTTTATTTTAGATTCAATTTTTCACATAATTGCAAATCAATCCTAGGTTAGGTTAGTGTGAGTTGAGTACTAGAGCCTATATTTGGCTAAGTCCCTTGGGAGAAAACGATACCGGATTACCGGTTTATAGTTCATTGCGACCCCCGTACTCTTGCGGGGTACTAACTCCATTTTGTAGTTTTCGGAGCGAGTCAAGTTTTGGCGCTGTTGTCGTGGACCAAAGGCATGAGGCAAGCACTATAAGTCTTGGGATTGGAAAGCAATTGGTGGATTGGATTTCCATCAATCTACCACAACGAAGGAATCTTCGGCTTAGGCCATCGGTAACTTCGTTCCATTTTTTGTTTAAATACCATGTTAGATTTTCATTCTTTCTTTTTCTCTTTATTTAAGGTATTTTGTTTTGATTTGTATATATATTTTGTTTTTGGTTTAATAATTTGATTGGAGGATTGCTAGTGGAGAATTAGGGATTGTGTATATTGCAAATTGATGGTTTATAACTTGTGGAGATTGGAGGTTCGGTTGGATTGAAATTGTATTAAATTGGTAAAATTTAATATGTGGAGATTGGAGGTTTGGATGGCGAATTATGCATTGTTGTGTATGATGTGTTGAGGCGCGGTGCACTGTATTTGTTTGTGCATTGCATCCATCTTCCATTGTGCATTTTATTATGTTTGGCAACACATTTTCACACCATCTATCATTCAACATGTGTATGAGAGACCACCTTAAAGCTAATGGCCTAAGGGAGCCTCCTCGACTATCTCCCCATTTTGGGGGACCCCATGGTGGCAATGAGAGCATTAATGAAAATGGTGGTGTGAAAACACCTCCATGTAAATCTCTTAGAGACTACATTCAGGCTAATAGGCTTAAAGCACAAGAACCATTCAACATGTCTCTTAGAGAGTGCCTTAGAGCTAATGGTCAAAGAGAGTCTCCTCGACCACCTCCCAATCTTGGTGAGTGTAATGAATTTAACATTGGTAAGGAACATGAGGGAGCCTTTTCAAAGCATTATCAAGAATCCCTTCGAACCTACAAGAACCCCTTTGACTATTTTCGTGAAGCTTCACGAATTTATTACCATCATGAGTACGTTGAATATCCACCTCCACTCCAAGTGAGCTTTAATGAAAATCGCCTTGATTTTTACCCTAACCAAGAGCAAGTCCATCCAAATGAACAAATCCATCCCATCACTAACCTTTGGATTGAGGATATCATTGACCAAAACACCCTTCCTCAAGACCTTGAGTCTAAGGAAGACATTCCTAAGAAAAGTGCGAAAATAAATTTCGGGATGAAAAATTTAAGAGAGTGGAGTCCGAACTTGGGGACTCCAAACAAGAAAAGAGGGGTAGAGATGGGTTCACCCTCAATGATGATTTTGGTTTATTCGATGTTGGGAATTTGCATGTCAATGAGGATGTTAACGGTCTAGAGATCATTCCTACCATGTTTAGGGATCATATGATCCCTATTTTTGAACCTCTAGCACCTAGTCCTATTCTACCGGAGCCTTTGGAGCTCCATGTCCCAATCTTTGAACCAAGCATCATTCCAATGACTGACCAAAAAAAAAAAGGGGGAGGGTCAAGAACTTCATGGCATGAGTATCATTGGCACCTTTGTGTATAATCATTCTTTATTTTTTACATTTCATGACCCTTTTTACCCTTATGTGCTTCCAGGCTATATCTTAGAATTTGTCAAAGTGGTTGCCATTCTACATTCCTACATTTGTAAGCAATTTTTTAAAATATCTAAGTTGGGGGTGTGGGATGATGGCAAATTCCCCTTTTGTGGCATTGGGTAATCCATTCTCTCTCTCATTTGTGTAGGAATAGGAGTTGTTTTTTTTTTTTTTTTTGTTTGCTTAGTTTATTTTCTCATTTTAAGTTGGGGGTGCTTTAAGTTGTTTAGTTTCTTTATTTTCTTAGTTTATTTTGCATTATAAGTTGGGGGTGCCTTTTGCACCCTATTTTTCTCTTTTTCCACCATTGAATTACATTCAATGCTTTGTTCTCTTGCATTGAGGACAATGCATCATTTTAGTTAGGGGTGGGGTAGAGGCCTTTGCCTCTATTTTCTTTGTTTTTGTTTCTTTCTATTTTCTCTATTTTTGTTCCTTTGTTTAGCACCCTATATAAAAAAAAAAAACTTTTTACTTATGAAAGTGCTTTTTGAGATTAGAAGATAGGAATTTTTGCATACTTCTTTACTTAAGATAATGTTGATTCACTCTATATACCTAACTTGTTGTAGGGGTTGCTTAATTCATGCATTTGTAGAGCGGATTACAACATTGTGCACAATCATGCTTTATAACATAATTTGTTACTAGTTTTTGCTTTTCCATCCTTACATTAGTGGAGATTATTGTAAGCACCCCATTTTTTACCGCTTGGCAGTCTACACTCCGTCCAGACTTGTATTTAAGTCATTGTGGACATATTCCAATCGAAACAACTTTCTAAGTCTAAATCCCGTCTGTCAATCGCTTCACGGGCTCGCTAAGCCCAAATAGAGGCAAAATGACCAAAATACCCTTAGAGGCATTGTCCTTTCCTTTCCGACTCCAACCTTTCTCTCGAGACAGTAAATCTACTCCAACTCAAGCACGTCTTTTCGAAGACGGTAAGTCCCCTTTCCAATCCCTCTCTCGAGACAGTTTATTCCTCGAGACGGTTCCTACTTAGGCACGTCTTTTCGAAGACGGTAAGCCCCCTTTTCAATCCCACTCTCGAGACAGTTTATTCCTCGAGACGGTTCCAACCAGGCACGTCTTTTCGAAGATGGTAAGTCCCCTTTCCAATCCCACTCTCGAGATAATTTATTCCTCGAGACGGTTCCAACCAGGCACGTCTTTTTGAAGACGATAAGTCCCCTTTCCAATCCCACTCTCGAGATTGTTTATTACTCGAGACGGTTCCAACCAGGCACGTCTTTTCGAAGACGATAAGTCCCCTTTCAATTCCCACTCTCGAGACAGTTTATTCCTCGAGACGGTTCCAACCAGGCAAGTCTTTTCGAAGACGGTAAGTCCCCTTTCCAATCCCACTCTCGAGACAGTTTATTCCTCGAGACGGCTCCATCCAGGCACGTCTTTTCGAAGAAGATAAGTCCCCTTTCCAATCCCACTCTCGAGACAGTTTATTCATCGAGACGGTTCCATCCAAGCACGTCTTTTCGAAGACGATAAGTCTCCTTTCCAATCCCACTCTCGAGACAATTTATTCCTCGAGATGGTTCCAACTAGGCACATCTTTTCGAAGACGGTAAGTCCCCTTTCCAATCCCTCTCTCTAGACAGTTTATTCCTAGAGACAGTTCCAACTCAGGCATGTCTTTTCGGAGACGATAAGTCCCCTTTCCAGTCCCACTCTCGAGACAGTTTATTTCTCGAGACGGTTTCAACCAGGCACGTCTTTTCGAAGACAATAAGACCCCTTTCCAATCCCTTTCTCGAGACAGTTTATTCCTCGAGATGGTTCCAACCAGGCACGTCTTTTCAAAGACGGTAAGTCCCCTTTCCAATCCCTCTCTCAAGACAGTTTATTCCTTGAGACGATCCGAGTAGCGAAAATACTCGTAAATATCACAACCGTTAGAGTAGCGAAAATACTCACAAATAGGTCGATATAGGGAATTGCCAACAAACTCTTGTGTCACGACGACCGCCGTCAGAGTGGCGGAAACACTCAAAACCCAAGTCAACACCAGTGTCTGTTAGCCCCCTTCAGTGAAAAATGACCAAACTACCCCTTAGAACTTTTTCGAGACTTTCCGGTCAAGATGACCATTTTGCCCCTAGGCATCCGAATGCCCCGGGAACCACACCGGCTTTGGGTATCAAACCGGTAACGTTCCGAGAATACTTCTTATAGTATTCTCAATCCTCCTCTACCTTTCCGGATCATCCGAGTCAGTTTCGGCAAACCCGGTACAAAATGACCGTTTTGCCCCTGGTGGGCCGGTCGCCTTTTCTGACCATGCCGGCTCTGGTTATCAAACTGGTAACCTCTCGAGAATACTTCTTATAGTATTCTCAACCTTCCTTTACCTTTCCGGATCATTACGAGTCAGTTCTGGCCAACCCGGTACAAAATGACCATTTTGCCCTTAGTGGGCCGGTCACCTTTTCCAACCACCCGGCTCTGGGTATCAAACCAACAAGCTTTGGGAACATTCTGAGTAATGTTTCCAAATTTTGAGTCTTCTTCCGGGACAGTCTGAGTCCGTCCCGGCAGCTTTCCAATCCGATTGACTGTTTTGTCCCTAAAGGCCCGATCAACCCTTCTAACACGTCCTATCCTCATTTTTCAATTCAGATACCTCCGCGACACTATTTTAAGTGTTCCTGTTCTTTTCCAGCCTTCCGGGCCATTCCCGGTTCCTTAAACCATTCCCAGATTTTCCGGAGTCACTCCTAGCGAAGCCAGGCTAAAACTTGCATGGTAGTCACTAGTACAGGCGCCCAAATCTAGTCAAAGATACGTTGCTTGCCGACCTTAAATATTTCTTAAATGGCTGGCGCCATTGCCAAAAAATGGCCTGGCACCACTCCTAGTGGCGCCAGTGTAAAGTTTGCCCTGGCGCCACTGCAACAGGCGCCAGTGTTGTCCAACCTTTATAAATACAGAGCCTCTTTCAGCGTGAAAGGGATGCGCAAACTCAGTTTAAAAATCATATAATTCGATATACAGAGCTCGAACAATCCCTAAACCCTAGCCTTCCTAGGTTTTCCAAACCCTAGCCATCATACACTAAACCCTAGCCTCCTATACACTCATACACATCCTCGTACACTCATACACTAACCTTCAACCATTCGTCGAAGACTTGAGGAGTTCTAATCTGAAGTTTGAAAATTGAAGGCGGCTCTTGAAGGTTGAAGACGAAGATCAAGACGAAGACCGAAGAAAGCAAGGCACGCAAAATAAACAAGATACAAGGTAGGCTCTCCATATAAATTTCTGCATTTCCCCCCTCTTTCTTCACTCTCCTAACCCACTTGGGTTCTCTTCTATTTTAATCCCCCATCTTTTTCCTCCCTTTCTTTGTATGCTTGAAACAAGGGGACTCTTGGTCCATGTGTAGGATTAGACTATCGGAGGGTCACCGTGTCGGGGCTTTCCTTTAGGCTAACTGGAGACCACGTGGGTTCGGCCCCCTTGATTATGTAGTGAAGCCTTAACCTTGTATGTTCACGACCCCAAAATTACATTGTACATATCATGATCTTACATCTTCCAAAAACCATTTTCAAAATTGTTTTTCAAATCGTTTTCAAACTTGTTTTCAAAATTGCATCAAAATCTCCTTTTCAAAAGTATGTTTTCAAAATCACAATCCTAAGGTGATTTTAGTATTTTCATGGCTAGGATTGTTTTAGGAAAGTGTTACATTAAAAGTGACTTTCATGGTCCATATTTTCAACCCTTGTTGTTTTCAAAACCACTTTCTTAAAGTGGTTCTAGCCTTCTTATGGCTAGAATCGCTTTAGGAAAGTGAGACGTTTTTGTACTTTCCAAAAAACTCGCTTTTCAAATCTCTTCCTAAAAATCTCTTTTTCAACATACTTTCCTCAAACTTTCCTTTCCAAAATTGTTTTCTTAAAACTCCCTCCAAAAATCTATTTTTCAAAACCTTCTTTTTCAACTCCTTTCCAAAATGCTTTCCCCAAAAATCTTTCCAAAAACTTTCTTTTCAAAACCTTCTCTCTAGAAACTCCTCTCTAGGATTTCCTTCCAAAATCCTCGTTTTCAAAAAAACGCACTTTCTAAAAAACTCTTTCCTTAGAGGCCAAGTTAAGCCATAGAATTCACAATTAGGAAACCCTAATTTTGTTTCCAAAAATATGATTTTCAAACTTTGCCCCAAACCTAGGTTTCCAAAATCTCTCGTTTTCTACATCCAAACTATACACATTTCGAAAACCTCTTTTCTAGGTTAAAATTCTACACCTTCAAATCTAGGGTTTCTAGAATCTTGCTTTCCAAATCCTTGCCAAATCCTATCTTCCCCTTAGGAAACCAAATCAAATCTTCCCGTTTAGGAAACCAAATTCAATCCTCCGTTTTTGGAAACGAAATCAAACTTTCTCTTTTAGAAACCAAATCCAATCCCTTTCTAATCCAACTCTTTCCTAACTCAAATCCTTCATAAACTTCCACTTTCCTAAATTCTAAGTTTCCAAAACTTGAACATAAAAATCTTTCTTAATTTTAAAACTCAACTTTCAAATCTTTCCTAATTCAACCCTTTCCTAATTCTACCCATTTTCAAATCTTAACTTTCCAAATCTAAGTTTTCAAACCTTTCCTAATCTCAAGATTTTTTAAAACTCAAACTTTAAAGCTTTCGAAGTTTTAAACTTTCTAAATTTCAAATCTTTCCAAATTTCAAAACTTTCTAAACTCAAAACTTTCTTATTTTCAAAACTTCCTTGTTTTCTAAACTTTCCAATTTTCAAAATTTCCCTATGCCAAAACGTTCCAAACTCAAAACTTTCCTAAGTTGAAACTTTCCTAATTCAAAAACTTTCCTAAAATGACACTTTCCTAATTCGAACTTTTCCTAATTCGAATATTTCTTAAATCCAACCTTCCCTAATCTTTCCAAGTCCAACGTTCGAGTCAAATCTTGTCTAAAATCCTTCCGAGTCAAGTCAAATCTTTTCTAAGTCTCAAGTCTTTCTTAAGTCTAGGTTTCCTAAAACCAAGTCTTTCAAAATCAATCTTTTCAAATTTTCCAATCAAAGTCCAAATTTTCCTACTTCTCCAATTCTAATCCAAATTCCAATTCAATCTCTTTCTTCCAATCAACTCTTCTATTTTCAATCGGACTCTTGTCCGAACTACGACTAACCTGATTCCCCCAAAGGGATACGTAAATAACCTTCATAGGTGCGGTCACAACACTTTTCAAACTTTTAATTCCACCCTCATGGGTGCAGTCATAACATTTTTCAAATTTCAAATCCCACAACATTTTTTCAAATCTCAAATTCCACAATCTTTTCAAATCTTCAATCTATTTTCAAATTTTCAATTTCAAATTTCTATTTTCAATCTTCAATTTCAATTTTCAAAATCTTGTTTCCAAATTCAAACTTCCATCTTTTTCTTTTCAAATCAAATCAAATCAAGCTCTTTTCATATCTATTTCCAAATCTCTTTTCTTACACTTGCATATCATGCATCATTCTTTTTCTAAAATGGATAGGATTGGTCAATAGTTAGTTGAAGACTCTCATAGGTGAATCTAAGGTAAATAGACATGTAGGTACCGAAAGGGCGGGGTAGGGTGATGGCTTAGTGCGTCTTCCCTACACGTAACCAACCTCCGAACTTAGAATCACTGTTTTTATAGACCAAAAAGGAGTTATTTTTCAAAAAGGGCTAAATGTGTTTCTAAAGGTTGCTAAACAGCCTAGTTTTCTTAAAAACCCTCTCTTGAGGAGATATTTTCAAAGTCTGTTTTCCAAAAGCCCTAAGTGTAGTCTTCGGATTATTCTTAGCTTTTAAGTAACCTAACTCACCTTAATCAAGTTAGGTGGCGACTCCAAATCTTTTCTAAAAGCCCTTTGTTCAAATCAATTTTTTATTCAAACCTAGTCGCACTCATTCTTCTAGGAGGGTGAGTTCTAACGAGAGAGTACAACATTTTTTCCGCTTGTGTGTGTATTCCTCGAGTGCGAAAAATCTGGACGCGACAATTATCACCTTGTGAGCTTTAGAGCATTTATCGCCTTTTGGAGCATTTGTATTTACTCAAAGATAGTTTCTTCACACTCATTTCATTCAATGGCTTCATTATGCCTGTATTTGGTTTATAAGTTGAATTTTGATCTTGTTATTTACACTTGTACTCTATGAAATGTTTCGATTGTACAACTTGGGATAAGATTCTTTGCTATATTCTTCTTGATATCCTTTTGTTTCCCATTGCCAAACCGTGCATTTCTCTTTACCCCTGTTGATCTTTTACTTTTATTCATTTGAATTGTGCAAAGTGATGTCATCTCTTGTATTACAAAGGGACGCCTACGTGAGAAAATGGTGTTTTTGCATTGCAAAGAAAAAGAAGAAGAAGTAGAGATTGATTTGGAGATTTCAATGCAATAGAGCATATTGAAACATGAAAAATAGTTGTTGAATCAAATAGGGATGATATAAGGATGGAATAAAAAAAAAGAAGTAAGAAAAGAAAAAAAGAAAAAAATATATAAAGAAGGAAAAAGAAAAAAAAAAGGAAGAAGAGAGAATAAGAAGAAGAAAAGAATGGAAGAGGAGTTCAAAAGTCAAAAATATGTTAAGAGAAGAGTGAGATTTGAAATGTTGATAAGGGAGAGTTATAGTTGTGTTTCATTCATCATTTCATGCCTTGATCGCACTTGATATGACCATTTGCTTCATCTCTTTAGCCTTACCTTTCACCTCTTCAACATTACCATATTCACCTCTACATGGCTTAGTTGATCCAAGTTGTGCTTGATTGACGTTTTCAATAGAGTATAAGCTATATCTTGTCAATATCTTTGAATCAATGCTTAACTATGAACATTCTTTCTTAGAGCTATGCTAAGGTCTACACACTTCTATCTTTTGTTCAGTTTTTGTAATTGGTATGTTCACTTGTTTTGTTTCTATACATTAATTCTATTGTTGAGTATACCATTGTGAGAATTATATGGGTCTTTAATTGCGAGTGTACGTCCGGTGAGGATTGAATCAAAGCTTTAAAGGGTGGATTTGCATAAGTGAGTTCATTTGTGTTGTTTAGCATGATTCATCACTCACACACATGAACCTCTCTTTGCATGACTTGTTGCATATTCTTACAAGTGGTAGGAGTTTGGAGTGGCATCTAATGTTGATTTGAGTAGGATTATGCACTCATTCCTTATTCTTATCTTAATTGGTAATTCACAAAAGGATGTTTGTAGGTATCATCACTGTAAACCCTCACAAGACACTACTCGTCCACTAGGGTAACCTAGGGGTTTAAAGGCTTGGTGCATGAGCTAAATGCATCCGTGACTCCTACTACAGTGGAGATTATCCTTTATGTTTTTGATAGTTTTTGCTAGGGACTAGCAAAATGTAAGTTGGGGGGTTGTGATTACACCCTAAAAGTGTAATCATAGGCTCTTAATTCGCACTTTGTTAGATTTATATTAGTGTTAATTTCCTTATTTTAGTTAGATATTTGTTTGATTATATTTTGTGTGTGCTTTGTAAGTTATATAAACTAATAAAGGTAAAAAGAAAGCAAGAATAATCAAAGCGGGTTCAAGGCGAATAAATTAGTCATGAAAATTCAGACCCGTCTAGGTATTCTGGCCATATCTTTTTACTTCAATATCCGATTAAGCTGAATTTTACTCTACTGAAAAGAAGACTTCAAGAGCTACAATTTATCTTCTAATGTGCATTGGCTGAATCGGCCTCTAAGGTAGTCAAAATTAAGCTTCAAGATAGACGGGTGAATAGTAACCGATTGATTGGTTTGGCAAACTTCAGAAAGGGTGTTTTACCGATCGATCAGCTGATCGATCAGTGAACAGTGTCGGATTGATCAATGAACAATGACCTATTGATCGTGAACAGTACCCGATCGATCGGTGAACAGTACCCGTGAACAGTAAAAACAGTGAATTGACCGATCGAACGCTACAGTTACCGTTCGATCGGTGAACAGTGCCGATCAATCGGTTGATACAGATCTGGAGCTTAAAAGCTGCGTTGTTCGAAAAAAATAGAAGGAGGAAGATTTTTTGGTTTTGTAGCAGCCAGGGGGCGGTGTGAAAGGCTCCTCCAAGGTTGGTTTTTATATTTTTGTGTATTTTTAGCTTAGATTTATGTTTGTAATATTAATGTAAGAGTAGAAATTGTAACTTTCTTTCATTGTAATGTATTTTCCTTCACTTTCTTGCCATTTTCTCTCACTTTCTTAACAACCAAACACTAGTTCTACTTAGTTTAATGTTATATTTACCTTCATTTATGCTCTTTATTATGAATTCTAGTAGCTAAACATCTCTTGGGTGTGCTTGTGAAGATCCACCAAGGATTTTCAAGTATTTTAATGGGGATTCATGAACTTCAAAGTTTATTCATAGATTTGTATAGTTCTATTTGGTTGGGTGTTGGATTTATTTAAAAACTTAGATTCATAACCCATTGGTTAATATTTATGCACAATTCAACAATTGGTATAAATCTTGCACATTTTTAAGGTTTGTTTCTAGGGTTCTATTAATTGGTTTAATCCCTACACTCAACTAAATATGAACTCAAAGTTTTATGGTCAAAATATTCCGAATCAAGAATTCACGGTGTGATTCTTGATTTGAGTTATAAAAATCCTCTATTGAAATTCTTGTTGTGAATTGGTAGATTAAATCAATCATATCCAAGCTTTCCATTTTAATTGCTTTACATTTAAATCAATTGCCTAGTTAATTGCTTTAATTTTCATTGCATTAGTTCAGTAAATCAAAACCCCATAAAAAACCTAAAGATGTTTTGTCCTTTTATTTTTCCTTTTATTTTAGATCCAATTTTCCACATAATTGCAAAATCAATCCTAGGATAGGTTAGTGTGAGTTGAGTGCTAGAGCCTATATTTGGCTTGGTCCCTTGGGAGAGAACGATACCGGATTACCGGTTTATAGTTCATCGTGACCCTGTACTCTTGCAGGGTACTAACTCCATTTTGTAGTTTTCGGAACGAGTCACCAATAAAGGCCGCATTGAAGAATCTTGGCAGTGGTCTTTTCGGAGGAGAAATGTCCTCCACAAGCTTAGGAGTGGCAAAACTCCATGACTTCTTGAAATTTATGGTTGGGCACACAACGTCGGATTATTTGATCCGGACAATATTTGAAGAGGTGAGGATCATCCCATGAAAAATAACGTACATTTCGAAAAAATTTGCACTTATCAATGGATGACCAATGGGATGGAACCTCACTGGTCACATGGTAGTTCGCAATATCTGCAAATCTTGGTGGGGGAACTTTCTCCAAAGATTGCACATGCAAAATTTGCTCATCCGGGAAATGGTCATTAATAGGGGTGGTGTCGGTGGCTCGTTCATCAAGGGGAAGCTGGGACAAGTGATTTGCTACTACGTTATCTACCCCTTTTTTATCTCGTATTTTTATGTGAAATTCTTAAAGCAATAAAATCCACCGAATGAGGCAGGGTTTTGCATCGGGTTTAGTGAGAAGATACTTAAGGGCCACATGATCGGTTTAAATGATGACTAGAGACCCTATCAAGTAAGAACAAAACTTATCTAATGCAAAAATTATCGCAAAAAATTTCTTTTCAGTTGTGGTGTAGTTGACTTGGGCATCATTGAGGGTTTTAGAAGCATAGTATATGACATGAGGCTTCTTGTCAATTCTTTGTTCTAAAACAGCCCCCATAGTGTAGTCACTCACATCATACATAAGCTCAAAAGGGTGTGACCAATCGGGTGCACGCAAGATTGGGGCGGAAGTTAAAGACCCTTTTAAAATATCAAAGGCTTGTTGACACGATAGGGTCCATTCAAATGGCACATTAAGGGATAAGAGTTGACACATTGGCATAGCTATTGCACTAAATCCCTCAATAAAGCGCCGATAGAAACCGGCATGCCCAAGGAATGATCCTACATCCTTGACACAAGTGGGAGGATGTAGTTTTTGAATTAATTCAATCTTAGCCTCATCAACCTCTATCCCTTTAGAAGACACAATGTGTCCTAACACAATTCCTCTAGTAACCATGAAATGACATTTTTCCCAATTAAGAACTAGGTTACTCTCCTCATATCGCTCCAACACCTTTTCCTAAATTTTTAACGCATACCTCAAAGGTGTCTCCATAAACTGAGAAATCATCTATGAACACTTCTACAATATGCTCCACCATGTCACTAAAAATACTAATCATACACATTTGAAATGTGGCCGGTGCATTGCACAAGCCAAAGGGCATGCGTCGGTATGCATAAGTACCAAAAAGACATGTAAAGGTGGTTATGGATTGATCCTTTAAAGCAATCTCAATCTAATTGTACCCAGAATAGCCATAAAGAAAATAATAGAATGCTTTTCCAGTTACTCTCTCTAGCACTTGATCAAGAAATGGCAAGGGAAAGTGGTCCTTTCGGGTCACGGTATTGAGGCGGTGGTAATCAATACACATACGCCACCTGGTTTGGATACGGGTGGGCACCAACTCATTCTTGACTACCGTGACACCCAATTTCTTTGGCACGACTTGGGTAGGACTTACCCACTTAGAGTTGGAGATAGGGTAGATAATACCCGCATCTAGCAATTTCAGCACCTCACCCTTTACCACTTCCTTCATGTTAGGATTTAGTCTCCGTTGCATTTAACGCACGGTTTTAGCCCCCTCTTCTAGGAAAATACGATTGGTGCACAAAAGAGGACTAATACCATGGAGATCGGCAATGGTCCACCCTATAGCTTTTCTATGGTGTTTAAGCAAATCTATCAAGCTTTCCTTTTGGCTCAAAGATAGGGTGGAAGAAATGACAACGGGATAATGTCGCGCCCAGATTTTTCGCACTCGAGGAATACTCACACAAGCGGAAAAAATGTTGTACTCTCTCGTTAGAACTCACCCTCCTAGAAGAATGAGTGCGACTAAATTTGAATTGAAAATTGATTTGAATAAAGGGCTTTTAGAAAAGATTTGGAGTCGCCACCTAACTTAATTATGGTGAGTTAGGTCACCTAAAAACTAAGCATAATCCAAAAACTACACTTAGGGTTTTTGGAAAAGGTTTTTGAAAATATCGCCTCAAGAGAGGGTTTTTAAGAAACAAGTTGTTTGGCAACCTTTGGAAAATATTTAGCCCTTTTTTTAGAAAAATAACTCCTTTTGGTCTTTCGAAAACAGTAATCTAGGTTCAGAGGTTGGTTACGTGTAGGGAAGACGCACTAAGCCATTACCCTACCCCGCCCTTTCGGTACCTACATGTCAATCTACCATAGATTCACCTATGAGAGTCTTCAACTAACTAATGTTCAACTCTATTCACTTTAGAAAAACAATGTTTGAAAAATATGATGCATGATATGCAAGTGCAATAAAAGAGAATTGATTTAGAAAATAGATTGGAAAAGAGATTTGATTTGATTTGATTTGAAAAGAAAGAGATAGAAGTTTGAATTTGAAACCAAGATTTTGGAAATTGAGATTGAAGATTGAAAATAGAAATTTGAAATTGAAAATTTGAAAATAGATTGGAGATTTGAAAAGATTGTGGAATTTGAGATTTGGAAAAATGTTGTGATCGCACCTATGGGGTTGCCTACGTATCCTTTTGGAGGAATTAGGTCAGTTGTAGTTCGGATTGGAGTCCGATTGAAAATAGAAGAGTTGATTTGAAGAAGGAGATTGAATTAGAAAATTGAGAGATTGAACTTTGAATAGAGGATTGAAAATTGGAATTTGGAATTTTGGAATTGAAAAGATTGAATTTTGATTTGAAAAGATTGAACTTGTAAGAGAGAGATTTAAACTTATTTTGAAAAGATGAAGATTTACGAAACCTAGACTTAGGAAAGAGAAGAGACATAGGAAAGATTTGGCTCAGCTTGGAAGATTTAGGAAATTAGGAAGAGTTAGATTTAGGAAATGTTCAAATTAGGAAATGTCCAATTTAGGAAAGTGTCATTGTAGGAAAGTTTTCGAATTAAGAAAGTTTTGAATTAAGAAAGTTTCATTTTTAGAAAGTTCCGAATTAAGAAAGTTTTGAATTAAGAAAGTTTTCAAATTAGGAGAGTTTCGTTTTAAGAAAGGTTTTAAAATAGGAAAGTGTTGAATTTAGAAATGTTTTGAATTAGGAAAGTTTAGTTTAAGAAAGGTTTAGAATTTGGAAAGTTTCAAGTTAAGAAAGTTTTGAATTTTGAAATGTTTTGAAAAAGGGAAGTTCTGAATTTAGAAAGTTTTGAAAATAAGGAGGTTTTGAAAATAAGAAAGTTTTAAGTTTAGAAAATTTCAGATTTGGAGAGATTTGAAATTTAGAAAGTTTAAGATTTAGAAAATTTTAGAGTTTGAGCTTTAGAAAATCTTGAGATTAGGAAGGGTTGGAGTTCAGGAAAGATTTGAAAACTTGAATTTTGGAATTTAGGAAAGATTTTTATATGCATGTTTTGGAAACTTAAGATTTAGGAAAGTGGAAGTTTAGGAAGGATTTGAATTAGGAAGGGATTGGATTTTGTTTCTAAAAGAGAAAGGTTGGATTTTGTTTCCAAAAATGGAGGACGGGATCTAGTTTCTTAAACGGGGAGATAGGATTTGGTAAGGATTTGGAAAGGGAGATTCTAGAAACCCTAGATTTGAAAGTGTAGACTTTTAGTGTAGAAAAGAAGTTTTGGAAACATGTATAGTTTGGATGTGAAAACAAGAGGTTTTAGAAACCTAGGTTTGGGGCAAAGTTTGAAAATCATGTTTTTGGAAAGAAAATTAGGGTTTCCTAATTGTGGGTTCTAGGGCTTGAATTGGGCTCTAAGGAAAGAGTTTTCTAGAAAGTGCGTTTTTGAAAATGAAGGTTTTTCTAGAAGGGAATCCTAGGGAGGAGTTTTTGGAAAGTGAACTCGAAGAGAGAGTTTTTGGAAAGAGATTTTTAAAGAAAAGGAGTTTTTGGGAAAGTGTGTTTTTGGAGACAAGTTTTTTGGAAGGAAATCCTTGAGGGAAGTTTCTAGAAGGAAGATTTTGGAAAGAAAGTTTTTTGAAAAGATTCTTGGGGAACGTTTTTGGAAAGTGAATTTTGAGGAAAGAGAGTTTTGGAAAGGGGTTGAAAAAGAGAGTTTTGAAAAATAGATTTTTGGAAAGAGTTTTTAGAAAACAACTTTGGAAAGGATAGTTTTAGAAAAGTATATTGAAAGAGATTTTTAGGAGAAGAGTTTTTTTAAGAGAGAGCTTTTGGAAGGTGTAAGAACATCTCACTTTTCTAAAGCGATTCTAGCCATAGGAAGGCTAGCACCACTTTAAGAAAGTAGTTTTGAAAACAACAAGGGTTGAAAATATGGACTATGAAAGTCACTTTAAATGTAACACTTTCCTAAAGCAACTCTAGCCATGGAGAAGCTAGAATCACCCTAGGATTGTGATTTTAAAAACATGTTTTGAAAAAGAGATTTTAATGCAATTTTGGAAACAAGTTTGAAAATAACTTTGAAAACGGTTTTTGGAAGATGCAAGATCATGATATGCACAATGTAATTTGGGGTCGTGAACATACAAGGCTAAGGCTTCACCACATAATCAAGGGGGCTAGACCCACGTGGTCTCTGGTTAGACTAGAAGAAAGCCCCCGACACGGTAACTCTCCAACAGCCCAATCCTACACATGGACCGGGAATCCCCTTATTTCAAGCATGCAAAGAAAGGAGGGGAAAGAGATGGGGGATTAAAATAGAGAAAACCCAAGTGGGTTAGGAGAGAGAAGAGAGAGGGGGGAAGTGCGGAAATTTAAATAGGGATCCTACCGTATGTCTTGTTATTTTGCGCGTCTTGCTTTCTTCGGTCTTCGGTCTTCATCTTGATCTTTACCTTCAGTCTTCAAGAGTTGTCTTCAAGCTTCAAACTTCATATTACAATTCTTCAAGTCTTCGAAGGAGGGTTGAAGTTTAGTGTATGAGTGTATGGGGATGTATAGGACTGTGTAGGAGGCTAGGGTTTAGTGTATGGTGGCTAGGGTTTGGAAAACCTAGGGAAACTGGGGTTTAGGAGGTGCTTGAGCTCTGTATATCGAATTATATGATTTTTAGATTGAGTTTGCGGATCCTTTAAACGCTGGAGGAGGCTCTGTATTTATAGAGGTTAGACAATACTGGCGCCTGTTACAGTGGCGCCTGTTACAGTGGCGCCAAGCCAAAGTTTACACTGGCGCCACTAGGAGTGGCGCCAGGCCAATTTTTGGCTTGGCGCTACTACTAGTGGCGCCAGCCATTTAGGAAATATTTAAGGTCGGCAAGAAACGTATCTTTGACTAGATTTGGGCACCTGTACTAGTGACTACTATGCAATTTTTAGCCTGGCTTCACTAGGAGTGGCTCCAGAAAGTCCAGGAATGATTTGAAGGAGTCGGGAATAACCCGGAAAGCCGGAAAGGAGCAGGAACACTTAAAATAGTGTCCTGGAGGTATTTTGACTTGAAAAGTGAGGATAAGATGTGTCGGAAAGGTTGACCGGGCCTTTAGGGGCAAAACGGTCAATCGGACCAGGAAACTGTCGGGACAAACTCGGACTAACCCGGAAGAAGACTTGGGATCTAGAAACATTATTCAGAATGTTCCCAGAGGTTGCCGGTTTGATTTCTAGACCCGGCGTGGTCGGAAAAGGAGGCCGGCTTACTAGGGGTAAAACGGTCATTTCGCACCGGGTTGCCCGGAATTGACTCGGAATAATTCAAAAAGGTAAAAGGAGGTTGAGAACACTATAAAAAGTAGTCTCAGGAGGTTACCGGTTTGATACCCAGAGCCAGTGTGGTCGAAAAAGGAGACCGGCCCACTAGGGGCAAAACGGTCATTTTGTACCGAGTTGGCCGGAACTGACTTGGAATGATTCGAAAAGGTAAAAGAAGGTTGAGAATGACTCGGAACTGACTCGGAATGATTCGGAAAGGTAAAGAAAGGTAAAGGAAAGGTAAAGCAAGGTAAAGAAGCAATCTCAGAGGGTTACCAGTTTGATACCCAAAGTCGGTGAGGTTCCCGGGGAATTTGGATGCCTAGGGGCAAAATGGTCATCTTGATCGGAAAGTCTCAAAAAAGGTCTAAAGGGTAGTTTGGTCATTTTTCACCGAAGTGGGCTAACAAACACTGGTGTCGACCTGGGTTTTGAGTGTTTTCGCCACTCTAACGGCGATCGTCGTGACACAAGGGTTTGTTGGCAATTCCCTATATCGACCTATTTGTGAGTATTTCCGCTACTCTAACGGTTTTGTGAGTAGTTTCGCTACTCGAACCGTCTCGAGGAATAAACTGTCTCGAGAGAGGGATTGGAAAGGGGTCTTACCGTCTTCGAAAAGACGTGCCTGGGTTGAAACCGTCTCAAGGAATAAACTGTCTCGAGAGTGGGATTAGAAAGGGGTCTTACCGTCTTCGAAAAGACGTGCTTGGGTTGGAACCATCTCGAGGAATAAACTGTCTCGAGAGAGGGATTGGAAAGGGGACTTATCGCCTCCGAGGAGACGTGCCTAGGATTGGAACCGTCTCGAGGAATAAACTGTCTCGAGAGAGGGATTGGAAAGGGGTCTTATCGCCTCCGAGGAGACCTGCCTAGGATTGGAACCGTCTCGAAGAATAAACTGTATCGAGAGTGAGATTGGAAAGGGGTTTTACCGTCTTCAAAAAAACGTGCCTAGGTTGGAACCGTCTCAAGGAATAAACTGTCTTGAGAGAGGGATTGGAAAGGGGACTTATCGCCTCCGAGGAGACATGCCTAGGATTGGAACCGTCTCGAGGAATAAACTGTCTCGAGAGAGGGATTGGAAAAGGGTCTTATCGCCTTCGAGGAGACATGCCTAGGATTGGAACCGTCTCGAGGAATAAATTGTCTCGAGAGTGGGATTGGAATCAGAAAGGAAAGGACGATGCCCCTAAGGGCATTTTGGTCATTTTGCTTCTATTTGGGCCTGACATGCCCGCGAAGCGATGGACAGACGGGATTTGGACCTAGAGAATTGGTTTTGGTTGGAATATGCCCACAATGACTTGAACACAAGTCTGGACGGAGTGTAAACTGCCGAGCGGTCAAAAATGGGGTGCTTATAGATAAGACTCACCATCACCTAAAAATGTATACTCCAAAGTGGTTGGTAATAGTTTCCTTTTGGGAATAGGAGGCTTGGCCTCTGATGGAATTGGCTTTGTATCACTAGGTTGGAGAGGTTCAAAGGAAGGGATCCATTGTCCCATATGCATACATTGGGCACTCTCATGACCTAGAGATGAAACTTCTCCTACAGCCTTACTATGACAATCTAAAGCCTCATGAGGCTCACTTCTCAACAATGCTTTTTCCAATGAGTCCTCAAATAACTCATTCTCAAAGTGATCTTGCACTATGGTCTCGATGATATCTACCTCCCAGATATCCTCACACTCACTCGGTTGCTTGGTAACCAAAAAGATATTCAATTCAAAAGTGGTGTTACCAAATGAAAGCTTCACTAACCTATTCCTACAATGGATGATGGCATTGGGAGTAGCTAGGAAAGGTCTCCCTAAAATGACGGGAATTTGGTTGTGAGCTATACAACTATCCATGGGTTGAGTATCCAATACTATGAAATCCACGGGGAAATAGAAGTTATCGATTTGGATGAGCAAATTCTCAATGATACCCTTAGGAACATTGATAGACCTATCCGCTAGTTGCAAAGTAACTCGGGTACGTTGCAACTCCCCTAGACGAAGTTCCTTATACACCGAAAACGGGTGAAGATTAACACTAGACCCTAAATCCAACAAAGCTCGGTCTATCCTAGTGTTCCCAATAGTGCAAGAGATGGTAGGACACCTGGGGTCCTTGAATTTTGGAATGGTTTTGTATTACAAGATTGCACTTTTATTTTCATTCATCATAGCCGTCTCCTTGACATGTAACTTCCTCTTGAAAGTACATAAGTCCTTTAAAAACTTGGCATATGATGGAATTTGCTTAATGACATCTAGAATAGGAATGTTGACCTTAACTTGCTTAAGCACTTCATAAATTTCGGCATTTAAGAGTTCATTCTTTGAATTGGTCAAACTTGGAGGAAAAGGTGCATGTTTCAAAATATCCTTCCTCTTATCCCTAGTGGTCTCATTCAAGGTCTCAAAAGGAGTAGCAATGGACTCCTTTTTCATTTGATGCTTATCATTCTCTCCTTCCTCTCTCAATGTTTCTTCTTTCTCACTCTCCTTTTCCTTAGCCTTCCTCTCTTGGTTAACACACGGTTTAGAAGCTACATCTTTTGATGGAATGGTTTTATCAATGACTTTACCGCTTCTAAGAATGGTGATGGCTTATGCTTGTGCATGATTTGTTTGAGGTTCCATACCACCCTCGGTGATGTGTACTTGCCTAACCACCAGATTAGGTTGAGGTTGAGCTGGGAATCTCCCCCGGGGCATTTTGGGTCAAAGCTTGTGTCAATGTAGACATTTGCTTTTGTATATCCTCAAGCATCCTAGCATGTTGGTCTAACACCTTATCTTGTTTATCTACCCTTGCGTTAACCCCTCTCACATCATTGGATAATTGATAAAAATTATCTTCCATAGGCTTCCTAGGAGGGGCTTGGTACAGTTTGGGTTGATTTGGAAGTTGTGCCATGGGTTGGGGTTGGTAAACTTGAAGTTGAGATGTTTAGAATGGAGGAATAGGTATAGAATAATGTTGGGGGTTTTGATACCCTCCTTGGTAAGGTTGGGAGTTTAAACTCCCCTCATTCCTCCACCCAAAATTAGGGTGATCCCGTCATCCCAGATTATAAGTGTTAGAGTAAGGGTTATCCCCTCTTCTTTGGAATTTGCTAATTGCATTGACTTGGCCATGCAAAGCTTCTTTCACCCCCGGAACGATAGGACATGAAGATTTGTCATGGTCGGTAGTGTCACACACTATGCAACAAGTCTCTTTCCTTACCTCACTTTCGACCGCTAACACTTTTTTTCTTCTAAAGCCTCTAGTTTCTTAGTTAAAGTGGTCACTCTCGCATTAACATCATCAATATCTTTCAATTGGTATCTCCCTACCCCTTGTTGTACGGAACGACCCTCGGGATTTTGACTCCCGGTGAGTGCCTAATTCCTAGCCTTGTTTGCTAAAATGTCAAAATATTCATAGGCTTCATGGGATTGTTTGTCAAGGAACGTTTCAGCACACATTGACTCAATCAAATGTTTAAGTTGAGGGGTTAGAGATGAGTAAAAAGTGTTGATGATGTGCCAATTGACAAAACCATGGTGAGGGCAAGTGTTCAAGAGGTCCTTAAACCTCTCCCAACATTAAAAGAATGTGTCCCCCATCATGGGAGAAAATTAGAAAATTTGTCTTCGGATGCTTTCGGTTCGGTTCTCGGGAAAGAACTTCTTTAAAAACTCTCCTTGGAGTACGTTCCATGAATGAATAGACATAGGCCTCAATGAATTGAACCAAAGTTTGGCCTTGTCTTTCAAGCAAAAAGGGAAGAGTTTTAACAAGAAAACCTCTCTCGGGCAAGAATTATCCATGATAAGTGAGCAAGCATCCTCAAACTCCTTAATGAAATTATACGGTTGTTCGGAATCCATTCTGTGCAATTGAGGGAGCATTTGCATGCTTCCTGGCCGAATGTTTAGTGTAGTGTAATGTGGCGGGAATACTATGCAAGAAGTTGGTGCTTGACGTGGAGGGTTCCAGTAATCTCGTAAGGTTCTTTGAGAGGGGGCCGCCATGTCACCATGGTTGCTCCCTCGTTCCATGTCATCATCACCCCCTACATTAGGATCTACCCCCGGTGGAATGAGTTGAAAATTAGGATGAAGTTGTGGGTTGGGTGCATTTGGTGCAGCATTAAGATTCAGATGGAAGATGTTGAGTAAACCTTGGTCATTCATGTTTGCCACTGGAAGAAATCCTAGGTCCACAACTAATGGAAGTCCCGGTGTGAGTGATGAAGAACTACTCGCACTCTCAGACCTCGCAAGTCGGTTATGAATGTCCCTAGTGAAATGTGGCATGCGATGATGAATGCAACAAATAATGGACTGTCCAGGTCATACAACACACCATACACAATCATGCATTGCCGGACAATGGCTTTTTCTCTTGTTCTCCAACTGATCCTCCAATCTCCTTATACAAAGCAATACCACTGATTTGCAAGTTAATCACACTATTCTATCTCCACTAAATGCCTCCTCACAAGGAGTCCTAACAAAATGCAATGCAACTATACCTAAGTCAAACAAAACAAACTAAACAAAGAGAAACAAAAATCTAAGCACCTTAAGGGAGAAAGAGATTACCAAGGCCTGAAGCAGTAGATGCTTCCGTCGAGGGTGAGTGATCAAATCCCACCCGTTTGCAACTTTGCTAGTCTGTTTAGGTTTTTTTTTTTCTCCTTTGTTTGCTGTTTTTGTGTTTTTTTTTATATGCAATTTGCCAAACGCTTCTCCAATCCGCAACTTGTTGATGTTCGCCTTATGCTTTTGATCCCCGGCAACGGCACCAAAACTTGATTCACTCTCAAATGTACGTTAAACTTGAGATTCCCGCAAGATTTACGGGTGTCGATCGAAATATAAACCGGTAAGCACCGATATCGTTCTCCCAAAGGATCAACCAAATATAGGCAATACAAAAGCCGAAACAACCAAACAAATGGGATGAACTAGTGAATTGTTTAGCAAATTGAAATTGAACTAAAAATAGACCGAAAATTGATTGGGTGGTGGAATGTTGTAGACTACTCAATTATGCTAATTACAAGCAAAATAGAAGGCAATTATACTAAATTTGAGTTAAGTAATAAAGGGCTTGGATATAATTGCTTCAATCTACCAAACCTCTACAAGGTCTTCAATGGAGTTTTGCTTAACTCAAGTCAAGGTTCACTCCATGGAACCTTGACTCGGAGGATTTTGACTATAAATACTTGAATTCAAGTTCAATTGACAGTAGATTGTTGTTTCATTGTAGGAATCTTAGAATCAAATCCTCAATTGTGCAATTCCTATACCAATTAGAAGATTGGCATAGCAATTACCAACCTAGATTATGAATCTAAGTGTTCTATGTGTCTACAACTCAATTGAAGCAAGAATTGGAGAAAATATAGGATAAATCATTGGAATTCATATACCTCCATTGAAGTCCTTGCAAATCCTTAGTAGATTTTCACAATTACATCCAAGAGATATCTAGCTATTTGATTCCATAGAAGAAAGCATGAAGAATTGATAATTGCTCATTAATTGATGAAGAAAATAGTGTTTGGCATCTAAGAAAAACTAAGAAAATACAAAAAAAAAATATAACAAACCCACTTTCTCTCTCTACAGTACGTCCTAACAAAAAATCTAAGCTATAACTGAAGATAGATACAAAAATCGTGTCATCTTTGGGTGATATAGCCTCAAAAACTCGTACAGATTGTGCCGAGACTGTACGTACGGTATTGTTCATCATACGTACGGTGGACGCACCGTACGTACGCAAAAATGCACTCTCTAAAGTTTGGGAGTCTGGTTGCAGGCGTACGTGTGGTGGAAGATACCATATGTACGGTTGGACTACCGTACATACAGCGTCTCCTACCGTACGTACGGTCAATGTGCACTTTGGCCATTTTTGCTCCAATTTCGCCCATTTTTCACTTGAAACCTGCAAAATACCCACAAACACTTATTAAAACAATTATTATGCTAAAATAAAACATATATACAACCTAATTAGACTAACAACAACTATTTAGGGACTTTAGATTATACTTTTTGGAGTGTAATCAATGAGTTCATCCCAAAGAGCTATGATTTGCTTGATGAGGGGAGAATCCTCATTTTTAATCCGATAAGCCCAAAATGATGCGTGATTCAAATAAATTTGGTGCACCCAAAGGACCCATGAGAGTCCTTCTTGGCTTGAATATCCCACAGGGTCTTGGAGAGCAAAGCTTTGTTCCAAGCCTTAGGATTTTGGATGCCTAATCCACCTTCAATTTTTGGCAAGGTGACCTCTTTCCAAGCAATTAGTGGCTGCTTATGCACACTGCATTTGCCGCCCCATAAAAATTTCTACAAAGTTGGCCAATTTTTGCTCTCCAGCTTAGATGGGAAGAATGGAGAGCTAAAAGCATTCAACCCCTTGAAGCACTGACTTCACCAGCTCCGTTCTACCTGCATAAGAAAGGGTAGAGCATGCCCAAGCATTTATATAGTTCAAGATATTATCAATAGGTGGGCTGAATTGAGCTAGAGAAAGCCTGGAATATGCCATTGGAATACCCAAGTATTGAAAGGGGAAAGATCCCGGAGACAAGCCTGTAATTCCCAAGATTGCTTCCAAATCTGAGTTACAAATACCTGCCCAAAAAATGCTGGACTTGGTAGAGCTAATCCTCAAACCAGAGCAATCCCCAAAGTGATTTAAATTCTCCCAAGCATTAATATAGTTCGAGATCTTATTCTCTCTCTTTCTGTTTGTGACAAATTGATATGGCAGTCATTTTTTTTTAATACTCTCTTCTACTATCTTTTTGCAATGTAAAACTGAAGCTCTTGTCTTCTTTTGCAACACTGCCAAGTGAAAAAGACGTTCGGACTGCATTAGGAAATAAAATATCTGTGCATTGAAAAAAGATCAGATTCGCCAAAAGCTATTTCTTTTGGAACGATCTTCTCTTAATGCGTCGGTGACATCAACATTTTTGTCATCTTATTAGCATATCACGATTGATGTTTATTTTTTATTTTTCAACGGTTAAGGTGTTCGAATTAGATTGTTGAGCGCACCAGAATTAGGTTATTGTTCAATTTTTATGACTAACTCTTATACTTAATAAGAGTCAAACTCAGGACCTCTTAAAAAGAGATTAGGAGCCCGGCCAACTAAACTAACCAAGTTAGTTATATCAAGCTTGATGTAAACTAATGGGATTTGCTCTCTATGTAATAGTTCTTCATTCGTTGAAAGCAGAATATGTATAATGGTAATGCCCTTTATGCAATTAAAGATCAAACAAAGGTTGGAGCCATTGGTACCCCGTACAACATATGATGCAATTTGCTTTCCTGTTGTACTATTTTGTTTTAGTTTGGTGCCAGGCCACTACTACAAATTTAGGTTATAGCGGCGCACTTTTCCTGACGTTTTAGAAAAACGCCGTTGTATGATATAAAATGCCGGCGCTTTCCTAACTCCGCCGTAATATTATGTAAATAAAACAATGCCTATATCTCTGGTTCGACGACGACAAATGTGATGACCCTATTTTATGTGTTACTATTAAGGCGTTTCATAAAATGCTGTGACAAGGTTTAAAAAAAAAAGAACAAAGCCGTTGTTTTGATTTGGGAGGCAAAAATTTCGCCCAAAAACCTATTGCGCCTTTTTCTCTTTCTGTATAGCGCCTCTTTCTCTTTTCGCATAGTGCCTCTTTCTCTTTCCATTGTTTACATGTCCTCTCTTTCTCTCTCTCTCTCTCTCTATCTCTCTCTCTCTCGTCCTACACTAGAACGATAACCCCTGCCTTCCTCGATTCCGTCTAGCTTCAATAACCCACACTCTTCCTCGTGAAATCGATGGTATTGAAGTTCGTGAGAGTCGATATTGAATGCTTTTGAGATTCGACTTCGAATCGCTGTAGAATCGAGCGTTCAGTGTGAAACCTGATTGATTTTGAGTCGTTGGTACTGAAGTTTGAAGTTGCTTCTTTACGGAATCTATGCCCAAAGCTTTTGCAGTGTGAAATTGCTGTGGAATCGGGAGTTCTTGCTCGATCTTGGAGCTTCGACTTTTGATTTACCAGTGGCACCATTTGTGCTGAAATCTCTGGTGCCGAAATCGCTGGTACATTATAAATCTTGCTCTGTATTACGCAAGTAAGCTTCAAGTTAAGGTGAGTTTTGGTCTTCCCTTTTTTATGAGCTTGCTCTATGATTGTTTGGTTATGTGGGTTGGGTAAGCATTGTTTGATGAATTGTCTCTATGAGTGGTTATGTAATGGTTCTCTTTTTAATTGATATGAGAAGCATCTTTGTTTTTATGGAAAAATGAAGCCTGCCTTGGAAGCTTGTTATATCTAAAACTTCGTGCTTTTATGTTAACGTTATGTGGTAATGTTACTTTTCTTTGGAAATGAAATTTTATTACTTATATATTTATTTACTTTTCCAAATTCTGTTTATGGGTTCTTGAATAGTGTTGCCTTTTGGAACTTCGATATTTTATCTATGCTTTGATTGATGGTTTCCTTAGCTGAAATAGTTTAAGATACATTGAACTATCCAAATTGCTGAACTAACTAGTGGATTTTCCAGGTTTCGGCCAGCCAAAATGTCAATTGAATCAAAAGAAAAATGATCACATAGCTTATACCTAATATATATTTTATTTAGTCTAGTTAGTTTTCTTGTTTTGAAAATTGGAAATTTCATAAGTTCATTAAAATGTAAACTGAGACGATGCTCATGCCACAATGCACTTTAGCCATAAACTTACTACATAAGCCCTTTATATAAAGTAATAATAATAATAATAATCTTACCCATTAAAAATCAGAGTGACCAGAACAACAAGGTCAAGTGTGCCTATTTATATGGAAGTCACCTCATCTCCATGCCAAGTCAAAGTGATTTGGCTACAACAAAGGCTTTAGTATAAATAGGCTATTCCAATGAAGGAAAGAACACAATTAAAATCCTATATTAATTAAACATTCTAGGCTAAACTCTCTATTGCTTCATGAATGCCAAAAATATGTTTGCAACGCCATCACATCCATTAGTTTGGTTTTAACACGATTTTACAGTAAAATAAAAGGTTTAGTCTCCCTTCATATTTATAAAGGTATTCCTTTATTTATTTATTTTTTGCTTGCACATGTTGCATTTTAATCTAAAATCAAAATATGCTAAGACAAATAAAAGTAAAATCCTAGCCTGACATTGCATATCTAATAATTTAGCACCTTTTAGCGGATGAGTCAATTCAGGATATGCCTTCAGAAGTTAAAGATGTTGTATATTTTTAAAAAGAGTAAACAACGAGTCTACCAGATTTTGTGTTCCAAAACTGTTTTATTTTAGAAAAAGAAACTTGGTGGATATAGATTTGAGAATAAGAAAATGAAGAATTATGCCATCACATTGAGAATAAGAAAATGAAGAATTATGCCATCACATTGTCCTATCACAGGCAAGTCTAAGGTATCCCAGCGTTCATAGAAAACGCCGTTACAAACTAATGAATACGGTGTTCTTTACATACCTATTCTATGTCAGTACATATACAAAGAAAATGTGCTTTTGATATATATTTTTTTATGTATATTAACCAAGAGTTGGGATTACAAATTGTTAGTTTGCCCTATTGATCTGCATTGCTTCTACAAGAATTGCATTCATTCATGTAGAGTGGCATTATATTACCATGTGCATGTATTAGAACTCCATATGTTTGGGATGTCATGTAAGATGGTTTTAGATTACTTATGTTTGTATTTTTCAGAGTTGGGTTGAGGACCCTATCATGGAGAAGAGTTGGATGAATTTACCAAGGCTAGAGGTAAAATATATTCAAGGGGTTATAGATTTTATGGAGGTTGCAAAAGCTTATGTAGAAAAGCAGAATAAGGATGCAAAAGAAATGGTGTGTTCATGTAAGGAGTGTCGAAATGTCAATTTGGTGGATATAGATTTGGTGCCAGATCATCTCATTGCAGTTGGGTTTTTGCTAAGTTACACTCGTTGAATTTTTTATGGGAAAAAATTAGTACCTACGGAGTCTGGTAATGAAAACAGTGGGCAGGGTGATATGGGCGGGCGTGATGAGATGCAAGAAATGTTGCATGATGCATTTGGCATATTTTCGCCAAGCCCTACTCGTGATATGGGTGCTAATGATCCGCATAGCACTAATGTACATGGTCCAGATGAAGAAACTAATAACTTTTTTATGTTGTTAAAGGAAGCTGAGCGAGAGTTGTACCCTGGGTGCCAGAAGTTCTCATTGCTGTTGTTTATTGTACGATTGATGCATATTAAGTGCTTAAGTGGGTGGAGTAACAAATCGTTCACCATATTGCTTAAGTTGTTAAAGGATGCCTTTCCTAATGGTGAAACTTTACCAGATTCTTTTAATGCGAGCAGGAAACTATTGGGAGGTTTGGGCCTTGATTACCATAAGGTTCATGCATGCCCTAACAATTGTATGGTATACTGGTGGGAGAATCTTGAACGTGTTGATTGCAGAGTTTGTTATAAGTCTAGATACAAGCAATTTGAGGGGGAATCCAACGAAGACAACAAAGGAAGGGATAAAATTTCACAAAAAGTTGTGAGGTACTTTCCGTTGATACCCAGGCTTAAAAGATTATACATGTCCTCCAAGTTTGCTTCTTTAATGAGATGGCATGCAGAGAACCCCGCTCCTGAGGGGGTACTCAAGCATCCAGTTGACTCTAGTGCATTGAAACATTTTGACCAACTTTATCCTGATTTTGCTCAAGAGCCTCATAATGTTAGGCTTAACTTAGCATCTGATGGTTTTAACCCATTTCGAACAATGAGCATTTCACACAGTACCTGGCCCGTTGTTGTGATAACATACAAATTACCCCCCTGGTTGTGTATGAAACAACTTTACGTGATGTTGTCATTGCTTATTGATGGGCCCCAGGCACCAGGAAATGATATAGATGTATACTTGAGCCTTATTGTGGACGAGTTGAAGGAGCTGTGGGATAAAGGCGTTGAAACTTATGATTCATCAATTAATGAAATGTTTCGAATGCGTGCATTGTTGTTGTGGACAATTCACGATTTTCCTGGATATGCATATGTGTCGGGATGGAGCACAAAGGGTAAATTGGCTTGTCCTTGTTATCATGTGGAGACTTACTCTCGTTACCTGTATAAAGGGAGGAAGACCTGTTATTTGGGGCATCGTCGCTGGTTGGATAAGGATCATAAATTTCGACTCGAGCGGATGTCCTTTGATAAAACAACTGAAATTGACACTATTGCACCAACTCGATTATCTAGGTTAGAAGTGTTAGCCATGTTTCCGGCCGACTATGAGAATAAATATGGAAAGCATGACGTAGAGAGTTTGAAGGCTAGAAAAAAAAAAAGGAAGGCACACCAATATGATGATGATGATGATGATGATGATGATGAGGATCACGGTTCAATGTATAATTGGAAAAAGAAAAGTAGTTTTTTTGAATTGCCATATTGGAAGTATAATTTGATACGGCATAATCTTGATGTAATGCATATTGAGAAGAATGTTTGCGATAATGTGTTATACACGATATTGAATGTTGATGGCAAAGGGAAGGATAACTTAAATGCTCATAGAGACCTTGAACAAATGGGAATTCGAAAGGCATTGCACCCCAAAAAACGAGCTGATAACAAATATCATTTGCCTCCTGCTTGTTTCACAATGGGCAACATAGAGAAAACTAAGTTCTTAAACATGTTGAAAAATGTGAAAGTTCCTGATGGTTATGCTTCCAACATTTCACGTTGTGTCAATGTAAAACAAAGGACTATATTTGGGTTGAAAAGTCATGACAATCATGTACTGATAGAGCAATTACTTCCAATAGCAATACGCAAAACCCTTCTTAAGAAAGTAAGTGGGCCACTGATAGAGCTATGCAATTTCTTTTGACAGTTGTGCTCGAAAGTCCTAAATGTTGATGACTTAGATCGTCTTCAATCTCGTATTGCGTTCACACTTTGCCATCTAGAGAGAATATTCCCACCAGCCTTCTTTGACATCATGGAACACTTGCCTATTCATTTAGCAGAAGAGGCTAAGATTGGTGGTCCTGTACAATACCGATGGATGTATTATGTTGAGAGGTATGTGAATAGGCTATGCTTCAAATTGAACTTCAATGCTTCTTTTTTTATTTCATGCACTCATTTTAACATTAAAAACTATCTATAATGTGCACATACTTTATTTAGGTACCTTAAGACTCTGAAGTCATATGTGCGTAATCGAGCACGCCCGGAGGGCTTTATTGCAGAAGGGTACATGGTTGAAGAATGCATGACATTTTGTTCTCGGTACTTAGAAAACGTTGAGTCCAAGCTAAAATGACCCATAAGGAATTATGATGGTAGTGACAATTCTGATCAAGTAGGGGGTCATTCTCAAGGGAAACAAGAAGGGTTTGTTCTTACGGATATACACAAGAAACAGGTTCATCGATATATCCTGTTTAACACTGATGCAGTTGTCCCGTATCTAGAGTAAGATACATGAATTTATTTCAAATTTATTTATTTTTATACGCAATTTGAACTCATAATACATTGATGACCGTTCTAAAATATATAGAGAGCATCGCAATTTCATCAAACAGAACAATCATCGTCTTAGAGATCATGAACTTGATCGCATTCATCATCAAACGTTTGTATCTTGGTTTCAAAACCATGTAAGCCATATATCTTACACATATATTTACTTTAACACACGTTCAACAATTTTCTTATTATTTCCTGGTTTCGTTAATGTAGGTCCATAATCTACTAAATGCGGGAAATATGCAATTGTCTAATGAGATTGTGGAGCTGGCATTAGGTCCTCGAGAGAAAGCTACTCGATTTAGTGTCTATGTCATCAATGGAGTTAAATATCATACGAGAAAGGTTGGGTTGAGAAGAAAAACGCAAAATAGTGGGGTTATGCTAATGGCAAAAACTAATAGTTATGCTAGTGCTAGAGATGTGAATCCTCAGGAAGGAGCTGTCGTATACTACGATATCGTGCGTGATATAATAGAATTATATTACTCACCTAACCGTAAGTATGTGTTATTCAATTGTGACTGGATTGATAACAATAGTGGATTGATAGGGGAAGATGAATTTGGCTTCACGCTTGTTAATTTCAAACATGTGTTGTACACAACAGAACATGTGTCCAATGAGCCATTTATATTAGCAACCCAAGCCCAGCAATTGTTTTACGTGCAAGATCTCGTTGAAGAAGATTGGAATATTGTACTTAAAATGAAACCTAGAGACTTATATGAAATGTGTCAACCATTGTTGATGCGGGATGGAAGCATAGAAGACATTCAAGTGGATGGAATTGGTGAGCACTAATTAGATGGGATAGCCTACACACATAATGAGGACATGGATTGGGTTAGGGAGGACTTACCTGGCATAATTGTTGATGATAATGCTGATGGTGATGATAATGATGAGGACATGGAATAGTATGAGGACCGTTTGTCTGTTTTATTTTTGATTGATAGTTGTACTAAATATTGATATGAATGAACTTTCATTTTGCCATCTGCATAGAGCATTTTAAATTTCACGCTGGTAATGATGTCATATTTCGTGTTTCAAGAATTTGGTGTCAATAATACTTAACACAATGTGGTATGCATATTTTGCCCTATGTTCTTCATTTAGGCTGCAATGTCACAGAGGTCCATTGGACGAGATAATTGCACTGAGGATGTTTCATTTGAGAAAGGGAGGATGCTTGACCCACCTCTGACTTGGTATCCACTTGGGAGTGTCGTAAGGGCATCTGCCCAGCGTGAATGTACTAGCACGGGTTCACAAGGGCCGAGCTCTGATTATGATGGTAATCCATTTATCTTATAAATGTAAACCATTGGATGTTTCATGATTGGTAATGTATGTTACATGTACAGGTAGTAGCTCGGTGCAGACACAAGGCAGAGGGCCTACTTATATGCATGGTTCTTGGGACAAGAGTAAAGGTGATGGTAAAATAGAAATTGTTACCAACAAGAGAGGACAACCTATCATGGCTAAGCATTCTGCACTTGCTTCTCATTTAGAGGTGTTGGCTCGGGATGGTACGCTTGCACCATTGAATTACATTAGCTGGAAATGGGTCCCAAAGCACTGCAAAAAAATGCTATGGGATGAAATATTGGTAAAAATAATTTATTAAAAACATCCTTATTTGTGTACATTTATTTAAATCATGCATATTTGTCTAAGTACATTGATGGCTATGAATAAAAAGTAGAGAGACTGGAATATATTATAAGAAGGTTGGAAGTCCAAGCATGCCTAATAATTTTTTTTTTTTTTTGGTTTTTGGTTTGGTTTTGTTTTGTTTTAGCCCCATACCACAATTGACAAAGGAAAAATAGAAAGAAAGATGTCACACTTTAAAAACATTTTTTTACTTTTGGGGTGTGAAATAATATATTGCCTATCCTACTGAAAGAAAGGTGTGGTAGAACCCCTGCAGTTTCGTCTCTTACAAAAACGAATTCCATTTGCGTATTCGTTTTCCTGGAGAGATGGATAATTGGGAGTTTTCCTGGTGAATTCCATTTGTGTATCCATTTTCTAGGGAATTGAGTTCATTTCATATGGTAGATAATTGGGAGCAGTTTTTTTTTTGTGTGCTATTGACCTTCTATCTAATGTGTTCCTGGAGCTCATTGGATTAATGTACTTGTTACAGGAGATTATTCTCCTTGTTTTGTACCGACACTGATATATTTGATTGATCATAACCGGTTTGTGTGGGAAAAGTATGGTTGCATAAAGATAGTTAATAGGTCTAGGAGCTCATTATTCAGTTGATTCCTGGCAGATTGTTTTTATTTTATAAATATTTGGATATGAATTAATGGTTGTGTGGAATGTGGATTTTCAGCTAGAGAAAAATATTACAAGCAAAATTTACATATATAAACTGATATATTTTTAAAGATAATTTGTTATTTTTGGCACTGAAATTACGGTTGCAAATAACTAATTATCTTTAAAAAGAAGATTTAATTATTTAACAAAACAAATTTATGTTAGAGATATAATATATTCTTGCACTATATTTTTTTATACTCGATCTTCAAAATGTTTCATTGTAGGCAAATACAAATGCAAATCAGTCAATGAGAAAATACTTCATGCAATCTATGAATAAAAAGTGAAGAAACTGGAAGGCTGAAGCTAAGAAAGAGGGATACATGCCCTTTAATAATGATGCAGATAGATTAGCTCATAGGCTTTCAAGAGTTATTGAGCAACAGTGGCGGTGCTTAGTTTACTTTTGGGGTACTCGATTAGCACAGGTACAATGCGCAGTATTATCTAATTTGTTTTATACAATCTAGACCATATTTTCTAGATATGACTAATTCATAGTTTAAGTAATAGGATATGAGTGACAAAACAAGCAAATTCTGGGGAAGCAAATACTGCTATACACAACGGATCGGACACCACATTGTGTGATTGAGCATAAGGTTTAAATGATGTCATTTTTTTTGCTTAGTCATCTTACAATTTGAATTTTTTATTTAATGTTGAATGTGTTAGCTATGTATTAATTAGTTCTAATGGCAGGAGAAGCAAAAGAGAGATGCGTCGCCATCTCGAGGGGAAATGTTCATCATTACATGCACAAAGAAATATGGTAAACCAGTAAATGATCCTGCTGGTGAGGTCATGGTATGTACAATTGGTCAATTTTTATGAAATTGTGTCTTTATATTGGATGTATGATATTATGGTACTAGGGATAACCATTTGTGATTGTGAGAGTAGATCCCATTTATTCACAGATAATAATTTCTAGATTGTAAATGTTATTAAGGTGGATTTAAGAAGGAAAAAAAAAAAGACTTAGGCTGTTTTTATGTTGCCTCCTTTGAGTTTGACATTCTCACCCAGTTGAGCCTAATTCTAACATAGCACGTGTATCCAAAAATAATACCTTAATGGCCAAAATCCATGGAAGCTTCTTTAAGCATTAACGATTACACTTCTTTAATTTGTAGGCAAAGTTGAAAGAGTTAAGGGAATCTAATAGGGGGAACAGTGAAGCACCTACTGAGGAGGAGATTTTCACACAAGTGATGGGACCAGAGCGTCCTGGACGTGTCCGAGGGTATGGCTTGGGACCCACTCCAAGTCAGGTATTTGGTGGACCTAGCAATGGTCAGTCACAATCCTCAAGTCAGTATACCACATCTCCACATCTAGAGCAGTGGCTACAATCACTTGAATCTTTTATCGGAACATAGAATGAAATTATCAAGCAGATGGCAAGGGCGTTGCAGGCTTGCGGGATCCTAGTTGATTTGGATGCCCTATCTTCAAGGCTAGCGCCTCACAAACAGGTAAAGTATAATATCTGTTTATGTTGATTTCAAACATGTTCATTAATTTTGTAGATATCTGAAGTTTTATATGTACTTTTGAAGCTTTTTTTTCTTTCTGGCTTAAGCCATATGTATCTCTCACACAGTTATGCTTTTAGAAGGCAAAAAAGAGAAGTCACTAAGAAGTCATTGAAACTGGTACTAGAATAACAAAAATAAAATTGTAAAAAATAAAATTTTGTTACTACATTCCATAATTTCAGTTATTGGAAATTTAAAAAAAAGAAAAGCAAAATGCTTAGATTTGTGGAACCAAAGAAACAACATCCCCAACAGGGAATTCTTTTGCTCCTGCTGCCTTCCATCTAGTAATAGTTGCCAATCTGGTATAAGTATTTGAACTTTGTTTAAAGAGCCTCTTCTATTCCTACTGCCTTCCAGGTAGTTATACTTGCTAAAACAAAAGCTTAACTGGTGATTTTAAATATGTTTGAAAAAACCATGAACATAAGTACCGGAACTTCCAACTTCTCTGTATGGTTGCCAAGGAATTGGGAATTCTTTTGTCTCCTTAGTGGTTTGGACGTCTTAATTGACTAATGAATATAGAATGCTACTTTCCTGATGCCAACCATTGCTAAGCTTGAGCATTGCCTACATTGCAAAACTAAGAAAAAGCAATTCATTTCTAGCATAAAAAATATTATGGAATTTGACAATGAAAAATGGTAATGAACGGAAACATTTATTGTTTTTGATGTTAGTTGGAAGTCTAAATTTGTTATTTCGAGTCCTTTGCATGCTATCCTTGGTAGTAAAATGTAAAAGACATAATCAGTAGAATGTCCACTGACATGGAACTAATTCCTTATGGTTGGAGAAGACATTTCCATTTATGGCTTTGTAACTTGGTCGTTCAACCGAGTGTAGAGTACATTATGAATCCTTATATTTTGTGTAACAGGCTCCAGATGCATCCAGTGCACACATTAATATAGCTGTAGGAAGTCTTCATGATAGTGACTCAGGGTTAGAATCGCAAGCAGAAATGCAGCCATAATAGCAAATGCAGGCACAGCAGCCACCGTAGGCAGAAGTGCAACCACAAACAAAAAGGCAAGCACAACAGGAACCACAGGTACAGCAGCAATCGCAAGTACAACGACAATCACAAGTACAACCACAGAGATCTCAGGTGTATCAGCAAAAGCAGGCACAACAGAAATCACAAGTACAGACACAGAAAAAGATCCACTCTTCAGCAAATGAGGTAAAAATCTGGTATATAACAAAATTTGGTTTGGGAAATATTTGATATATAACAAAATCTGGTTTGGAAAATATAGTATTTTTTGTAATATTAGGACACTTCTAAGTTTTACCAACCAGTTATGAAGTGTCTTTACCAGTTTTACTGAAAATTGTTCATCAGTTTGTTGATTCCTAGAGCAAAGAGAAACTAGTTGATTAGTAAAACAAGGAGGAAATGAGAGAACCAACCAAGACTTTCTTTTCTCTTTTCTGGGTAAATGTAATTTTTGCCCTGCTTCAGCTGTGTGACTACGACTGCACATAAATTTTTTTACCTCATATTGTCAAACAAATATTTGGTAGAACTGTAGATTTTGTTGTAATTTCTATATGATGATGTTATGCAGTCTCTAGAATTTCTTACTAGAAGAATTGTAGCTATCACTATTAAAAGTAGGAAGTTTCTGCTATTTTTAAGTGTAATTTTTGTAATATATGTGGAGACAAGCTTAGTGGCATGTTAGTTTTTGTAAGAGATTCTTGTAGAACTTCTTTAGGTCCTGCAATCCCACAACTACTCTATTATGTACTATACTAAGCCTCTGAGGCTTTTTTTTTATATAACATCTTTCCATATTCTGTGAAGGAACTCCAGATTTCTCTGTTTGTTGGATGGATGGATCCATCTAAATCGATGCCCTGTTATTGAATGGAAACTGTCTAGCAAAGCTTCTACCATAGTTTATGTTCTAGAAATTGAGCCCCTCACCAAGTAGCAAACAAACCCATCTAATCTCATCCGTTCTCTTGCCTACTCCTTCCATGTTTGACATGATTACAGATTTTGGTTGGCTTGTGTTTAGATTTAGGATAATAAGGCAATCTTGAAATTTTAGGATAATAGGGTTGTGTAAATCACATACATACATACAATATACATATAGATATATACCTTGCAGTAGGTGTGACGGTAGGAGAAGTCACCGTCGAGACGGTACTCGTGCATGATCCACTTTGTCTTCTGACACAGAGTGCTCTGCCCTTGTATAAAACAAGGGTTTTCTTCATCCCAATTAGCAATGCAGTACCACCACTACCACTCGATGATGATGCACCACTGCTGCTACTACTACTGCTGCTGTAAACATCTTTGTTTTTTTCCCCTCGCTTTCCAATACCCAGCAATGCAGTAGCACCACTACAAGGTTGCTCTGTTCGTTCTCACCCTTGTTGGGTACTTCCTGTCTCTCAAGCTGAAGAAATACCACTCTAGTGAATTGTAAAAGGCAAATTCTCCAAGCCCTTGTATAGTTATAGATTTTCTAACCTAACCAAAGGTGCATTGTAAAATTAAGGTCCTCCAACTCCAGTGAATGTAGCGCGTACAGATGAAACAAACTTGTGGCGAAGCCTTCACTACTGTATGGCCAAGGCCCATGGGCTATGGCCTATTCTTCCAGAATTATTGATCTACCTGTAAATGATATATGTAACATATGTGTCTCTCTATGTTTGATTTTGACATTGTTTTTGTTTGTATATAAGTTCATATGTGTCGGTGCCTGGTATTTGGGTCAAAGTGATCAGATTTTTTTTTTTCTTTCATTTTTCTACAATTTCTCTGTCCAGGATTGTGGGCCTTTGATACCTCGAATCGAGCCAAAATTTTGAGGAATCTCTTAGTGGTGACGAAGATGTTTCTTAATACAATTATATACTTAGATTCGGGTTAGTAAAATATCAATGAATCCTTGTACTTCACATCTCGAATAGATGAGAAAGCTGAGAGGCTTCCCCAAACAGGACTCTCCAAAATCCTTTGCTAATCTTCAGTTATTTACCTGGAAAACTGCATTTTTCATGTAGCCAAAGCAACACATAATGTTGAACTTGGAGTTTCTCTGTTTTCAGACAATCCTTGTAGCTGTTGCAGGACAAAATAGTAGTATAATTTTTTTTAGATGGTAGAATGAAATAAACTTTTTTATATTGAATCATATTTTCTTGATTGTAATATTTTATTTTAAATCAATAGACTCACTATCTTGGTTTATAATTTAAAAAATGTCATTGTCACATTATGGTGTATAATACACCTTTCCTTCCTCCAATATGCCTTACCTGTCCATTAGCACCATGATAGCATCTGGGACACCATCAAGCCGTGTTCGGTTCCATCAATCCTATACCACCAGTAGTAGGGAGTAGCCTTCTACAGGGCTCCAAAGGGAAGGGGAAAAAAAAAAAAGAGGTGAAGTCTGAAGTTGATCCTAATATTAGGTTCTAAAAATAAATAAATAAATCTTTAAAAAAGGATGTGAAGTCTGAAGTTGATCCTAATACGAGATTCTACAAAAAAATTAAAATAATAAATCTCAATAGACAGAGGTCAAAGAAGAGGCAGAGATGGGGGGTGGCATTAAAACTGATGCTTGCAGAAAAACTTAACAGTGTAATTGGGCATAAAATGCTTTTTTCACTGTATATGTACCAGAAGTCCTTGCATGGCACAAGAATAATAAGAGAAAATTATTCTACTCTGCTATTCCATTGATTCCAGGAATCATTTTCTCAGATGGAAGGCTATATTTCATACATACTAGTTCACTAGAGTTTTGCAAAACACGGGAATCCAATTTAGACAAATGGGAGACAAAGACCCCAGCACACATGGATTCCACAATGAACATGAAGTATATTTTTTTCTTGTATTATTTTTCAACAGTTTAAAATAAATATTTTTAATATATATGGGAGATAGATATGATATTATAAAGATAAGACGATACAAAAAATTCTAATCTTTTAAAACCTTAGGATTTAGGGTAGATGAAGATGGGCTTTTAAAACCTTGGTGTCTTGCGGCAAGCTTGATTGCACTCTAAAAGTGCAATTATACCACCTTAATTTGCCATTTGTTAGCCTTAGTTTAGGAGTTTATATGCCTCTTTAATTAGATTTTAGTATTAATAAAAATATTTTGCTTTGTATAGGTTTTGAGCTTAATGTGGAGGGTTTCGGGCGCATTTCGGATGAAAGGAGAATGTGTTTTTCAAGACAATGCTGTCAAGGTACAAGCTGTTAAAGATGTGGTACAATCAGTTAAAGCGCGCAGAGCTGAAACTTTGGAGGGCCATATCTCCCAAACCAGAAAGGCTACTGGAATCCATAATATATCGATTTCATATAACTTTTGAAAATCTATCAAAATAAGTTGACCGTACGTACGGTGAAGCCAACCGTACGTACGGTGAAGCCAACCGTACGTACGCTGTTTTCCACAGTACGTACGGTGGTGTAACCGTACGTACGGTCTGCCAAAAATTTCAACTTCAGAGAGCTGTTTTTAGCGTATTGGGCACCGTAAGGAGTCCGTACGTACGGTATTTTGGACCGTACGTACGGTCCCGCCGCCCCATGTGCGTATTTTTCAACTATATATCCAGAAAATGATGTGATTTTTGAGGAGAATCTTCATTTTTAGCTTAGATTTTCTGTTAGGATTAGATATAGAGAGAGAAAGTGGGTTAGATATAATTTTCCTTGTATTTTCTTGCATTTTCTTGCACTTTCTTTGTATCCAAACATTACTTTCTTCATCAATTAATGAGAAGTCTTCAATTCTTCATGCTTCTTTCCATGGAATCAAGTAGCTAGACTCTTCCTTGAATGCAATTGTGAAGATCTACCAAGAATCTTCAAGGTCTTCAATGGAGGTATATACACTTCAATGTTTCATCTCTTGAATTCTTCAAATTCATATCAATTGTGTTGTAATTCCTTAAAAAACTTAGATTCATAATCACTTTTGGTAATTTCTATGCACAATTCCTAAATTGATATAGGCATTGCACAAATTATGATTTAAACCTAAGATTCTTAGCAATTGATCATTAATTACAACCAATTGAGCATGAATCCCAAATTATATAGTCTAAATCTTCCGAATTAAGGTTCCGCGAAGTGAATCCTTAATTTGAGTTATAAAATTCTCCATTGAAGCATTTGTAGAGAATTGGTAGGTTTAAATAATTGTATCCAAGCCCCTTTTATTAATTGTCACAAATTTAGCATAATTAATTTCAATTCTAGGCGTAATTAGCATAATTCAAGTAGTTTACAACATACCTCCAACCAAACAATTTTCGGTCATTTTTAGTATAATTTTAATTTGCTAAGCAACTTGCTAATTCTTCCCGTTTGGTGTTGGTTTCACTTTGTGCCACGCCTATATTGGGCTCGGTCCTTGGGAGAGAACGATACCATGCTTCGCCGGTTTTACTTCGACTAACACCCGTGCTCTTGCAGGGAAAGCTCCAACTTAACGTGTGTTTGGGAGAGTGAATCAAAGCTACACATTTTTCTTGTAGCTAATCTTCTAAATTTCTTGTCTTTCCTCCTAGGCTTGTGGTTTGTGTCTGATACCTTAGCACGGATATTAATTTAATAACCTAACACAAGGCATAACAAGGATTTGGTCTACCTTGAACAAAACAGGAGAAACAACAGAACAGAGAGAGAGAGAGAGAGAGAGAGAGAGAGAGAGAGAGAGAGAGAAGATCTTATTTGACTGTTGACATGAGGCACTTTCTCAATCCTTATATCACGATAGCTAATTGGAGCATATCATTCTGTGGTTGCATGGGCAATCACACTGTGTGGGATATTTGATTTTAAACTGTTTTTATGTTTAGCTATGATTGACATTCCAGGTTCTATAACTCTTGAGGTTTCATCTTTGTTTATGTTACCTCTTTCTTTGATAGGTGGAACTGTGGATTTTTGTGTACAAAAATATTTAAAACTAGGTATCTTTCTTGAAGTTGATCTCTGCATAAAGTTTGAGAAGTATAATTGATTATGTATAGTATATATTGAGTGTTGATCAGAAATACCTCTTTCCAAATGTTCTCTTCTTTTTTATTAAGCTACAATGACAACATGTAGACAGAACATGAACTATGATCCATTTCAAACAAAAGTTCTATTATGCATTGTTCCAAGTGGGCTCCCCTTCAACTTAGTTCATAGATCTTGCTCACTAGAAATTTTTCAAGAAATGCAATCATCATCAGTAGGAAAGGTTGGAAATTTTCTCAGATGCTACATTAGACTTCCCAGATGGTATATTAGACTTCTCATGGGTTATTCGTGAAATTTTAATGAATGTACAATCACTTGAATATTTTGTTTTTGAATCAATTCATTTTGGCAGCAGTCTTTTGTCTTCAATTTGCTTTCGTGTATGGTACTAAGAGAAACTCACTTAATAAAATAATGATGTTGTACATAGGTTCTCTTTGTTTATGGTTATTGGCTTTTTACAACTAAATCTCCAAGTACTATTAGTGTAATACATATCTTTAGTGTAATTCGCCCTTGTATGAATTATTTATCTATTTTTAACCAAAATATTGTAATTGAACTTAGGAACCGCCAAAGAAGAAGAAGAAAAGTTTGCAAAAGTCTGGCAAAGGATTTCAAGTATGTACACGTTCCTTAACCTTTAAAAGCATAAGTTCCTATAGAAACATTACTAGCTTTTAATTTTTTGTTTTCTAAAATAGATAATTACATATGTAGGTTGGCAATCCTGTAGATGTTCTTAGCATGAATATACCAAAAGTAGTAGTGGTGAGAGGCTATATTGTTAGTAGAGACCCTACTAAAGTGGTGGAAAACATGCAATTGGGGTCAAAATGTTGTGAAATGCATGTTAAAGAGGTGTTGAGGCCTAAAGAACTTTTGTTGAGGCCCAATGAACATCTCAAAACACTTGGAGATGCCATCGGTGGAAATATTGTTTGGTTATATGATGATGTATTGTCTAATCATTTATCTACTATTTTTACAAATTCAATGTACAAGTTCATTCATATGCGTACCATATATATACTAATGTATGTGCTTAATTTTTAATTTCAAGTTTGTCCAAAGAAGTAGCTGTTGTGGCTATAATTACAATCCCGAAAGTACTTCAATTGGGCATCACTAATTTGTTTGGGAATATTTGAACTATTGTCTTGGTGTTATCAATTTTTATTTGTACTTTGAACTATATTTTTTTCGTTTGTAGTTTGAACTATTGTCTTGGTTGTATTAATTTTTGGTTTGTACTTGGGACATATTCTGGAGGTACTGGGATTGTATGCAATTGACATTCAATGTTTTATCATATATTTATTATGGATTCGTAGCATTTTTCTTTTATGAAGTGGATGAATATTGATTTAGTTGCATACATTAGTTGATATTAATTTTTATATTTTGGTTTGGACGAACATAGCAGGAGGTTAATTGAACCATATATTTATATATATATGACAATTTCATCAATTATCAAAAATTAGGGGGGAGGCTTTTGTCGGCGTTTAAGAAATGCCATTATAAAGCAATACCCATCTTTTCCCAGCGTTTAACACAACACGCCGGCTTAAAATATAGCCATTATGATTGTTGCTTTGTAAAGATTTTGCCAATGCTTTTAAACGCCATTTTACAGTTAACTTATAGCGGTCCTTTTTGGTAGATATTCCGGCGTTTTTCAATGCTAGCAAAAACCTATCGGCCGAAATTCCACGCCAGCAGGGAGGCTATTAACGGCATAAAATAAACGCCGCAAAATACGCCGGCATATATTAACGGCGCTTAAAAACGCCGAAAACTTAAACCGTCATCGACATCGTCGATGTTTTTTGGTAATGCCGGTAAAAACGCCAGAATTGAATTTAACGGCGGTTTGCCAGACTTTTGCCAGCGTTTCAAAAGCGCCGGGATAACCTGTTTTTGTAATAGTGGGCAATTCATAAAAAGAAAACACACACACACACACATTACTTTTCTCTTTTAAAATATTTCTTTAGATTCGAAGTACAAATTATCAACTTAAGCTATTCTTGATGCATTGAAGATTAACTAAAAGTAATTTATGCTATTTCTGTGCCAAAAAAAAAAAAACAAAGTTACGCTGTTTTTTGACAGGAGATTCATTTGTGAAGATCAAGAACCCATAACTAGATAACAAAACATGGAAAAAGTCACTCCGCTCTAAAGAAATCACTCCTCTCTAGTGGGAAGGCCGTGTATCTAGTTTTCTCCAAACCCCAAAGTGATAAAAATCTTGTGCATTAGGTTACCTTTATATTGGACGATCCCAAACCCAAGTAATAGCGTCTATCATCATGCAAAACTTATAATTGAGTGTAAGTTACAAAAATAAGGAAATCAAGCTAATTTTCTTACTGTACATGAAAGTGAAAAATTAGACCTACAAACGAATAGGCTAGTGTTGAAGCATAAATATCTTAGTTTTTGTATTTGGCACTAACACTATGCAAAGTAGGTAGGTAGGTCCTCCCTCTGAAAAACCCAAGAACAGAAAATGATTGAAGAGGATCAAAAGTTACGTAATCGAATGTGGAGCATAATATTCCGTTGATATTTTGGTAGAATGCTTGCTAGGGGAGATGGTTTCCATCAGGACCTCATAAATCAGAAAGCAACTATGATTTCAAATCAGAAGAGGAAAGAAACTGCGAATCACATAAAAGCCAAGGATATTTCTTCATGGAGCCAACTAAAGGAAACAAATGCATGTTGATGATTCCAAGTAAGGAAGATGAAGGCTTATTGAGTTAAATTCGTGCTGATTCAATCATACAAAAATAGTTGAACATATCATAGCTGGACTAACCTCTCTCCTTAGCTGCTGTTTCAAGTCTATCATTAATCATCACAAGTTCTACATTTTCTCCTCTAAACCATTTTGAAATGCCAACATTACAATGCAAAGTAAAATGGAATCTTATAAATCAAACAGACACAACCTCACCAATGAAGCCTCTCTTGAAAGGAAGAACTCACTCCAATTTAGGTCAACTTAAGCGCCCTCTTCGTTTATCCTACTATAGTACTATTAATGCATTAAGGAGGTGTTTGGATGCAAGTTATTTGTATACACCTTTTAGCAAAAGCCATTTTAAAAAAGCTACCATTCAAACACCTTTATTTGAAAAAGCTCCTTAAAAGATGATTCATTAAAACTGGCTTCAGCTTATAAATTATAGTTTTTTTAAGTTTGTATCCAAACACTCCCTTATTGTGTCGTGGACATGTAGTTATATCAATAAACTTTCTGATTCACCATTTCCCCAAGTTGGCAAATAACATAGTTCCAACGAACAAAATAAACCAAGGTTATTGAAAAGTTACCTCTAATCAAACTCATCACCTTCATCTTCAAATTGATTCTCCATTTTCAGGCCTTCTATGTTATTATTTACAAACTTAATCTGCGCCTCCATCATTGAGCTCTCTTCTATGTTATTATTCCACTAACCTTTTTTCATCTGTATATCCTATTAATCATTTCTTTTTTGTTATCTTCGTGATCTATATGTTGTGGGTTTATTTTTAATGAATTTGTACTTAAGAATTCATATCTCAATTATATTGCAATATGTACTAAAAAAATCATAATGGACAAAGTAAAAGCAATTTATTTTCTGCATTAATCATTATTTTATAAGCTTGTTAACCTTTTATAATGTCATCTTTATTAAGTTTGAATAAATCTAATCCATAAAATGTAAATCCTAAATATATAAAGTTAAAATGCTTTGAAAAGAGCATTATTTACATAAATGTAAATAGATAGTTAGATTTAGCTACTATATTGATTATAAAGAATTCATGATGACATATTGATATTTAGATTTAATTTATTTTAATTGTAAAGTTCCATAATTAAAGGTTGACAATTCAAAAAATATTACTGTACTAATTAAATAACCAATGGCTTTAGACATTTGTATTTTTTAGATTAAAAAATTTGAAAAAAATAAATCAAAACTTTAAATTTCAAACAACTAACAACCTATTGCTATAATATATAAGTATAGATGCCAAGATTTTTTTTTTTCTTTTGAAATTGGGCGAAACTGTGCCAAGGCAAAGAAAAACACAGAAAGGAAAAACCAGAGATCCCCATCTAAGGGACTTCAGATGCAACAATGGGAGCAAAATCAGCTGGCGGGTGACTGGGCTGCAAACTAAAGGGTAGATTCCTCTATCTAGTTTGGACGCCAGCCAGTGGGCAGCCCCATTAGCACTCCTCTTGCACCATACAAACTTCCACTGCATCTACACAGTCTAGGACCTGATATCATCAACTATAACCGCCACTTCCCAAGGGCAACCCGCATCCAGGAGGTTAATATACTTAGAGATATATATATATATATATATAGTAAAATTGTATTATGTCATATCTTTTCTTTTATTAAATTTTGTCAAACTAAGCAAGAGGAAATAAATGTCTCCCTCTTTTTCTTCTTGGTTATCCAAATAAGAAGAGAAGTCAAACAAAGAAATGATGATTCTCTTCTCTTTCCTTCCTCTTCCTTCCCTTCTCCTCCTCCTAGCTAACGTTTTCCTTCACCTCCCCTCCCTTCCATCCAAACAAAGCATTAACGAGGGATAGAGAGTCAGATAAAAAAATCACTCTGCTTAAAGACAGAGACTTCGCCATGGAGTAAATTACTCTAATGCCCCATGATTCAGCTGCAAGCGCGGATAACACCCGAATGCGACCAAAATTGATGTTGGAAATAATTCCTGAAGAATCACGAGCCAACGTTGCAAAAGCTGAAGAGAGTTGCTTGATCTGAAACCCCATTGCAATTGAATTTCAACCACCCTACTGTAGGGGGGCCCAACTGCCAGGAAAGCTGCTGGGGGTATTATATGCCGAGTTGAAAGTCCATTTCAGAGTCTCACGATAATTTGAGAGCCATGAAATTTTGACAAATATCCACCCAATAATATTTACCTCCAGCTGTTTTCAAAAAATTGCATATGGTACTAATTGATTTCTTGATTTTTCTTCCTAAATTTAGACATGCCTGTTAATTGAATTTTTTTCCTCTTTTGTGAATACTAGAAGGGCGGTATAAATTATGCATGCAAAAATGGCTTTTCTCGACATTTGGGTTGCGGCAGTTTACAAGAAGTGTCACAAAAAGCATTTTTTGTGGCACAAATGAAAAGAACGTCATAAATTTTCGGCAGTTATTCAGATATGTGACAAACTTTGCGGCAGTTATTGTGTTGTGCCATGATTATTTATTAAACCAACATAATATTACAAGTTTTCGCGGCACATAATTTTCTCACCCTAATTTAGTGGTATTTTTTGACTTCTGCTGGCTGGTTTGCGTTTTTTTTTTTTTTTTTTTTTTTCACTTGGCGGGAGTCCAATCAAAATCTCTCTTTCAAAGAATTTTGCTCCATCTCTATCCCATCCTTCGGGGATATCCAGTCCCACTCCTCCCCTCCCCCTCTCTCATTTTCTTCACTAATCTCTCCACCAACCCAGTCAATCCACAATGAGACCATTCATGGTTCCAAACCGTTGCATCACCAGAGAAGCTATTTCTCCTCTCGCCTCATGAATACTACCCTCTATTCACTTTCCACTTAAGCAATGGAAACTGATTTGATAGTTTCTCTAATTGAAAGCTCTAATCATCATTAAATCCGAATCCACCACCGGCGTAGAAATTGCTACTCAGGATAGAGTTGGAACCGTGTTAATGACTATGAGCAATTCCTAAGCTTTGACAATGACTTTGTGTTATATTTACTTGGATTGAAGGATGAGGCTTTTATAGTTTATTACGTTGACGAGAGTGTCATAAATTTTCCACGAGGGCAAAAGAATTTACTTTATCAAAGACGTTATATATACCGGTATGCATTTATTTAGGATTAGGTATACATTTAGACATAAAATCACATGATTTCTTAATAAAACCTCGTGAGTGTTAGTAAAGTGGGAGTTGTCATAACAACTGTAGCATGAAGATGTGTAAATTTATATCAGATGTACTACAAGTTTTTATTTTTGAAGCGTATTAATGATTGCATATATTAGTTAACTAATAAATAAATTAATTGGTTTGCAGGTTTTAAGGAGGGACTCATGACGTCAATGGTGATGTTGAGGGATATATTTTGGAGAAATGGAGCAAATTGGATATTTTGTTGAGTGTTGGAATAATATTAAATATTTCATGAAATACCATATTGAATATGGCTTTTATGTAGACATGATAAAGTAGTATTGGATATGGTTGTTTAGTTTTTTTTGCATTTCATTTTGAATATAAGAATTTGTTTTTTGTGGCACTAGTTGAATTGAAACAGTTATCCAACAATCTATATTGCCATTGTATAGTATGCAGGTACATAATTTTAGTTGATGGAATCTCAGTTTAATTATAAAAAAAAAAAAAGACATTTTCTTGGGATAAACAAACGCGTTAGTGGCAATTTTTCATTTGTAGCAATTGCTCCAAAATCTCAAATTTATCTCAAAGATTTTTAAAGAAGTATCTCAAAAGGATTCTTTCATAGCACTAGGGTACTAATTGTGCCAAAAAAGTTTTATGCATTTCACGGTGCTTTGACAATAAGTGTCGCCAATAATCAACTTTTTTTCCTGGCACTTTCAACAAAATGTGTTGCGAATAGCCAGCATTAGTTCTTTTGCCACAAAAGTTATGTCATAAATGTACTCATAGTAACGGCACTTAAAAATGCCGGTAATTAATGCCGCAAAGTATTCACAACACCCGATATGCCCACACATTTTTCATGTGTCAAAAAAGTGCCGCAAAATTTTTTAACTCTTTAACGGCACACTTTGAATGGTGCAAAAAGCCTATTTTCTTGTAGTGATGTGTAAATATAATATAAATTTTTCTCTAATAATTAGTGATTCAGATGCTAACAAGATTCAATTAACTTAAAAGGACTACGAAAAATCAAACTTCATATTGTCAGGGAAACATTTGGAGGGTAATTGTCAATCATTATTGGAGAAAAAATGCTTGTTCGAAAAACTAAAATAATTACGTAGAATGTAGGATACAGTGTTCTCAAGTTACATATCTTACATGTTTGCCCTCATACCACAAAAATCATTTGAACAGTGAAAAAACAATTTTTATTGACTATTCCAGAATAATAAGAAATAACATTTATTCAAATTATACGAATTGCACATGCTGCAAATTTCTTGTACGAATTTCTTTTTAATTGTGGATGTTAATTAGAGATATCCACCCCATTAATTGATTGAAATTCTAATATTCAAAATCTATGGTTTCTTGAATTTCTTTTTGTCACGTTTGGGAATGCAAAATCCATGTCGCCATGGAGTAAATTACTCTAATGCCCCATGATTCAGCTGCAAGCGCGGATAACACCCGAATGCGACCAAAATTGATGTTGGAAATAATTCCTGAAGAATCACGAGCCAACGTTGCAAAAGCTGAAGAGAGTTGCTTGATCTGAAACCCCATTGCAATTGAATTTCAACCACCCTACTGTAGGGGGGCCCAACTGCCAGGAAAGCTGCTGGGGGTATTATATGCCGAGTTGAAAGTCCATTTCAGAGTCTCACGATAATTTGAGAGCCATGAAATTTTGACAAATATCCACCCAATAATATTTACCTCCAGCTGTTTTCAAAAAATTGCATATGGTACTAATTGATTTCTTGATTTTTCTTCCTAAATTTAGACATGCCTGTTAATTGAATTTTTTTCCTCTTTTGTGAATACTAGAAGGGCGGTATAAATTATGCATGCAAAAATGGCTTTTCTCGACATTTGGGTTGCGGCAGTTTACAAGAAGTGTCACAAAAAGCATTTTTTGTGGCACAAATGAAAAGAACGTCATAAATTTTCGGCAGTTATTCAGATATGTGACAAACTTTGCGGCAGTTATTGTGTTGTGCCATGATTATTTATTAAACCAACATAATATTACAAAGTTTTCGCGGCACATAATTTTCTCACCCTAATTTAGTGGTATTTTTTGACTTCTGCTGGCTGGTTTGCGTTTTTTTTTTTTTTTTTTTTCACTTGGCGGGAGTCCAATCAAAATCTCTCTTTCAAAGAATTTTGCTCCATCTCTATCCCATCCTTCGGGGATATCCAGTCCCACTCCTCCCCTCCCCCTCTCTCATTTTCTTCACTAATCTCTCCACCAACCCAGTCAATCCACAATGAGACCATTCATGGTTCCAAACCGTTGCATCACCAGAGAAGCTATTTCTCCTCTCGCCTCATGAATACTACCCTCTATTCACTTTCCACTTAAGCAATGGAAACTGATTTGATAGTTTCTCTAATTGAAAGCTCTAATCATCATTAAATCCGAATCCACCACCGGCGTAGAAATTGCTACTCAGGATAGAGTTGGAACCGTGTTAATGACTATGAGCAATTCCTAAGCTTTGACAATGACTTTGTGTTATATTTACTTGGATTGAAGGATGAGGCTTTTATAGTTTATTACGTTGACGAGAGTGTCATAAATTTTCCACGAGGGCAAAAGAATTTACTTTATCAAAGACGTTATATATACCGGTATGCATTTATTTAGGATTAGGTATACATTTAGACATAAAATCACATGATTTCTTAATAAAACCTCGTGAGTGTTAGTAAAGTGGGAGTTGTCATAACAACTGTAGCATGAAGATGTGTAAATTTATATCAGATGTACTACAAGTTTTTATTTTTGAAGCGTATTAATGATTGCATATATTAGTTAACTAATAAATAAATTAATTGGTTTGCAGGTTTTAAGGAGGGACTCATGACGTCAATGGTGATGTTGAGGGATATATTTTGGAGAAATGGAGCAAATTGGATATTTTGTTGAGTGTTGGAATAATATTAAATATTTCATGAAATACCATATTGAATATGGCTTTTATGTAGACATGATAAAGTAGTATTGGATATGGTTGTTTAGTTTTTGCATTTCATTTTGAATATAAGAATTTGTTTTTTGTGGCACTAGTTGAATTGAAACAGTTATCCAACAATCTATATTGCCATTGTATAGTATGCAGGTACATAATTTTAGTTGATGGAATCTCAGTTTAATTATAAAAAAAAAAAAAGACATTTTCTTGGGATAAACAAACGCGTTAGTGGCAATTTTTCATTTGTAGCAATTGCTCCAAAATCTCAAATTTATCTCAAAGATTTTTAAAGAAGTATCTCAAAAGGATTCTTTCATAGCACTAGGGTACTAATTGTGCCAAAAAAGTTTTATGCATTTCACGGTGCTTTGACAATAAGTGTCGCCAATAATCAACTTTTTTTCCTGGCACTTTCAACAAAATGTGTTGCGAATAGCCAGCATTAGTTCTTTTGCCACAAAAGTTATGTCATAAATGTACTCATAGTAACGGCACTTAAAAATGCCGGTAATTAATGCCGCAAAGTATTCACAACACCCGATATGCCCACACATTTTTCATGTGTCAAAAAAGTGCCGCAAAATTTTTTAACTCTTTAACGGCACACTTTGAATGGTGCAAAAAGCCTATTTTCTTGTAGTGATGTGTAAATATAATATAAATTTTTCTCTAATAATTAGTGATTCAGATGCTAACAAGATTCAATTAACTTAAAAGGACTACGAAAAATCAAACTTCATATTGTCAGGGAAACATTTGGAGGGTAATTGTCAATCATTATTGGAGAAAAAATGCTTGTTCGAAAAACTAAAATAATTACGTAGAATGTAGGATACAGTGTTCTCAAGTTACATATCTTACATGTTTGCCCTCATACCACAAAAATCATTTGAACAGTGAAAAAACAATTTTTATTGACTATTCCAGAATAATAAGAAATAACATTTATTCAAATTATACGAATTGCACATGCTGCAAATTTCTTGTACGAATTTCTTTTTAATTGTGGATGTTAATTAGAGATATCCACCCCATTAATTGATTGAAATTCTAATATTCAAAATCTATGGTTTCTTGAATTTCTTTTTGTCACGTTTGGGAATGCAAAATCCATGTCTCGGAGCCCATAAGCCACACTTGATTAGCATAAAAAGTTGTTGTGTTAATTAGCATGCTCATTATAATAAGGGTTCATAGCATAACTTATGTGGGATAAGTGATTTGAATTACAATTAATTGAACTTGTTACTTGTAGAAATAAAGAGCATATGTGATTCAATGCCCTCGCACTCAGTAAACTTTCCAAGATCTCATGTTATTTTGCTGGTGACAAGTGTTGTATCACCAACTAATAAATCAAGCCAAACATATAGATGAGTTTAATCCTAGTCACCTATTGCTATTGCCACATCATTTTTGTGAGAGTTTATATACAAATTTTCTTTAAGAATAACATCTTTTATATAAATAAAGAGGAAAACTTTGAACGTAACTGATACCTGACAGGTTCTAAATTTGTAATTTTATTTTTTGTGTTTATAAACTATCTTATCTCGAATATTTTTTTTTTCATTTGTCTTGTACATAAACGTACAGTTATGTTTCCTCAAGCATAATCTAAATATTTTTATGAATTAATTACACGTTGTACTTCTACATTTTACACCAAATCTCGTTTTAGAACCGCCTTTCATACAATAATATGATTGTTTTTGGTCATTTTATTTTAGATCAAAACACCAACTTTTTTGGCTCATAATTTTGAAATAATTGTTATCACATCATTCTGATGGAGTTTTCTATAAAAAAGAAATTTTGTAAAAACATACTTTTTTAAACAAAAAATAGGATACTTGACTTCTATATGACTATATAATGTATATAGGGGTTTCTGAACTAAATTAAATATTTAAGAAAAATATTCATTAATTTTTAAAAGGGAATGACATTTTTAAAATTGTAGCTCAAAGTAGAGATTTTAAAAACATGGAAGGCATTTATAAATTTTTAGAGGGGGAAAATTGAATATAATTTCAAAAGTTGTAAGCAAAATTAGAATTTTAAAAAAATTGAGGGGGGGGAGGGGGGGCAAGTGTCCTCTCTGGACCTTAAGTGACTCTGTCCCTAGTTTGAGTCATAGTTACTAAGTTGAAAATGGTGAGTCTATCACTGCAGCCCCATCAAAATTTGGTCACCGCAGCCATAGCTACTAACCTAATAAATTAAGAATGACAATAAATATTCTACATATTCTTTCAAGTTTGGTCCTCAGAGAGCACCTACTCACACCTTCTCATTTTAAAAAGAAGTAAGTTCACCTAACAGGTGGGTTCCAAACACGTGCAGGAGCGGAACCCATTAATTTGTGACGAGGAAGAGGGAAACGTGGTGCATTTGAAAGGCCAAATAATTTTTTTCAGGTAGGGAATTATGCTGCCATGTTCAACATATGATGTGAAGTTGTATTCAAGTTGCTCCACTCATGATACAGGTAGGGTATTATCTTCCCACGTTTAACATATGATGTGATGTTGTATTCAACTTACTCCACTCATGATACAGGTAGGGTATTATCTTCCCACGTTTAACATATGATGTGAAGTTGTATTCAAGTTACTCCACTCATGATACAGGTAGGGTATTATCTTCCCACGTTTAACATATGATGTGATGTTGTATTCAACTTACTCCACTCATGATATAGGTAGGGTATTATCTTCCCACGTTTAACATATGACGTGATGTTGTTTTGAACAGTGATGTTGTTTTGAACAATATATTTGCGTACATTAGACACTTCCCAAATCTTATTGCACAACAACATACAATAATAATTGAAGCCTTATGATTGCAAAAGTTAAATGGTGGATGCCACCACCTATGTGAATTCATGTGACCATGTTGGATGGTAGCTTCCACTAATTAGCCTAATGCATGAACTCCTCTTTATAAATAGAGGAGTTTTGGAAATGAGAAAAATAGACTAGAAAAAGAGAAGAGAAATAGGAGAGAAATAAGAAGCATGACAGAGAAATAAAAAGAAGAGAAAAGAAAACAAATGGGATAGGTAAAATATTTAAGTTGAAATTGTATTTTATATTTTGTCTTCTGATTTATATTTTGTCCTATGATAAAAATAATTTTTTGGGTCATCAAGAAAATCTATCCTAATAGTTCTAGAAGAACAATCTAACTATTATTTGACAATTCTAGAAAAACTAATTTTATTATAGTGTTTGGTTATTTTATTTGCTTTATATTTTTTTAAAATTATAACACGTTATCAGGACAATATTCTAAATACTTGTGATAAAAATTCTTTGAAAGCCTGAAATATGATTTTTGCAGTGGCCCTTGCTCACACTATAAGAATTTTTTTTTTTTTTTTCAAACCAACCTCAAAATTGGAAACTTCGGCTATTTCTAAAGAGAAAGGGTAGAACTGTCCGAGTGGAGTATAGTGTGGGAATGCACGAAACAGAAGATATTAACTCCCCCAAAAAAATTATTCTTTTCCTGTAATGTTAGACAATGATGGCCTCCGAAAATGACAAAAACAAATGCGCAGAGATCTGCAGTTTCACTTTGCTTCTCCAAAATTTTCTACTCCACTTAAAACAAAGCATCCATCCACCTATTTAGATGCACACATATGCGTATATACAAACAAAAACAACATCATTGTGCATGTGCCTAAGTCTGTTTGCATCACTTGGCCTTTTGTCAAATTAGATTATATGTCTATTCAATACTTCGAATAATTATTCTATGTTTTGACAATAAATACTTTTTGGTATTAGAAGTGTACTTTAAGCACGACGGAATGGATTCTAAATAAAGTTCACTGCGTAAGTACATTTTAGAGAATAAAGCTTTTATTGTCAATTCTCTATGAAGTGATCAGTAAAAATAACAGCGTGATTTATACAAGATTATATATATGCTCTTCATATGTTCTCAAAGAACATATCTATAATTTATTTAACTTTGTTCTTGATAGATCTCCCGTATAAGAATATTATTTAATTAAAATTATATTTTTTTAATATTATTATGTTATCGTGATTTTAAAATTTTGTTATCTTATGGTGTAGAATTTTGAAAATGTCAAATATCGTAAAACAAGAATTTACTACTCTTGACATTTCAGACATGAACTATTTATCATGAGTAGTTGGTGCTGAGATCCATTTGTGTGCAAATACTCTTAAAAATATTATAAAAGAAGAAAATGACGAATCCCAACAGGATCGTGTAAAAGTACTGATGTTTCTTCGCCATCTTATTCACGAAGAATTAAAAACTGAATATTTCATGATAAAAGACCCACTAACATTATAGCAAAATTTAAAGCAGAAATATGAGCACCAAAAGTCCATGTTTCTTCCCAGAGCTCGCTATAATTGGATGTACCTGAAGTTGTAAGATTTTAAAACTATTAGTAAGTATAATTATACATTATTTAAAATCAACTCACAATTAAAATTATGTGGGCAAACTATTACTGACGAAGATATGTTAGAAAAAACATATTCTACATTTTATGCCTCGAATGTACTTTGCAACAACAATATCGAGAGCGGAGTTTTAAAAACTATTTAGAACTAATATCATGTCTTCTTCTGGCTAAACAAAATAATGAGCTTTTGATGAAAAACTATCAGTCTCGCCTGACCGACTTTACACCATTCTCTAAAGTGAATGGGGTATCATTTTATGGACGTGGTCATGGTCGTGGACGTCACCGTAGACGTAGCCATGGCAGAAATAATGTTCGTCATCATAGGGGTTATCGTGGAGGTAACAATTATAACAGTTATAATTCTTCAAGTTTCCGAGTTAAGAATATTACACCATACCATCAGTAGTGGAATAACTCTAAAACAAAATAAGAAAATGGAAAATGCTTATAGAATAAATCTCCTAAACATTATGAAGATATTTGTTATAGGTGTGGTATGAAAGGACATTGGTCACGTACCTGTCGTACGCCCAAATCATTAGTGAATTTTTACTGAGCATCAACACAAGATAAAGGAAAAAATGTTGAAATGAATTTCACAAACTTTAATGAGTCAATAGAAATCTCTCATCTTAATGTTCAGATTTCTTTAAAGATCGTGATGGAAAAATAGATCATTTAATTGGTGATGAAAATGTCCACACCAACTAGTTTATGTTCTTGTTCTTTTAAGTTTATTGTCATCTTTTGTAATGTTTTTCTAAGCATGTTTCTTTTAAATGAATATTTTTGTTTTCTTATAAATAAACAATATTAATATTTTGTATAGAGGTATGAAAACTACCAAAGCATTAACAGCTTCCAAGATGAACGATGGAGATATATGTCTAGTAGACAATGTAACAATCTATACAATTTTTTGAGAGAAAAAATATTTTGTCAGCTTAATGTTAGCCGAAAATAACATTAAGACAATATCTGGTATCACAAAATTAATTGAAGGTTCTGGAAGAGCCAATATATTGTTGTCAAAAGGAATAAAATTTTATATTGATGATGCTATTATTCAACTAGAGCTACAAAGAATTTGCTCAGTTTTAAAGATACATGTAGTAATGGATTTTATATAGAGACAACAAATGAAGATAATAAAGAATATCTTTACATTACTTTTATTGTTTCATGCTAGAAGCATATATTAAAAAAACTTGCTACTTTCTCTTCTGAATTATATTATACAACTATAAGAATTTTAAGATCACTTAAAGTAATGCACTAGAAGTGTTTTGACCTAAAGAATTTTATACTTTGGCATGATTGTCTTGGTTATCTAGGATCAACGATGATGCGTCAAATAACTGAGAACTCTCATGGACATCCGCTAAAGAGCCAGAAGATTCTTTTATTAAGTGATTATACATGTTCCGCTTGTTCACAAGGAAAATAAATTGTGAGATCATTCCTTTCAAAAGTAATAGTTGAATCCCCAACCTTTTTATAAAGAATTTAGGGAGATATATGCAGACTGATACACCTTCCATGTGGACCATTTCATTATTTTATGGTTTTAATAGATACATCCACTCGATGATCACGTGTTTGTTTGCTTACTACTCATAATGTTGCATTTGTTAGGCTTCTTGCTCAAATCATCAGATTATGAGCATAATTTCCAGATTACTCAATTAAGTCAATACGACTGGATAATATTGGTAAGTTTACATCTCAAGCTTTTGATGACTATTGCATGTCCATAGGAATTAATCTTGAACATCCTGTTGCACATACACACACATAAAATGGTCTAACTGAATTTTTTATCAAACACCTTCAACTTATAGCTTGACCTTTATTTATGAAAAGAAAATTACCTATCTTTGCTTGAGGACATGCTATATTGCATGCTGCATCATTAATCTGTGTCCAACCCACTGCTTACCGTGCATATTCACCATTACAACTTGTTTTTAGTCAACAACCAAATATTTCACATCTAAGGATTTTTTGTTGTGCTGTATATGTTCCAATTGCGACACTATAATGTACTAAAATAGGTCCCTAATGTTGACTTGGGATTTATATTGGTTTTGATTCTCCATCTATTATTAGATATCTCGAACCTTTAACAGAGAATGTATTCACTACACATTTTGCGGATTGTCATTTGATGAGACACTTTCTCACCATTAGGGGGAGATAAGACGCAACTGGAAAAACAGCATGAAATCACTTGGAATACTTCCACGGTATCTCATCTTGATCCTCGAACAAATCAATATGAATTAGAAGTTCACAGGATTATTTATTTACAGACGATTGCAAATTAATTATCTGATGTGTTTACCGACACAAAGAAGATAATCAAATCATATATACTAGTTGCTAATACCCTAACAGGTGTTGATGTCCCTATAGGACAATCTACTACTATAGCAACAAATGAATCTAAAGCACGCATGAAGCGTTGGAGACCAGTTGATGAAAATGACACAGTTCCTAGAAAGAGAAAGGCATAAATACATAAACAAGTTAGTATTCTTGAAGAAACCATAGTATCTAAACCTCCAGAAAAAGGAACTCTTGTAAAAGAATTCCCAGAAGAGTAATCTCCTATAGAGGAAATTAATGAGATTTCAATACAGGAGAAAGATGGAATAGAAATAAAATTTTTGTCGACAACATATTTTCATTTTTACGTTGACGAATATCAACGTAAAAATGATTGGCCAAAATGAAAAAAAGCTAATGAGACAGAATTAAACTCATTAGCATAACGCAAAGTATTTGGACCCGTAATCCAAACACTATAAGTTGTAAAACCGATTGGATACTGATTGTGCTCTAAAAGTGCAATTTACATGCCTTAATTAGTTATTTATTAACCTTAGAATATGTTTAATTATATTGTTTTAGTCCTAATTCGTTACTAACTTATTTTTATGTATGTTTTTAGGAATTTTGGTTTAAAAAGGAAAATTTTATGTTAAACTGGAAAAGGCGTTTAAAGTGAGTTCGAACGGTGAATACTGGCGTTCAAACGGTGCAGTGTGGTTTTCTATTATTTCTGCTGCCTATATAAGCTGGGATTGTTGTTATTGTTGGGGGATTGCTAGGGTTGACATTTTTCTAGGGTTTTAGGAGTATATTAGAGTAGTTTATTCATAGTTTTCATTCAGTTTTCAATTCTTATAATCAGATTACTCAGTCTTTCAATAATTTTACATACAACTTTGCATATCTATGATTATGATTGTAAGTGGGATTTTCCAAGAAGGCTAGGCCGAACTCTCAAGCCCAAAATGAATGGGTCCAAACTTCCTACAAAAGAGGAAGATTAGAAGTGGTCAACCCTTTGTGGGCCGATCACACTTCGATGATTAAGTTAGCAAGCTTAATCGAGATAAAAATGAATAAAAGTTGTGAATACTTGGGGTTCACTGTCCATACCTGGCTCTCGATGCCTTGGGTATTTATAGAGTCATCGAGGGAGTGTGTTTTGCCTTGGCCTATCAGCAGGCTTTCATGGCCTGCTGGGTAGGCATCATCATTGACGCCACCTAATTACTTACAGGGTCTGGCGCACCGTCGCGGGGGATTCCGGCTGACCGGACGTGCACGTCGACGTCGCATGGGCAGCTGCTTGTGCATTTAATGCAAGTCAACTCTGCATTTAATGCTCAAAGACTGCTAGCAGTTTGGGCCCGCCTTTCGCGGTTTGAGCTACGTTGGGGAGGAGGTCGGCAGTCAAGGTCGGCCCTCCCTCTGTTTCTGATCTGGGCCGCCAAACAGCTCCAACTTTAATTTGTGTAGATTATGCCTCACCCATTGGGTTGGGTTGGGTCGGGGGTTATTCCCCCACAATGATGAATAGCTAGATTTCATCTTGGGATCAATTGTAAAGATTAATTGAAGATCTTGGATGAACAAAGGAGATAAGATTTTGGATTTCAAAGTTAAAATTTTTTTTTCTTTCTTTTTCTTTTTCATTCTAGAAACCTTCGAAAACATGGATGTTTGATCATATTCGATAACGTTTATGCATAAATCTATATTCAATATATGCACTGTGCGAATCGATGGTACTCGTTTTTTATTCTAATAACCTGATTTATTCTAGAATTTGAAGTTTTGAAGAACACTTGTTTTTATCACTAAATCTTCTGAATCCGAGACTTGCGACGTAGTTGAAGGATTTGAGTTATTAAATTATCTCTTTCGAAATTTTGAGAGACGCAATTCGTTGGAATGATTGATTCCAGGACTTTTTATTTCTTAGTTTAAATTAGATAACAAATCTTTTCTCAACCTAAAATCAAATTTTTGTTTATTGGAGTGTTTTTCCTAAGATTTTTGATCCACGGTAAGTTTTCCTATTACGTAAACCATCTTCCCTGTGGGATCGACCTCGTACTTACGAGAAATTATTACTACATCGTGGTCATGCACTTGTAGTTAAGTTTTTCCCTTTTAGGGAGCGATCAAGTTTTTTGTGCCGTTGCCGGAAAAGCTGCATTTTACATTGGTGGATAAGCCTTGGAGATTCTATTTTGAAGGAAGCATTTCACCATCATTCTACAAACACGAGGGAACTCAATAGCTCGTTTGGATAACTTCGTTCCATCTTTTATTTTTGAGCACTTATTTTTGTTTTTCTTTTGGTTACATTGGGTTTATGCATCTTTGTTGTAGGTGTTGGGAATTTATACTAAAAGACATGCTTTGTGTAATGGCTTTAGTATTTATTAATAAATTAGTTATTCCATTTTAATGAGAATCTGTGTGAGAAATGATTGCATTCCGTTATTTATTTAATGATTATGCATACGTGTCTCTTATTCTATATAGTAAATGATTTGATGTGTAGAGTACGACTTACACACGGAATGTCAGATCATCGGTTCTTATGGAATATAAGTTTATCGTTCACAATCTTAGATGGAAATGGACACACCATTAGTAGGACTGTAGTACAAGGTTTTAATAGATCTGTCTTAACTATGGGAAACGGTATAGTTCCAACTCCTTGCACTAATACACTTGGCGTGAATTGAACAGGACCATGTTGAGGTAATTGTTTTTATACTGACTATATAAAACAATTAATACATCATGATTATTATGAGTGCTTATACTCTTAATCCTAATATAATAAATAGACACGTGCATGTAGTATTTATTGTTTTGATTCACAGAAGAGTGAGATTCTTTGTGGGTCAATAAACTCAGTGAGTTGGACAATAACATTACGTGTATGGTGAATATTTATTATTGATGGAATCCACGTTCCCGTATAGGGATTGATGATACCCCCTTGAGGAAGCTTATTAGTTTTGATTATGTCAAACCCTGCAGGTAGATTATGAATCCGACATATCAAATAAGTTAAGTGCAAGGTCTCAAGGAATTAAATAAGTCTGTTAAATTTGATTGTCAGTAATTTAATTTAATAGACAGGTATCTGTAATCTTAACGTGGGGAGATAAAT